>CM076978.1:49096698-49129748 GCA_039105355.1 Benthosema pterotum | reverse complement strand
AGGCTATAGCTTTACGCTTTTTTCAAATTTCGACATTTTTCGAAAATGCTCAAAATGCCCAAAATGATGAATGAAAAACGGCATGCTGATTAATGACCGTAAGGTTATTAGCCTTGCGGCGTTTTTTGCCAGTTTTCGTCATTTTTTGAAATCGCTCAAAATCATAAAAAACGGTAAGGCTATAGCCTTTGCGTTTTTTCAAAATTTCGACATTTTTTCGAAATGCTCATCAAAAATGCCAAAAATGATGGAAAAACGGCATGCTGAGCAAGACCGTAAGGCTATAGCCTTGCATTTTGCCAGTTTTCGTCATTTTTCGAAAATCGCTCAAAATCATGAAAAACGGTAAGCATAGCCTTACGCTTTTTTCAAAATTTCGACATTTTCGAAAATGCTCAAAAATGCTCAAAATTATGAAAAAAAACGGCATGCTGGAGCAAGACCATAAGGCTATAGCCTTGCATTTTTGCCAGTTTTCGTCATTTTTCGAAAATCGCTCAAAATCATGAAAAACGGTAAGGCTATAGCCTTACGCTTTTTTCAAATTTCGACATTTTTCGAAAATGCTCAAAAATGCTCAAAATGATGAAAAACGGCATGCTGTGCAAGACCATAAGGCTATAGCCTTGCATTTTATCAGTTTTCGTCATTTTTCAAAATCGCTCAAAATCATGAAAAACGGTAAGGTAGCTTTGGTTTTTTTTTTTCAAAATTTCGACATTTTTCGCAAATGCTCAAGAATGCCAAAAAATGTGATGAAAACGCATGCTGAGCAAGACCGTAAGGCTATAGCCTTGCATTTTTGCCAGTTTTCGTCATTTTTCAAAATCGCTCAAAATCATGAAAAAAGGTAAGGCTATAGCCTTACGCTTTTTTCAAAATTCGACACATTTTCAAAAATGCTCAAAAATGCTCAAAATGATGAAAAACGGCATGCTGTGCAAGACCATTAGGCTATAGCCTTGCAATTTTTTGCCCAGTTTCGTCATTTTTTGAAATCGCTCAAAATCATGAAAAACGGTAAGGCTATAGCCTTACGCTTTTTTTCAAAATTTCGACATTTTTCGAAAATGCTCAAAAATGCTTCAAAATTATGAAAAACGGCATGCTGTGCAAGACCATAAGGCTATAGCCTTGCATTTTTGCCCAGTTTTCGTCATTTTTTCGAAATCGCTCAAAATCATGAAAAACGGTAAGGCTATAGCCTTTACGCTTTTTTCAAAATTTCGACATTTTTCGAAAATGCTCAAAAATGCCCAAAATGATGAAAAACGGCATGCTGTGCAAGACCGTAAGGCTATAGCCTTGCGTTTTTGCCAATTTTCGTCATTTTTCGAAATCGCTCAAAATCATGAAAAACGGTAAGGCTATAGCCTTTGCGTTTTTTCAAAATTTCGACATTTTTCGAAAATGCTCAAAAATGCCCAAAATGATGAAAAACGGCATGCTATTAAGACGTAAAAGGCTATTGCTTGCGTTTTTGCCACCACTCCCGTTTTTGTCATTTTTCGAAATCGCTCAAAATCATGAAAAACGGATAAGGCTATAGACTTTTCGTTTTTTTCAAAATTTCGACATTTTTTGAAAATGCTCAAAAAATGCCCAAATGATGAAAAATGGCATGCTGAGCAAGACCAAAAGGCTATAGCCTTGGTTTTTTCCAGTTTTTCGTCATTTTTCGAAATCGCTCAAAACATGAAAAACGGTAAGGCTATAGCCTTACGCTTTTTTCAAAATTTCAACATTTTTCGAAAATGCTCAAAAATGCTCAAAATGATGAAAAACGGCATGCTGTGCAAGACCGTAAGGCTATAGCCTTGCATTTTTTGCCAGTTTTCGTCATTTTCGGAATCGCTCAAAAATCATGAAAAACGGTAAGGCTATAGCCTTTGCGTTTTTTCAAAATTTCGACATTTTTCGAAAATGCTCAAAAATGCCCAAAATGATGAAAAACGGCATGCTGTGCAAGACCGTAAGGCTATAGCCTTGCGTTTTTGCCAGTTTTCGTCATTTTTCGAAATCGCACAAAATCATGAAAAACGGTAAGGCTATAGCCTTTGCGTTTTTTCAAAATTTCGACATTTTTCGAAAATGCTCAAAAATGCCCAAAATGATGAAAAACGGCATGCTGAGCAAGACCGTAAGGCTATAGCCTTGCGTTTTTTCCAGTTTTCGTCATTTTCGAAATCGCTCAAAATCATGAAATAACGGTAAGGCTATAGCCTTTGCGTTTTTTTCAAAATTTCGACATTTTTCGAAAATACTCAAAATGCCCAAAATGATGAAAAACGGCATGCTGTGCAAGACCGTAAGGCTATAGCCTTGCGTTTTTGCCAGATTTTGTCTTTTTTTGTCATTTTTCGAAAAACCTCAAAACGATGATGAAAAACGGTAAGGTAAGGCTATGTCTTTGCGTTTTTTCAAAATTTCGACATTTTTCGAAAATGCTCAAAAATGCCCAAAATTATGAAAAACGGCATGCTGAGCAAGACCGTAAGCTATAGCCTTGCGTTTTTGCCAGTTTTCGTCATTTTCGAATCGCTCAAAATATGAAAAACGGTAAGGCTATAGCCTTTGCGTTTTTTCAAAATTTCGACATTTTTCGAAAATGCTCAAAAATGCCCAAAATGATGAAAAACGGCATGCTGTGCAAGACCATAAGGCTATAGCCTTGCATTTTTGCCAGTTTTCGTCATTTTTCGAAATCGCTCAAAATCATGAAAAACGGTAAGGCTATAGCCTTACGCTTTTTTCAAAATTTCGACATTTTTCGAAAATGCTAAAAAATGCTCAAAAATGATGAAAACGGCATGCTGTGCAAGACCATAAGGCTATAGCCTTGCATTTTTATCAGGTTTTCGTCATTTTCCAAAATCGCTCAAATCATGAAAAACGGTAAGGCTATAGCCTTACGCTTTTTTCAAAATTTCGACATTTTTCGAAAATGCTCAAAAATGCTCAAAATGATGAAAAACGGCATGCTGTGCAAGACCGTAAGGCTATAGCCTTGCTTTTTGCCAGTTTTCGTCATTTTTCGAAATCGCTCAAAATTATGAAAAACGGTAAGGCCGTACGCTTTTTTCAAAATTTCGACATTTTTCTAAAATGCTCAAAAGTGCTCAAAATGATGAAAAACGGCAAGCTGTGCAAGACCGTAAGGCTATAGCCTTGCGTTTTGGCCAGTTTTCGTCATTTTTCGAAATCACTCAAAATCATGAAAAACGGTAAGGCTATAGCCTTACGCTTTTTTCAAAATTTGACATTTTTCGAAAATGCTCAAAAATGCTCAAAATGATGAAAAACGGCATGCTGTGCAAGACCATAAGGCTATAGCCTTGCATTTTTGCCAGTTTTCGTCATTTTTTGAAAATATTCAAAATGATGAAAAACGGTAAGGCTATAAACTTGCATTTTTTTTTGGAAATTTCAACATTTTTTCGAAAATGCTGTGTGTGTGTGTGTGTGTGTGTGTGTGTGTGTGTGTGTGTGTGTGTGTGGGTGTGTGTGTGTGTGCGCACAGCACCCTGAGGATAATAAAACGATTCGGCCTCTGCTACAGTTCCTTACTAACTAGACGTGGTAACTGTAGATTACAAACGCAGTAAAGAATCTGGGGGTTTTCATCTACGCAACACAATGAGACCATGCAAATACAACACATTGAGCAAGGCACTGCAGGGAATCGAACCCCGTTCCGGTAAACCAGAAGTCCCACACCAGCGCCAGTGTTTGTTTTGTTGCAATTTACAGGTCCAAAAATCACATTGACTGACACTTCAATTGTCCTGACAACAAAACCCTTCAACAGTAAAATCACTTTACAATAACATGTTGTCCAAGACCATGTACCACCACATTCTATGAAAATCCTAGAAAACAATGCAAACACGACACACTATAATATGTTGTCCAAGACCATGTAGTATAGCCTGTCATTTTTCCTCGATTACAACATTTTTTGAAAATCCTTGAAGATGATGAAAAACGGCATACTATAGTATGTCCTTTTTCCTTGATTTCGACATTAATCAAAAATCCTCAAAAATTATGAAAAACGGCATATATATGTCTCCGTAAAACCGTGCTCTACTAATTTTTTTCAATGTGAAAATCCTCAGTGGGTTGAGTCAGTGTGGACATGAGTTAACGCGCTCACACAACACACACACACACACACACACACACACACACACACGCACACCCCACACACACACACACACTGTTGTTTCCTATGTCATATCAGTCTGAGGACCAAGCCTCAAGTTTTCACAATCAGTGCAAGCAAATGTAGTAGATAAGGTCAACTCTGTGTGAGTTCGCGCGCGCGCGTGCGTGCGTGTGTGTGTGTGTGTGTGTGTGTGTGTGTGTGTGTGTGTGTGTGTGTGTGTGTGTGTGTGTGTGTGATAGCACCAGCATGCTAACCACACGCGCACACACAGTCACCGCTGCACCCAAACAGTAAACCAACTGATAACCATGTTGTAAAATTGTACCGTATTTCATGTGATCCTCACAACCATGTTTACACAGGCATGTTGACACGTGTGCCAACACACTTGACACGTGTACTGTATCTACAAACTTGTCGATCTGCTTTTTTTTGCGACATTTAAATTGAAATCCTGAATTATCTTTTTGCTATTTGTGAATTGGAATCTAGAAATGATGAATTTATTTTAATCTTAATTGCCTTTAATAGCAGTTAGGTTAACATTATGAATTAAGTAAATTACATTGAGCATCAAAAAGACAGTAAATTACAATAGACCCAGTAAACTTGCCATTTCAAACATGATTGCATGTTTGAAATTGTAAGAGCTGTGCAGTCTGCAAGGTGTGTGTGATTTCTATGCGGTGAAATATTTGTGGAAATTTCCAATATGTGTGGAAATATGTGCAATGTGCAAAAGAAACGACAGATATGTGAAAATGTGCAAACAATGCTTTTTTTTTTTTTTTTTGCAGAAATATGGGATTTTGTTGCAAGTGCCCTTTTTGGAAAACAAAAAATACAAAGTAAATTCACAACACCGGTAACTGTATGGGAAGAGAAATGGGTCAATATTATCTTCACACGAATGCGTTCATACGAACGCGTTTTGAAGTTGTACAAATCCTTTACGATATTTGACAAAAGTCTTTTCACATTTTTCAAAAGTCTTTTCACGATTTGCAAAAGATTTTTGTATTTTTACAAAAAAATATTAGATTTGTGTGTGTGTTAATCCTTGAAAAACTTTTCTAAATCCTTAATTCTGCTTGTGATTTCTAAAAAAACACGTGTGATTCCCTTTTCTTTTTGAATAATTTTGACACAAACATCATGCTCGTTTATGATATTTTTCACAAATGAATTGTATTTTATTCTGCGATTTACTAGTTTGTATCCAAGATTTACAAAAGTGTCTTCCAGATCTTCAAATGTTTCTCTCTGATTCACAAACTAAATTCCATGTTTGACACATATTTCTTTGCATTTCGCAAATGTTTTTGTATCTTTACAAAAAAATATACGATTTGTGTGGTGTGTAATCCTTAAAAAACATTTGTAATTCCTCAATTCTGCTTGTGAATTTTAATAAAGTATTTGTCATTCTCTTTTCTTGTTGAATAATTTTGACACAGATGTCATGCTTTTCATGGTGATTTCTACACATGTAATGTGTTTCCACAAAAGAAAAGCATCAACTCTGTGTGTTGCCACCAGGTGGCCACCATGCATGTGTGAGAAAATTTCACTCATTTGTGAACTTCATTTTAGACACAACCACACCAAGCACGCTGGGATGTTTGTGTCAAAAAGATTGATTGGCTGCCTTGTTTCTAGCTACCTCTAGGCCAATGGGAGACTTGACTTGCCATAAAACCCATAGTCCTGAAGAAAGCTAGGGCCATTATTGAGAATGGGGACAGAAGTAGGACAAGTGGGACAACAGTCCAGTTGTAATGATCTCAAATCCTTTTATTAGAGATAGTTTTGTAGTAAACTGCATAAAGACAACACTTTAGAACGCCGAAAATAGCTCTTATTCTTATTTGCGCCGCCCTGTTGAAAGTTTGCCCCTATTCTACCCGAACAAGGCACAATGTGCCTCGGTTGTCAGCCAGACAGTGTTGCCAACTTGGCGCATTTGTCACTATATTTTGTTTTCCTTTCCAGACCCCTCTATCGCAAAATTAGCGAAAAGCTCCTGGCGGAAAATCTAGTGCTTTTTTGGCTGCTGAGTTGGGTGTGAAATTGATTGACAGGCACCATAAATAAAACCCTCATTTTCACCATTCTCCTCCTATGACAGTGGTTTTCATCCAGTGGTCCCCCAGGCTAAATGATGACAGTTGCTTACATGTCTTGCAAACCACATGTAAATCTCCTGAGAGCGAGAAACCAAATACACTTGCAGGTCCATTTGGATTTCCATAGAGAAGAGAGAGTAGAGAGAGAGAGAGAGAGAAGAGAGAGAGAGAGAGAGAGATAGAGAGAGAGAGAAAGAAAGAGAGAGAGTAGAGGAGAGAGAGAGAGAGAGAGAGAGGAGAGAGAGAGAGAAGAGAGAGAGACGAGAGACATTATGCCGCAGACGCACTGACGACCTCCTCAAACTTCTGTGGTCCGCGGACCACTGGTTGAAACCACTGTTCTAAGCAGAGCTAGAGGGTTTACATGGCGGAGTACAGTTTGCAGTAGTTAGCAAATTAGAAATTATAAATGCAATCTCAATCTGTAATTCCAGCATAGGCCTGCACGCACGACCTATATTGAATGCCATTGCCAGGGTCCATTTGGTTACCATCGCGATTTGATTCCCCTGTTGAGAAAGCTACTGTATATTTACCGGTAGCACAACATGATAAAGAGAAAGAGAATATAGCCTAGGCCTACACGTATTTTCTATTAACACCACCACCTAACCCTCTAGCTCAGAGCCGTGGGTTTCAACCGGTGGTCGCTGGCCACCAGAGGTCCTTGAGAGGCTTCCAGGTGCCCCCAGGCTATATGATGGAAAGTTGGTTAACCAGTAAAAATGAAACCAAATGGACCACCCTTGCGGGTTCAATTAGAGACGTGAATTTCAACCAAATTGGATCGACTGTGCAATAGTCACCCCCCCTCTCTCTCTCTCATGAGCACAGTTATATACAGTCGCATTGCAGACAGTAGGCCTAGGCCTACAGGCAGCTGTGCCGCTATACGAAAGCCATAAATACTGTAGGCCTATGCCTAATATTGCGCGCATACCCGATGTTATGCGCGCATTAAAATATTAAGTGGCATTATTAACATCCCTATTTCGATAATAAAACAAAAAAAATCGTTAACCAGCTTCAGTGTGCTCTGCTCTGCCAGCCCGCCCTGGCTGCAAATGAAACCAAATGACCTGCAAGGGTCCATTTGGTTTCACGCTCTCAGAGATTTACATGGTTAAGCAACTGTCCATCATTTAGCCTGGGGACCACTGGATGAAAACCACTGTCATAGAGCGAGAATGTGTGAAAATAGGGTTTTATTTATGGCGCCTCTCAATCAATTTCACCCAAACTCAGCAGCCAAAAAAGCACTAGATTTTTCCGCCAGGAGCTTTTCACTAATTTTGGCGATAGAGGGGTCTGGAAAAAAACGAAATATAGTGACAAATGCGCCCAAGTTGGCAACACTGTCTGGCTGACAACCCGAGGCACATTGTGCTTGTTCGGTTAGAATAGGGGAAACTGGCAAACTTTCACTGGCGGCGCAAATAAGAGCTATTTTCGGCTTCTAAAGTGTTGTCTTTATGCAGTTTACTACAAAACTATCTCTAATAAAAGGATTTGAGATCATTACAACTGGACTGTTGTCCACTTGTCCCTACTTCTGTCCCCATCTCAATAATGGCCCTAGCGTCTCTTCAGACTATGGGTTTTTATGGCAAGTCAAGTCTCCCATTGGCCTAGAGGAAGCCTAGAAACAAGGCAGCCAATCAATCTTTTTGACACAAACATCCCAGCGTGCTTGGTGTGGTTGTGTCTAAAATGAAGTTCACAAATGAGTGAAATTTTCTCACACATGCATGGTGGCCACCTGGTGGCAACACACAGAGTTGATGCTTTTCTTTTGTGGATACAACATTACATGTGTGAAAATCACCATGAAAAAGCATGACATCTGTGTCAAATTATTCAACAAGAAAAAGAGAATGACAAATATTTATTAAAATTCACAAGCAGAATTGAGGAATTACAAATGTTTTTTTAAGGATTAACACACACACAAATCGTATATTTTTTTGTAAAGATACAAAAAAACATTTGCGAAATGCAAAGAAATATGTGTCAAACATGGAATTTAGTTTGTGAATCAGAGAGAAAACATTTGAAGATCTGGAAGACACTTTTGTAAATCTTGGATACAAACTAGTAAATCGCAGAATAATTACAATTCATTTGTGAAAATTATCATAAACGAGCATGATGTTTGTGTCAAAATTATTCAAAAAGAAAAGAGAATGAGAAATCACACGTGTCTTTTTAGAAATTCACAAGCAGAATTGAGGATTTAGAAATGTTTTTCAAGGATTAACACACACACAAATCTAATATTTTTTTGTAAAAATACAAAAATCTTTTGCAAATCGTGAAAGACTTTTGAAAAATGTGAAAAGACTTTTGTCAAATATCGTAAAGGATTTGTACAACTTCAAAACCGTTCGTATGAACGCATTCGTGTGAAGATAATATTGACCCATTTCTCAACACCGGTAACTGGGGATGTCCCGATGGCACTTTTTTCATTTCCGATCCAATCCTGATATCACAATTTCTGCGTTAGCCGATACCAATAGCAAATACCGATACCAGTGAAGAATAATCTGTCTATAATAACCCGGTAATACCGGTAAAAGAAAACAATCTTATATGAAGTCCACCAACTGGGAATAGCAGACCCCTCTCTGAAATGTGCACTTTGTAACTCCAAAGTAGACTCCATATGGGTCCAACATGTTATTATACTACCATAGTGTCAACCCCTTTAATACGTCTCTGTCGGATCTGTAGTTAGACTGGATATTTACCTATACCAGGTTGGTGGAGGGTGTGTAGAGCCCAGGATCACATTAGGAATCTTCCCCAGGTTGGTGGAGTGTGTGTAGAGCCCAGGATCACATTAGGAATCCTCCCCAGGTTGGTGGAGGGTGTGTAGAGCCCAGGATCGCTTTAGGAGTTAATTGGCACTGGGTGAAAAAATAGGTTACAAAATCGTGGGATAAATGTCATAAAAAAGTCATAACCATAGTGTCAGGGCAACAAATACACACAATATTCTCCGCATTTGAAGAGATATAGCAGCAACTCCCTTGCACATCTCTATCAGTGATCTATAACCCTACGTTTTAACGGCCGGGGATGCACAAGCAGCGTCGCCCGATATCAGCGATGGCAACAGTCATTACCGTAGATTCTTGATTAGAATGGCATGCAAAATGAGTACCGTAAACGACGGTGCTGTGGTGCACTGAAAAAAAATAGTATGGTGGAGGAGGAAGTGGGATGGAACAAGGAACCAAACTGCGCCAAATGGTTTCGGGTCGAGGGCAAAAAAAAAGCAGCACTTGTCTCTGATTGGTTATCCCCGGCCAAACGTCGGCTGATTCGGGCGAAAAGCTCACCAATTTTTATCTTTCCGGTCGACGTCACCCCCCCTCATCGCCCGACGTCGCCCGTTCTGCTGCTGACGCCCGAATCGGCGGAGAAATAATGGATGTTGGGCGACGTCACTTTTATCATCGCCCGCCATCCCCGCTGTTAAAACGTAGGGTAAGAGATGATAAAATTGTACAGATATGTTGTGATGTTTTTTTTATATATTGGCAAAGAAAAGACTCAGACAAAGACTGATATCCTTTGATGGGCTGCAGGGCCAGACGTATACATTTGGTGTGGGCTCTGCTCTGATGTAATGGAGGAGCAGGTTAGGCTCACATAATCTGCTCCTTTTGGCTTGTGCTTATGATGTGTTATTAATTCATATTATTGTCATACAAGACATGAATAGGCCTGAGTCCAGGTGTGGACATTACAATACAATGCAATTTGTATTTTACTCTGTTCAAGGAAATTTCCTGAGTGGCATGAAGTTGGAAGATGACCAGAATCTCTCTCTCTCTCTCTGACACATGCTACTACAGTATGGACCATAAAGGTTCCAACGTCTTTTCCTTTGGTACAAAGGTCTCCTAGAGGGTGTTGTGTGGTGTGTGTGTGTGTGTGTGTGTGTGTGTGTGTGTGTGTGTGTGTGTTCTGTCTATAGCTTGTTAACACTTTAGATTCCATTGGTTTAGACATCATGTTAACAACATGATAAATGATCATATGGAAGGAAGGAGCGAGCGCTGCATTCCGATGAGACACACACACACAGGCACACACACACACACACACACACACACACACACACACACACACACACACACACACACACACACACACACACACACGTACACGCACACACGCACGCACACACACACACACACACACACACACACACACACACACACACACACACACACACACACACACACAACACACACACACACACACGCCCTGCTCTCTGTTGGATAAGACTTCAACAGCAAACGTGAGGAACTCATTGGGCTGTGACCTGATTGGTTGTTGGCCGAGGAACCAGGGGTTACCACGTGTCCACCCCAGCCACCCCCCAACCCCCCCCCCCCCCCCCCCCCCCCCCCCCCCCCCCCCCCCCCCCCCCCCCCCCCCCCCCCCCCCCCCCCCACACACACACACACACACACACACCATATTTTAAGTTTGTTGTAACTTGTAGCTACAAATTATGTATTTAGTAGACACTTAACAAATTTATGGCTAAAACAGCGCTGGTGTGGCTCTAGTGCACATATGTCAAACTCGAGGCCCGCGGGCCAAATCAGGCCCGTGAATGAATTATATTCAGCCACAGGATGATATTTAACTACTATTAGAACTGGCCCAGTTAGAGTTAGGTTTGTGGTAAAGGACTTCAGTGTTTTGTATCTTACAGCATTGTGTATGATTACAATACAGAGAATGTTTGCATTTGCCATCTTTGTTGAAGAAGAGTCTATTTATGTCTGAGATAACTAATCTTAGTTATCTTTCATAGTGGTTTAAGCCCTGTGGAAATGTTGTATTAAGTTTTAAAATCCATTGTTTTTCTGCAAACTTTCTCTCCCCTTCTGTCCACGTTTGATTGCATTCTAGTCCACATACTTCCATTGCTCCAATTCCATGTCCAATAAAATGTTGTACTATTAGCGACATCTCATTGGCATTTTTTATGTTATATCTATGCTGGTTAAGTCTGTCTGCTATGGTGTTCCTGGTTTCCCCTACATCTTGTAGATTACATTTGTTACATGCGGTTAGATAGATACAGTTTTTTGTGGTCGCTGTTATGTTTTGCTTTATCCCTATCATGTTGTTTGTTGATCTATTTTTCACTACTAATTTGGGTTTAAAGTAGTCTGGTCTTTTAGGCGGGTTTCTGTCTGTTCTTTTAAGTTTGCTCTGGACTAGCTAATCTTTTAAAGAGGGGATGCCGTGATTTTTGTATTTTTTTCCAATTTTGTACATGTTTAAGAGGTGACAGTATGTAAATAGACCCCTTTGTGTGTTTTTTTTTATGTGCAATGATGTCTTCCCTTTGTATTTAGGGTTTCTACCTGGGGGCTGAACCTTTCCAGTTAAATGTGCCAATGAAAAAAACTGCAATACAGTGAGATCACGTGTTCAGCCCCTCCCCTAACCCCCTCCCCCTTTATCATGCAACTAAAGCTGTGGGTGTGGCTTCAGTTCAGGTGGATCTCCACCCATCACCACCCACCAGCCAAACCAGGCTTACTTAATGGACTGGCTGGTTGGAATCATAAAAAAGATTAACAAACACTATGGGGAAAAATCTTACTTTTCATTTCAACATTAATACCTGATGATCATGTTTTAGGGTAGAAAAAATTCATGGCACTCTATCTTTTTTTTCTGTAGGCAGTTATAATTTTGTATCCCTCCAGTGAATCCTTTGCCCTTCTTGTAAAATTTCTTTTAACTCTCACGCTAGCTATTTTGCTTAATGCTGAATATGTGTACTAGAGCAATTTGAGGTCTTTCATCTCTCTCCTTCAACTCTTGAAAGGTGTCAAAGGTTTTTCTTAGAAAGGTCCTTGTGTACCCCCGTTGTTTAAGGGCATTAAATAGAGTTTTACATGCTAATTTAAAATCGCTTTGTTGTGTACAGATGCGACTGAATCTTAGAAGTTGCGATTTCACTATACCTCTGTAGGTGCGTGGTGGGTGGAAGGATGTTTGATGTAAAAGTGCATGTGTGTCTGTTTCTTTAAAGTAAACCTTAAGATCCAGTTTCCCGCTTGTGCTAAAGTTTGGTCCTTTGAATACTGTAACATCTAGGAAATCAATTTTTTCTGTGTTTGTCGCATATTTGATCTATGGTGTGTGTTTAATATATTCATGAATTCTTGGAACTCTTGTTCTGAATGAGTCCATGTTCCAAAAATGTCATCCAGGAACCTGAAATATTGTGTGGGTCTAGGTCTACATTTTTTTTAGAGCTGTTTCCTCCCATAGAGCCATGTAGATGTTTGCATAGGAAGGAGCAAACCGTTTTCCCATAGCTGTACCCTTTGTTTGAAGGTAAAATTTATTGTTAAATTGAAAGTCATTCTTGGTCAGATTTAGATGTAGTAATTCTCGTAATTGTGCATCTGGGCGCTTACTGTCTGGATATTTCTTGAACATTTCCCTAACTGACTGAAGGCCGGCGTCTGTCTCGATGTTTGTGTACAGACTGTCTATGTCAATGGAGAATAAAATTGCATTGCATAAAATCTCAACAAAGTCATAAGTGTCATTGATGTAAGATGGGTGTTTTATGGACAGAGGGTTCAGGAAATGTTCAATATATTCAGCCGTTTGATAAGTTTTACTGCCACAATCTGATACAATGGGTCTTCCTGGTGGGATCTCGTACGGTATAGTCCATGTGCTAGGATCTTTATGAATCTTTGGTAATAGATAAAAGATCTGTGCACGTGGGGTGTCCCATCCTATAAGGTATTTAGCTATTTCTTCTTCAGGCAAGAGATTCTAGAAGAATGATTTGTTACTCTGTTAACTGGCCCAGTTAGAGTTAGGGTTAGAGAAGGGTTTAGTATGTTTGTAGCAAAACCCTAGCCCCCTCCAACTGTAAGCCTAAATCCCTGATGTTCAACCACCTCACAGACCATTAGGTCTGTGAGCCGAAGTGTGTCAATGAACTAAAGTAAAGTAATATAACATATACAGAATATTCTGTTAAGATTTTTTTTTCCTATTTAGATAAAATGGTAAATGGTGAATTCTGTAGATAGCGCCTTTATCCAAGGCACTTTACATTAACACAAACATTCGACATATACCAGTGTCAAAGGAGAGCATGGAAGGAACAACCAGCACAACAGGAACAATACAGAGTTCTGAGTGCTGGTAGTTAGTTATGGTCAAAACCATAAATGTCCCCACAGAGAATTCTATCAGCGTGGACCTCTCCTGTCCTCTCCTCTCCTCCTCTCCCCTCCACAGGGCGGATGTAACATTTCCCAATTGGGGAAATTGGGGGGCAATTGGGAGAAAATGTTATGGGGGCGACACCCATACCATTTTTGGTTACAGGACTTTTATTAGTCAAGTAAAGCATCAATAATAACATCAGTTGTTGTTGAAGTTGCAACAGACACGCAGCATGCATAAAGCTAAAGGTCTGACTCAGAGAGTATTCTGCTTTCAATGATGAAATGCTGTTGGTTTAGTGGTGACACAGCTGTAGTTAGTTAGTAGCAGTAGTAGTGTTTCAAATCATTTTAAATATAAGCAAATATGTTGTTTTGCATGCCATTGTGTTTGGTGGGGCAGACTGGGCATTTAGGGGGGCATTGCCCCTCCATGCCCATGCCTAGATCCGCCCCTGGGACCTCTCCTCTCCTCTCCACTAGGTCACAGAGAACACCAGGACTCAGTGAGCTATTGTACTGTGGCTTGTTGAATGTCACAGGGCCACTGTGTGTGTGTGTGTGTGTGTGTGTGTGTGTGTGTGTGTGTGTGTGTGTGTGTGTGTGTGTGTTAGACAGTGCACAGGGTCCAGGTCAGACCCCCCCCTCCTCCCCCCTCCCTCACAGACTCCCATCATGTTCCCTCCTGTGTGACCGTTGTCCTCCCCTCCCCCTCCCCCTCCCCCTCCCCCTCCCCTCTTTCTCTCTCTCTCAGTTTTTTTCTCCTTAAACTGTCCTTTTGTTTTCCTGTGTTTTTCCCGTCCGTTGGCATTCTGCGGCGCTGCCCCGCGTCCCCGTCAACCCGGGGCCTCCCCAAATCAGTCCTGACGGGCCCCTCCCCGCCCTGTCAGGGGCGGATCTAGGCATGGGGGGGCAATGCCCCCCTAAATGCCCTGACTGCCCCACCAAACACGATGGCATGCAAAACAACCCAAGATATTTCAAATGAAGGTGCTTATATTTAAAATGATGTGAAACACTACTACTGCTACTAACTAACTACAGCTGTGTCACCACTAAACCAACAGCATTTCATCATTGAAAACAGAAAACTCTCTGAGTCAGACCTTTAGCTTTATGCATGCTGTGTGTCTGTTGCAACTTCAACAACAACTGATGTTATTATTGATGCTTTACTTGCCTATAATAAAAGTCCTGTAACTGAAAATGGTATGGTATGAAGCCGCACCCATAACATTTTCTCCTGCCCCCCACAATTGAGAAATGTTACATCCGCCCCTCCGAGCCAGGCAGAGCTGCCGGAGCGTTCCTGAAGGTCCCGGCGGGCCCCCCGGGGCCCCCCGGAGGGCAGGGAATAAAAGGACAGGCCTTTCCATTCGCTACAGTTGATCCATTGTGGCTCTGGGGACCGGCGGCGCACCGCTAATTGGCTGTGACAATTAAGCGCGCTCCACACTCAGCTCCAATTTGCAGAGCGCTCAATACATACACACGGTGGGGAAATGAGTCCCTGCATGGAGTTTACATGGAGGCTGGTCCACCTCCATCTGGAGCCAGGGGCGGATCTAACATTTCCCAATTGGGGGGCAGGAGAAAATGGTATGGAGGCGGCTTCATCGCCCGTGTCGCTTCGCGCCACGGGCGATGAAGTCGCAGCCATACCTTTGGCATTTACGGTTGCAGGAGTTTTATTAGGCAAGTAAAGCATCAATAATAACATCAGTTGTTGTTAAAGTTGCAACAGACACACAGCATGCATAAAGCTAAAGGTCTGACTCAGAGAGTTTTCTGTTTTCAATGATGAAATGTTGTTGGTTTAGTGGTGACACAGCTGTAGTTAGTTAGTAGCAGTAGTATTTTAAATACTTTTAAATATAAGCACTTTAATTTGAAATATCTTGGGTTGTTTTGCATGCCATCGTGTTTGGTGGGGCAGACTGGGTATTTAGGGGGGCATTGCCCCCCCGTGCCCATGCCTAGATCCGCCCCTGTCTGGAGCATGTGCTAAATATGCATGTCATTGGTGCAGGGAGAGAAAGGTTTGTTAACTCTGTGTGTCTTGGTAAATTAGAGGGGAATTCCACACCTAAACACCCCCCACCCCACCCCATTAATAGGGGGACGCTCAGTACAACCCTATACCAGGGGTTTTCAACTTTTTTGATCCCAGGGACCACTAGTTGTTTAGCCACAGGCCACCATTTGAGGACATTTTAGCCCCACAGACCCCAAAACTAAAGATTTCTCTTGCTTTTGTCCAGGCTGGAATTGGGGAAACAAAACAGGCAAATTAACATACAGATAAAAATGGCCATTAATCTTCTAGTTGTGTGGACATGGGCTAATTAAGATGATGAATTTTAACTTTTAAGTGTAAAAATGAAACCAAATGGACCCGCAAGGGTCCATTTGGTTTCATTTTTACGTTCTCAAGAGTTACATCTGGTTAACCAACTTAGCTGGGGACCACCTGGAACCCTCTCAGGTCCCCGGACCACCTGTTTAAAACCCCTGCCCTATAACGAGTAAAACAAATTCCAATTCAACTTCTTGAAATGGCAAATAAAGAAACCCTGAACCGACCCCTGTTGCCATAGTAACCTACTTGATAGAGTGCATTTTCACTGTAGTTGTCCATGTAGTCCAAACGGGACCCACCCCTACCTCTACCAGTCCCAGCTCCACAGGCTCCAATGTTAACTAATGATACTCGTAAATAGCCATAGGAGTTAACATCCCCCGTTAAAAATAATAATAAAAATAAATCCACAGACCGTCCTCAAATGGTCTCCAGCAAGTGGTGTTGCCACACGTCCCGGATTTTCCTGACTGTCCCAGATTTTCATGGTCTGTCCAGGAAAAAATAAAATAAATCCTGGACACTTGAATGTCCTGGATTTTTATACATGGCCATAAGTTTTTTTTCTTTCTTTTTTTTACATGGCCAAAACTAGAGACCTCAACTAACCTGACTTGCGTCACTCACAGTGATCTGAGTCCTAATAAATTGTAGCGTGCCTGTACGTACCAGTGTTGCCAACTTGGCAGATTTTGTCACTATATTTACCTCTTTTCCAGACCCCCCTATACCGCCAAAATTAGTGGAAAAACTCCTGAATCTAAATCTGTTTATCTAAAGATCTGAGATGAGAAAAATGAAAACTGGACTGCTCCAGAAAGATTTGGAAATTAATGGTTAAGTAGCCTAATTATTAATCTGATATGTAGAAGAGTAGTTGGGTTAGTAATCTGATATGTAGAAGAGTAGTTGGGTTAGATGTTTAAAGAGGTGCGTTGCTTCCGACCAAATGACCGATAATCGCCGCTGATAATAGGCCGCTGATTGGATGGTCAAAAAGTCCAGGATTTTTGTCAAACCCTACCAGCAAGTCACAGATGCAGTCAGATAGCATCGGCAGCCATTGTTGTTTTTTAACTACTGTTGCACGGAGGAGTTGTGCGACACTGCATGGTTCTCATCTGGACATAGTACAGTGGGGGGGGGGGGGGGGGGGGGGCATTTGTACTACATGGACAACTACAGTGAAAATGAATATGGCAACAGGGGTCATTTAAGGTGGGGTTGTGTTTTGGTGTGGAACTCCCCTTTAAAGGGATAGTTCCAATTTTTTGAAGTTGTACGAAACACTGTCCATTAATATAGTGGTGTCAACTGTATTAATTGATGCCCAGAGTCCCGTGGTGGGAGTTCTGCTCTGGTTTTGGTAAAATATGAAGTAGTTTTCACCATGCAACAATAACATTGCTTTTAGTTTAGTGGATCACTTCTCCACTATAGTTGCCACCTAACATTTTAGGCTATTTTTAGTCTAGTTCTTATGTTCTTATCAATATATTCTTAGATTTAGTCATCACAGTTTAGTTTGTGTTATGGTTGGGTTTGTAAGTTCAGTAAGGCGTGTGTCATCAGTCTCACAGGACAACAGCCTATGCCCTCTGTTTCATCCATGCTAAACCTCTTATACACAAACTACCCTAACATTGCTTTTTTCAGCTATTTTAACTTTTTTTTTAAAAGTTAATAGCCGATCTATTGCAGAATGACTAGTTGAACTATTCAAAACCTACAGTATAAGGCAGGGATGTCCAACTCAAATACACGGTGGGCCAAAATAGAACAGTTGTTACAAGTCGAGGGCCTGACCTGCTGGACTGTGGTTCAACACACTGGGCAGCAGTTTACCAGGACATCCAAGGAAAACAAGTAATTTTCCTTCAAAAATCATGAATGTCCCTTAATGGCAACATAAATGCAAAGATGAAACTGCATGAATTCAAAATTGATTGCATTATTAAAGCTCAGTTCCTGTTCCATGATCCTCACCAAGCACTGCTTTCACAGTGAAATGAGAGTATTCATAAATCAATTGAGTTGAGAAAACAATTCTTTCCATTCAAGCTGTGTGCAATATGCCAGAGGGCCAGTTCTAATAGTAACTAGAGCGATGCAATTTGCAATTGCAAAGTGTGGTTGCCCCTGATAATTGATGTAAAACAAAGCAAATTTGTTTTATGTCATCTTACATCTCTATAGTGACATAAAACAAACTATTGGGTTACTGAAGACAATAAACTCCCAGGATTATGATGAGTGTGATTGCCTACAGCAACCATACTAATTAAATATGATCCCACAGGCCTGATTTGGCCCGCGGATTTGACATGTGGCAAAAGGCATTCATCCTGTTTCTGTAGCGTAAAGCAGACCGATGTACA
Organism: Benthosema pterotum; assembly: GCA_039105355.1. NCBI lineage: Eukaryota > Metazoa > Chordata > Actinopteri > Myctophiformes > Myctophidae > Benthosema > Benthosema pterotum. Next base: position 49,111,482 of record CM076978.1, on the reverse strand, counting down.
AGTACACCACCTGGACATGATGCTGGTATGTCACAGGGACTGCATGTCCTGGAAGGGATCACACTAAAACCTCCCAGTCCTGGGACAGATACACTGCTAGGCTGGTTCACAGTGTCAACAGCACCACGGCTTAACAAAGGACGGATAATGGTAATCTCTCCACGTGGATTTTGGACGTCGGTCAACTCAACTCAACTCACGGTCAACTCAACTCAACTTATGTCCTGTAGTGTCCAGTCCCACCTCCACAATGAAGATAAAAACAGTATTGACAGTGGTTGCCAAATGTGGATTTGTTCCACTGGTTTAAGGCTTTTATAGAGCGCAGATGGATGAGCCCTTTCCATTCACAACATTCATAAACTAGATCAGCAGTGAACTGAGCAAGCGAGCGGAGAGCAAGCACCCTACACCTCCAGGATATAATGCGCATGACAATACTTCATGACAATAATAAATCGCTTAAATATGTCACCATTAACCCCCTCTAACCCCACTGGCCAATCGGAGTACCCCAAGGGACAGCCGACCACGCACCGATCGCTTGACTTGTGCCGGCTCTGCCTGTGCATGCAGGTCGCCTGGATCAGTGTTTTTTATGAGGGCATTAATTTGAAAATAATAAAATACAGCAAAGGGGAAAAAGCAAAGCATAAAAAGTTGAAAATGCAGGTGTTAATAACGACCTGTTGTCAAGGTGATCTCCTGATATAGAGCATCGTTCTCGGACCCTAGCAGTACCTGGCTCTGCCCATGCTGGTGGTACTGGATGGACCCTAGCAGTACCTGGCTCTGCCCATGCTGGTGGTCCTGGATGGACCCTAGCAGTACCTGGCTCTGCCCATGCTGGTGGTCCTGGATGGACCCTAGCAGTACCTGGCTCTGCCCATGCTGGTGGTCCTGGATGGACCCTAGCAGTACCTGGCTCTGCCCATGCTAGTGAGGACGTCCAGCTGGTTCCGCAGCTCCTCCAGGGTCCTCCGTCTCCTCTGGTCCTTCTCCTCAGAGTCCTCCTGCCTCTGTCTCCACAGACCTTCCATCGAGGTGGAGGTCTTGGTGGCGTTCTCTGCAGAGAGGATCTTCCCATCCGAAGTCTCTGTCGTGTCTTCCGGCCGTCTGTCCTTTACCTTCTGATGAATCCCGGAGGTTTGTTCCACCTCTCTTGGCTTCTTCACCTTCTTCACCTCCTCCTCCTCTTCCTCAGCCTCCAGGGCAGAGCATTCTGAGGAGCTGCTGCTCCTGGACCTCCCCAATCCCCCGATCCAGAGGCGTAACTTCTCCCACAGACTCCTCCTCATCTTCCTTTTGCTTCCCTTGGAGCTGCCACTGAGGCGTCCTTCCAGATACTCCCTCTGGTCAGCCCAGAGGTGGTCCTTGTAGCTCAGGCGGGTCCGGTCCTCCCTCAGAGGGTCGTCCTCCGCCTCCAGTCGCCTCAGCGCCACTAGGTGGTCGTCGACCTCCTCCACGGACGCCGTGCTGGACGCTGGCGACCGCCGAGGGTCCGATGCTCCGGCGTCGGGGCTGTTGCGGCCGCTGATCGCCTGCCGCTGCACCCTGCTGGCCTGTTCCTGTTCCTGCGCCTGCAGCGCAGATTGCACCAAGGCGTAGTCCTCCCTGAGGACGCTGCACTCAGCCTCCAGACGCCTCAGGACTAGGCGGTCGGCGACGTCCTTAAGCCTTGGCGTTCGCTCGGCCCGTGGCCGAGGGGTCAGCGACGCCTGCCGGCCCGTGGGGCTGGCAGCGGCGCTCTGCTTAGTGAAGGACCTCACCTTGTCTCGGAGCTCCATGAGGACCTCGATGTTCTGGTCCAGGATCAGCCCCAGCTCAGCGGCGTAGGAGTCGGCTTCCTCGTCATCCTCCATCTCCTTTTCGGCCCTCTCCGTCACCTCCTCTGCCCCCCCGCGGTCTTTGGTCTCCACCGGCTCCGGTGGCGCGTCGTATACCAGCTTAGGGCGGTGATTGTCGACACGGCAGGGTGGTCCCGGGATCACCCGAGGTCTGAGTGGACCCTGACGGAGGAGACCCAGTTGCTGCTCCTCCTCCTGATGGTCCTCGCTGCGGATCGCGTTGTGGTCGGCGCCGTGCGTCAGCAACGACGCGTCGCTCTGCCAGCACTGCTCCAGGAGCTCCGGCTGCTTCTTCACCTCGTGACGGACCTCACCTCCTCCTCCCTCCTCAGTGACCCGGTCGGGCGGCTCCGCCTCCAGCACCACCGGCAGCTCCTTGACCCGGTCGGCGTAGCGCAGCGTGTTCAGCGTGTTCTCACAAGACGTCATGCCGGGCGACACGGTGACGATCATGCAGGTGCGCGAGTTCTTCCCCACGAAGGAGTCCCTGAGGATGTGTGTGAGCTTGCTGTCCCTGAACGGGGCATGGGTAGAGCGGCTGCGGCCCAGGGCCCGGATGCACTCCTTCAGCGCCAGCAGGCTGCGGTTGATCTCGGCCGCCTCCAGCCGCGTGCGGCGGTCGGCGCCGGAGGCGGCGTCGGCCGCCCGCTCGTTCCCGGCCAGGTCGATGAGAGAGAACTTCCCGTGCGTCTCGCCCGACTTCCTCCGGCGCAGGACCAGCTGGAACACGGCGTGGCTGCGGGACGAGCGCTCGTTGGCCGACGTCTTGCCCGACATCCGGCAGCCGTTGCCCGCCTCCAGGAGCCGGAGGACGTCCTCGGTACAGTCGACGCCTTTCTCCTGCAGCCCTACCAGGTGGACCTGCTGCTCGCCGTCCTCCAGCACCTTCAGCTGAGCCTTGTGGTTCAGCAGGTCGAACACCTTGCCGTTGTAGATCTCGAAGTAGGTGGCGAACACCCGCAGGTCCAACGTCTTGTGGCTGGGCTTCTCCAGCATGAGGAACACGTCCCGGGCCGTCAGCGCATAGATCCCTTTGGAGCAGTCTCCAGGAGCGGAGCTAACTCCTCCTCCGCCGCCCATGGTGTGGGTCTTCCCGCTGCCCGTCTGGCCGTAGGCGAAGCAGGTGGCCATGCCCCTCTGGAACACCGTGTCCACCAGCGGCCGGGCCGCCAGGCGGTACACCGCCTCGGTGCTGGCCGAGTCGTCGAAGGTGTAGTCGAAACGGAAGCTCTGGTTGTCCAGGTAACGCGTCAGGTCCACCTTCTGCTTGGGCTTGTGGACCATCACCAGCCCCCTGGTGGGGATGGTGACCACATCCAGGTCCTTCCTGCTCAGCTCCCTCTGGTTCAGCGGACGCTTCCTGACGTAGACGCAGATCCTGTGGGTCTCCAGCGGGTCCGCTTTGTCCTGGGCCAGGGGTCTGCGGTCCAGACCGGCTCGGACGTCCCTGATCATGTACATAATCTGGTAGTGGGAAGCGCTGGTGGGGACCACCTCCAGCGGTCTCTTATCGGTGTCTTCTTGCTGCTGAGGTCGACTCCTCCTCGGTCTCTCCTTCTCCTGGGGTTTCTGTTTGTCCCGGTCCTTGGGGATGCTGACCGTCCTCACCCGGTAGGGCTGCAGTGACCTCCGGGCCGGCTGCGGCGTGGGCTGGGTGGGTAGTTTGGCTGCTTCGGATCGCCCGTCTTCTTCTTCCAGACCCTGCCGCTCCTTCGTCTGTCCCATTCGAGGACTGTCCACCTTGCCGCTGGGACAGTCGTCGTTGTTCCAAAACTCTACGGTGTGGCGGTCGGGGGATATCCGGGCGGGGTCTCCAGTACCGTTACCGTAGCGATGCGTGTTCTTGTGTGCCTTCTTACACAGTGCCATGACCGGAGATGGGGTCATGCGTGTACGCCGCGTCGAGTTCTTCCCGGCAAAGGATTCTCTGAAGACCCGAGGGAGCTTGTTGCTCCTGAAGGCAGGCGCCGGAGACCCAGCGTCCAGAGTGTCTTGGAAAGAATCCCAGTTCCCCTGCGCGCACGCGGGAGGCAGCGGCCCGGATGGAGATTCACTCCTGCCGGGCGAAGTCATTGCCGCGTGATAGTCTGTCGCCACTGCATCGGTCTGGATCGGAGCGTCCGGGTTCGCGCCTGCGTCTGGGTTCACGGCTAATATGCCCTCCGGGTCCGTCTCTTTCACGTTGGTGTCTCCGTTCTGGATCCACTCCACCGTGAGGCTGTTGTTCTCCTGGTCCAGAGAGGTCACCTTCGCCTGCTGGATCTGACACTTCCTGCCGTCGTTGCACTTTATCTCCACATGAGTTCCTACGGAGATCCTACCGAAAGCGAACACCATTCAGGAGCACGCAGTGCAGTGCAGTGCAGGCCGTCGGAGAAATGTTTAACGTGAGGCGTCCTCGGTTCTGGGATGGATATATTGGAAAGGGCGTACGCCATAAAGTACGTCATGGATGACTCCAAAGACAGATGGACCGCAGATCAACGGAAGATTACACTGAAACTAAAAAGATAATTACGATAATAAATTTCGACCGTCCCTCGAAGGCTAATTCCCAGTAGGATACTTATCAAGACGATGGTTTTTGGTCTACTGCACAGAGTCTGCTAAGAATGATACCATAGTCAAAAGGTCCAACAGGATTCCTCCTATCAGATTTTGGAACAAATCCTATTGGATTTCCAATAGGAATTCAATAGTATTTCCCCCAAAATCCTATAGGAAAGTCCTATAGGATTTTCTTATAGGAGTCCTCTTAAGATCCTATAGGATCCTACAGGATTCTTATTGGAATCCTATTGGATTCCTATTAGAAATCAAATAGGATTTGTACCAAAATCTGATAGGACTTTTCTATTGGAATCCTAGGATTCTTTTGACTATGATTGATTTGAAACACTACTGCTACTAACTACAGCTGTGTCACCACCACTAAACCAACAGCATTTCATCATTGAAAACAGAAAACTCTCTGAGTCAGACCTTTAGCTTTATGCATGCTGCGTGTCTGTTGCAACTTCAACAACATTTGATTATTATTGATGCTTGATTGCCTAATAAAAGTCCTGCAAATGAAGATGGTATGGGTGTGGCTTCATCACCTGTGGCGCGAAGCCGCCCCCATACCATTTTCTCCTGCCCCCCAGTTGGGAAATGTTATATCCGCCCCTTTTACCTGCTGACTGGACTGACCGCGGCAGGCGTCGCGGAAGGAACCGTGACAGTTAGAAATCTGCTGCGACAGACTTTCGTTATTTTTTTCCATCACTTCCATCACATCTTTTTGGGACCGCAAAACAGTTTGCCAACTGTCGTGACACCTGACACGGTCGGGAATTGATTTTGCTGATCCTCCCTGGTTACAGACAGACAGACAGACAGACAGACAGAGCATTAAGACATTACAAAGTGGTTTGTTTCTAGTTTATATTTTTATTTTACATCAGTGGCTAACAGACAACATCCTCCCAGGAGAGAGAAATCAAACACACCTGTTCTTGCATAACCGTTAGGCTGTGGTGACCACAGAATGTAGGAAATAAAAAAAAACAAAACAAAACACAAAACCAAAAAACAGACAAGCGAGAAAACCATAACAATAACTTAAATACTGTAAAAAAAAATAAATCGTCTTTAAGAAGTGCAACATAAGCATGGTGGAGAACATGTAGCATCATGGGATTGGGGTTCAGTTCATACTGATTCCGGGTGACTCGAGGGCCTACATTTTCCTCACCGCTAAACCCCTTATCCCTTAACTTCTTTGCCTTTTTAAACTATTTCAATAGTTTTTAAACATTTTTCAATAGTTAAAATGGCCAGTCTACAAGTTCACAATGTGTCAACAGATGGACATGTTGTACTATTCCAAAATGTTTATCAAAATAGTAAAAAAGAGGATAGGGGTTTGGGATAAGGGGTTTAGCATGTAATGAAAAAGGAGCCCTAGGGCTTTACAGACCGGGAGTGATGAACGCCTGCGTTATCGCGGTGATTCAAACGCACACCGCCACGCGTAATTTTACCTTTATCCGAGTGTGGAAGCTGCAATGCTTGTCCGATTTTAGACATGCAGTATATTAACAGGGATATGGGGAACAGAAGAGGAACTTCCATGCACACGTACACACGCTTGCACACGCAAAAACACAAACTCATTGAGTCATTGAGGTGGGGGTGGGGTGTATAACCACTTAAAATTCCCATTGAGCTACACTGGAACACCTTAGCTGAAAACAGCCTGTGTACAGTACTGTATGTTGTTATATGTAACATAACTTGACACATTGCATAATGTTCACACATCACACACACAAAACCTGCAGGCCAACGTCAGTAAACATGGGAAAATGGCAGCAAACTCAGCCATAGTTCAAAATCACACACAATAGTGCAGATGGATAGCAAAAACAACAACAAAGAAAATCGGAAGCGTCTTCCCTTCTTCCACACAGACATTACAGTAGGTTATATCCCTTAATCAGTGAGGTTGTGGATCAACAAAAAATAACTACCGTATTTTCCGGACTATAAGCCGCTACTTTTTTCACATGCTTTTGACCCTGCGGCTTATACAACAGTGTGGCCAATCTATGGATTTTTACAGGTAACACAGGGGTGGTCCCTGAGAGGGTTCCAGGTGGGCTCCGCAGACTAAATGATGGAAAGTTGGTTAACCAGATGTAACTCTTTGAGAGCGTAAACATGAAACCAAATTTGGTTTCATGTTTACACTCTCAAGAGTTAAGGCTCATTCAGAGTTTGGAATTTCGGTGGCCACCGCGAGCACCGCTCAGAGCACCGCGACCACCGCTCAGAGCACCGCGACCACCGCTATTTCAAAGTCCACTGTCAGCACCGCACCGCGCTGTGTTGTGTGTTTTCTTTTTTTTAACCAGCCGTTAAAAACAAGCAACCACCGCGGTGCGGTGCGGTGGTTAGTAAAATCCGAGAGGAGGACTGGGAGGTGCGGTGGTTGCGGTGGTATGACGTCATATTGTAGGAAACGGTGGTCGCGGTGGTCGCGGTGGGCACCGAAAATCCATCTCTGAATAGGCCTTTATGATATTCACCATATAAATTAGCACCACTTAATTAATAAGTCATAAGCCATGTTCATTTTGGTCTAATTTTAGTTTTGCCTCTTTTGTTTGCAAAAATCCATCTGGAATTGTGAATAAAACCAAAAGAAATCTTTAGTTTTGGGGTCTGTGGCGTGAAGATGTTGTTAAATCGTGGTCTCTGGCTCGAATACTGAATAAATAGTGGGCCCTGGGATCAAAAAGTTGAAAACCACTGCTCTAACATGAAGCTTATTGCCAGGTGCGGCTTATACAAGGAAAAATCAGTATTTTGCCCCAAATTTAGCTGGTGTGGCTTATATTCAGGTGCGGCTTATAATCCAGAAATTACGGTAGATCAGAGTGCATGTTGCTCACAAGTAGGCCATGAGCGGAGCAAGCAGAGCAGACAGCATGTACCCTGGCACCTCCAGGAGATAATACTCTCCACAATACCTAATAGAAAATCTCTTAATGACGTCACCATTACGTCATCACCTGAACCAGCCAATCGGAGTGCTTCGAGGGGGGGCGGCCGACGGTCGCCGACCGCGCACCACTGATTCGCTTAACTTGTGCCCGCTCCGCTCACGCCAGCAGTAATGATATGAATCATAATGACATACAGTACAGTACATCTCTGTTGTCTGTTTCCCTCTCTATCAGTCAGGAAGCATCCGTCCAACATCCTGCTTCAAGGATCACACACACACACACACACACACACACACACACACACACACACACACACACACACACACACACACACACACACACACACACACACACACACACACACACACACACACACACACACACACACACACACACACACAGAGGACACCTGGGCAGACACATGTCCATCAGTATCAGTAGTTTCATCCTGACATCGCTCTCATAAATGCATAAATAGTGCAAACATACTGTATGGGGGCGGGGGGGGGGTGGGGGGGCAGATACATTGTCCATGAGCAGAGCCATCTAGAGACAGGGTTGTGACAGGGTTGCGCCAACAGCCTGGTCACATGGGTTAGTCCAGGGGTCAGCAACCTGCGGCTCAGGAGCCGCATGCGGCTCTAGAACACAGCCCTAGTGGCTCAGTGGCTGTAGCATTATTACATACACACACTGGGGTGATCCACACCAAAATAATATAAACATTTCAGTCACCCAAAACGCTTTGCGCTGTCTGACAGTTTCCAGTTAAAGTAGCACTTGGCCATGTCAAAAAAGCCCAGCAGTTATCAGAGGTGGAGCTTTCAATCTGAACCACCCATTTCCAAAGGTTTACTCAGTTTACTATGTCATTAATATACCTTAGAGATGTTGTGTGGACTGGAAATGGAGTTCTGTAAAACTCCTTTATTTATTTATTTTTTAGAAACTCCATTTCTGAAGAAAGGTTGTGTTTCACCATGTTAATGATTTTTCTTTGAGGACCTTTTTTTCTGAGAGTGTGCAAATGGAACCAAATGGACCCGCCAGGGTCCATTTGGTTCACATTTGCACACTCTCAGGAAAAAATAAAAAAAATAAAATGCGGCTCCAGACAGATTTTGAATTTAATTTTGGGTCGAAAATGGCTCTTTCAGCATCTTGGGTTGCTGACCCCTGGGTTAGTCACATGGTCACAGAGAGCCTAATAGTGACTATACTGGAGTTGGGAAATACATTGTTTTTTCCAACGAGAGCGGCGCAAATAACAGCTGTTTTATGTATGTATGCTAAACGATTTAAAGTATTTTACAGTCTTTGTAATGTGTGTATGCGGTGCTATTTTTAAGACCTAAAATTATGGGATTTAAAGTGAATAAAGCAGGGCTGTTGAATCCTGATTCCAATGCATTTCTGCCTACTTCCCAATCACCACAATGTCACTCTGTGAGTGAAATGCTATTCGTCATGCCAATAAAGCTCAGTTGAATTGAATTGTTAGTGGAGAAACTACTACTCTGCTCTTTCAAGGCCTCAATATAAATATATCGTTTGCAAACAAAGTATCCGAAAATAACCTGTGACATGTCTCCTTTCATTTGTATGTATGGATATTAATACAATAATAAAAAAAATACAGATGACAAAGAAAATCCACATAACAGAATACAAAGATAAATAAAAATAAAAACACAAATCCATTGTTTTCACTGCCTGTAACTCATTGACACAATCACCATTCCACTTAGTCCATGTGTGTGTGTGTGTGTGTGTGTGTGTGTGTGTGTGTGTGTGTGTGTGTGTGTGTGTGTGTGTGTGTTATACTACATACATATTAGACATATACAATTGTCCCTGTGTGTGTGTGTGTGTGTGTGTGTGTGTGTGTGTGTGTGTGTGTGTGTGTGTGTGTGTGTGTGTGTGTGTGTGTGTGTGTGTGTGTGTGTGTGTGTGTGTGTGTGTGCGTGCGTGTGTGTGTGTGTGTGTGTGTTAGGTACAGGTCTATAACTGTTATTATTACCGTGATAAAAAACGATCACAGTAATCGATTAAGGTGTAGATTTGAATTCATGGTGAAATGGTCAAACACGTCAGTACCACTTAAACCCAGCGGTCCAGTGGTCCTTGAGGGGGTTCCAGGTGGTCCCCAGCTAAATGTTGGAGAGTCTGTAACCAAATAGACCTTCTGGTTTAATTTTACACTCTCAAGAGTTAAGCTACTGTTAAACATCTGTGTCACTAATTTTACAATAGGTCTAGACGAGTGGTTTTCAACCAGTGGTCCTTGAGAGGGTTCCAGGTGGTCCCCAGGATAAATGATGGGCAGTTGGTTAACCAGATGTAACTCTTTGAGAGCAAGAGTTAAAATATTCATCATCTGAAGTCTACACAACTAGAGAATGTAGGAGATAAATGGTCATTTTGATCTGTATATTGGACTGTTTTATTTTGCCCGAAATCCAGCCTGGCATTCAAAAGAAGGAAAAGAAAGTTTTAGTTTTGGGGTCTGTGGGGCTAAAATGTCCTCAAATGGTTGTCCCCTGTGGCTCAAATTCTGAATAAATAGTGGAACCTGGTATGAAAATTGTTGAAAACCACTGGTTTAGACGATTAGAGAATGAAGAATAGTAGTTATTTCTGACCGACGTTTGTCTGTCATCTCTCCTAATACAGTAAAGGAACTGCGGAGGAAATGTATTCTTTAGTTCTGAATCTGAGAGTCTAAAGGTCATCAAACGGGGGTCCCTGGATTCAAACGGCTCATATATGAAGGACCTCCAGATGGAGAAGGGTTAAAGCCGCTGACTTTAAACCACATCAGGTCAGACAGAGCTGCAGAGTGCATTTGGTACGCTCATGTTTCACTCTAACACACACCTAACCACACAGGCATGGTGTGTGTGTGTGTGTGTGTGTGTGTGTGTGTGTGTGTGTGTGTGTGTGTGTGTGTGTGTGTGTGTGTGTGTGTGTGTGTGTGTGTGTGTGTGTGTGGTTAGGTGTGGTGGTAGGGCAGGTGGTAGTCATCGTCGGGGGTCCAGGAGGTGTGTGTGTGGCCACCCGCTTCTACCGTTATCAAGCGATAATTCCCAGCAGGCTGCTTATCAGCACCATTTTATCGATGACAGCATGTTGTCTGGGGAGCCTACTCACTGATAAGATGACAACTGCGATCTTATCCACTGATACCAGTCAAATCTGCTTGCTTAGGGTTAGGGGTAGGTTTAGAGAAGGGGGTAGCAATGTTTGTAGCAAAACCCTAGACCCCTCCAACTGTAACCCTAAGCCTAAATCCCCAACGCTCAACCACAGTAGGCAGAGCATGGCCATTCTGAGATGAAAAACTCCTGCTGATGACAACGTGATAACTGCGATCTTATCTACTGATAATGGTAGAATCCGCTAGTGTGGTTAGGTATGGTGGTAGGGCAGGTGGTAGTCATCGTCGGGGGTCCAGGACGTGTTAGGTATGGTGGTAGGGGTCCAGGAGGTGTTAGGTATGGTGGTAGGGGTCCAGGTGGTAGTCATCGTCAGGGGTCCGGGAGGTGTTAGTTATCGTGGTAGGGCATGTGGTAGTCATCGTCAGGCGGTCCAGGAGGTGTTAGTTATCGTGGTAGGGGTCCAGATGGTAGTCATCCTCAGGGGTCCAGGAGGTGGTAGTCATCGTCAGGCGGTCCAGGAGGTGTTAGTTATCGTGGTAGGGGTCCAGATGGTAGTCATCCTCAGGGGTCCAGGAGGTGTTGGGGGGCCTGGTGTGGTGCAGCTCTTTCCGGACGCAGCGAGGACACGGCTGGGCCTTCTGGCGGCACTCTGTATGGAACACTGCACCACAGCCGTCACACCTGCACAAACACACACCGCACACTAGGGCATTAACCACTTGAGATTTTTTCAACTTGTCAGACAGTCCAGTCGAAGATCAATCCAATCGATTTATCGTTTTATGGCGCGCGGGGGGGGGGGGGGGGGGGGGGGGTTGGGGTCCGTCGCGGTGGTTGTCCGAGGGGGCATGAGGCCAGCGCAGTGCTTATACAAAACACATCGCAAGGCTACGCATGAAGCATGTGGCAAGCTTAACAGTTTTCATGCCATGGAAATAGATCTACGTCATCCGTTATTATGATTTACAGTAACAACTGATGCCGCTGACGTTAACGCTACTGTACGTGACGTAACTTACGGTTCAATACGATCCCCATGCTAACAGCAGCTAGCAGCGACCGCGGCGACCATTGCTAGAGCATAACAAGGGACGGCCTAACCCGGAACCAAAAGTGTGTGTCCGTCCACTAACTTGTCCGTCGGGAAACATGTACCGAAATATGAATTTTGATTTTATGATGAAAATCGCTGGCACTGGCGAGCTCCAAAAATATGAAAAAGGGCTGGCACTGAGAGAGTTAATATGAACACAATATTGGCACACAGTGCAGCACAGCGGCCAGCGATAAAACACATAACATTATCAATACACAGCGGCCCACACGTTAGAGCGCAACAGAAGACATGCTTGTTCTAACAGCGGCCACATTATCAGAATACGATCCATTTACATGTAGCCTCCTCCTCCTCCTCCAACACCATATCGCGCCGCATTTCAGAAAAGAAATGACAACGACGCGGACAGAAGCATGCGTCCCGTGCGTAGCCTAGACGGTCACTGTAGCACGGGGAGGTGTTGGTTGATGAAGTTCTGTATTTCTCTGACACTGTTTGCTGTTCGATCTGATCCGTGTACGTAATGATCAGTGGAACGCCGCGCACCCAGAGCGCATGCGCATGCGCATGCGCATGCAGCTGCACTAAGATTGGTAAGCCTAAATTAAGGCTGAACTTCGATAGAGTTGCAAAGGAAACTTCAAAGGAGACTTCTGTCCGTGAGTGACAGTAACCAATATTACAGTTGAATTATATACACACGCGTCGCACATATAGAGAAAGAAAAAAGGGGAAAACAAAGGTAAATGTTTAATTCCTCCTCTTTACTCCTTTCCCTCGGAGGAAGGGGAAAAAACAACTTATCGACTCGGGCATTTTGGAGTCGACTCGTGTTATGCAAATCGATGCATCGATGTATCGATTTTTTGGTTAAAGCCCTACCGCACGCACACACACAAATAAAGTCTTTATGTTCTGAATATCTGCCTATAGTTTTAGTTGTAGTATTCCACAGTTGTATATATTTATGTGTCTGTTTAGCTGCTTAGTTGTAGTATGTTTTAGTCTTAGCTGTATAGTTTAGTTGTAGCATATACTGTATGTATGTGTCATGTCTAGTTCCTGTCTAGCTGTCTGTTTAACTTTCACTACTTGCCACTTTATAATACCTGGTTGTATCTTAGCACCTTCACCCCACTTTATGCTGTTACAGTTGCACTTTACTGCTCTAGTCTGTTGCACTACGTCACTTACTGTTTCTTGTATTGTTTGTTTTTTGTCCTTTTTCTTGCACTGTCTATTGTGTTATTGCACTGGGGAACAATGGAAACGTTATTTCATCCCTGTATATGTCCTGACATACACTGGAATGACAATAAAGAACCTTGAACCCTTGAACCTTCACATTATTATCTTCTGTTGGAGCCAAATCCAGTAATAATGCCAATTGACCTTAAATTAATTGCAACTGAACCTGAACTGAACCTGACCAAATGGACCCTTGCGGGTCCATTTGGTTTTTACACTCTCAAGAGTGTAAAGTTTACACTGTATTGTTGGCAAAATAAAGCCTGGAATTGTGGACAAAATCAAAAGAATTCTTTAATTTTAGGTCTTTGGTGTGAAAATATAATCAAATGGTGGTCCTCCGTGGCTCAAATGCTGAATAAATGGTGGCCCCTGGAGTCAAAAAGGCTAAAAACCCATCAACCTGCAGTAGTGGACAATAAGAAGAGATTTGTTTCCTTTACCTCCTGGTGGTGTTGTCCTGGAAGGGGTAGATGACCTGCTGGTCGTGACACAGCTCACAGATGAATCCTTTCTCTCTGCACAGACTGCAGCTCAGGACATGAGAGCTGGCAAACTTTATCACCTTGGACAGGAAGGGAGCCAGCTTCCCGTCGATCACCTGACCAACGGGACGAGAGAGACACGTGATCACTTGACCAATGGGACGAGAAACACATGATCACCTGACCAATGGGAGGACAGAGACACATGATCAACTGACCAATCGGAGGACAGAGACACATGATCACCTGACCAATGGGACGAGAGAGACACATGATCACTGACCAATGGGACGAGAGAGACACATGATCACCTGACCAATGGGACCAGAGAGACACATGATCACCTGACCAATGGGACGAGAGAGACAGATAATCACTTGACCAATGGGACGAGAGACACATGATCACCTGACCAATGGGATGAGAGAAACACATGATCACCTGACCAATGGGACGAGAGAGACACATGATCACCTAACCAGTGGGAGAAGAGAAACTAGCCAAAATTGTTCGCCGACTACATTTTTAGAAACCAAATAAAAACTAAGCTACAAATATAGCTGCAAGCAGGAATAAGACGGGACCAAGCAAGCAGCAATAAGGAGTCAGAACAATATGCACAAATAAGCCATAGAAACATGGAAGACATGAGAAACACATCATGTGATTGTGGGAGTAGGACAGGGTTCTTGAAGACTCACAGATTGTATTGTCAGTACCTGGACTTGAACCCTCAGCCTTTTAGTCCTAAGTCTGGCACTCTACTGACTGAGCTATCCAGACTGAATAATTCATTGTTGATTACAATGGACCAACTCAAAATGTGCCACTAGGCAGTATGACAATCACAATTAAGAGATAGAAAGATGAACTTCAGACATAATAGACCACACGACATTGTGCATGATTCAACTGCCGAGGTGCCAGTGCCCAGTTTTGAACACTGGACCTCTCGGTCCAAAGTCATGCACTCTACCAATGAGGCCACCAGGTTGTGGTTCTCTCCACGTCATCAGTGCCCATACCCAGACGGGGTTGGTGAATGTTCTCCCCGTGTCCCCTGGGGTATACATGTTCCTTTCATGTGTTGTTATAGCAGCTATAGGGCTTTGGCAGAGGCTTAAAGGCCATTAAATAAATACGTTTTTGAACATCTATGGAAACAAAACATGATGGGGGAATTCATGTGATTCTAAAAGGGGACAATCACCTGTCCTCTGCACTGATCTATACTCTAAATACAGTCCAAAACCGGTAAATATGATGGAGGATTTGTGTGGTTATTACAGTTGTATTCTCACATCACACAAAAAAAAAAAAAGAATAAAAAGAATAAAAAGAAAAATCTCAGGCATTCACATTAAAGCTAATGAGAGAGGAGGGGAGGGGGTGTGTGTGTGTGTGTGTGTGTGTGTGTGTGTGTGGGGGGGGTGGGGGGGGGGGGGGGGGGGGGGGGTAGGTTGGGGGGGCAAGAAGAAGAGGAAAAGGAAAGTG
>CM076978.1:49086698-49094198 GCA_039105355.1 Benthosema pterotum | reverse complement strand
AGAGAGAGACAGAGAGAGAGAGAGAGAGAGAGAGAGAGAGAGAGAGAGAGAGAGAGAGAGACAGAGAGACAGAGAGACAGAGAGAGAGAGAGTGTGTGTGTGTGTGTGTGTGGGGGAGCTTGTCAGCTGCTGTCTGTGCACTGTCATTGTAGCTTTTCCAAGAAGGAGAGGACCCTCCCCCTTTACCCCCTCCCACTCCCCAAAACCTCCATCTACGATAATGAAACGTTTCATTTGGCATTAGAGGCGTGAAACATTAAAGATGCAAGCAGCCATTGCTGGGCCGTTGTGTGTGCAAGTTATGGGCAAATATCAACCATGACGTAAAATGAGGTAATTTCACTTATTTAACTATGAACGTACGATCTGCTGTCAATGGAGCTGGATGACCAGAGTGGCTTGTTTGGAACTTGAATGCCTCCTTACTAGGCGGGCGGTCACGCATGTTCTTTTCAGCCAATGGCCGTCATCACATGACGCTTTTCAGCCAATAGGCATCTCTGTTCCTCCGTAGCATTGGGAGTCAACAGGAGTGGCACTACTCTCCTTTATAGCACTCTACAGTGAAGATCAAGGACTCAAAAACAAGCCTAATGATACCACCCTCATCTCTGTGTGTCACACCATTGAAAAGTTATGGGCCGATTTCCGCGCATGCATGTATGTCAAACCGTTTGGTGGGGCATGAGGCACTAAGTTTCCTGGGTGGGGGAGTTGGAGATGGGTGCGTATACGCCATAAGGCCAAGTTATGACAGTTCAAGTGCGTTATGCATCTCAAAGACGCAAATCAGATGTGGTAAAGAAAAAAATAATAAACAATGTGATTTCAACAGGGCTTTGCACATGCTTTGCAGTGCTCAGGCCCGAATAATGTACAGTATGAACGTTCTAACGTCAGTGTCTTCAGTAAATCATTCCAGAAATGATTTCCCCATTCAATTTCTTCATGAGACTTTTCAAAAGTGATCAATATAAAAGCCAACTCCGGTTGTGACAAATCATGACAACCCACACAATAATATCTAATTAGCAAGAAGAAAAACATTAGGATAGAACACTTTTGGTTTCGTTTTTTTTTTTTTCTTATAAACTACCGGTATTCGATTGTCCCAAAACATTGTGTGTTGTCATGATTGGCTTTGTCCGCGGCGTAATCATCTTTATATAGATCATTTCCGAAAAGTCTATGAGGAAAATGAAAGGAGAATTAAATTCTGGAACGATGAGAGGGGGCGGGACTGCTCAGCTCTATTGAGCAGGACCCTCCTCTGTCCTCCTGCATTCTGCCCCTCCATCTGTACCCTCTCTGCCCCTCTTACCCCCCTGCCCCCCTACATGGGGTTCTTTGTGATTCCACAACCTCCTAATCCTCTCAAACGGCTGTTTAGCAGCCGTTTCCCTGACCCCGCCTCCACACACACACACACACACACACACACACACACACACACACACACACACACACACACACACACACACACACACACACACACACACACACACACACACACACACACACAGCGGGGCTGACAGCATTACGGCTCCATTAGAGAGGACAGAGGTTGTCAGGATTACAACTCAATAAAGACTGTTTGGATAACACCCTCTGTTAAACGCACGCACGCACAACACACACACACGCACACGCACACACACACACACACACACACAAGTCAGCAGTGACGCGTGTTAACGATGACGTACATGTGAATAAACGTCAACTTAAAGAGCGTATTGTAGTGGAGTTGTGTTGTTTGTGTGTCTCTTTTAAGGAGAACTCCACCCCTTTTCAACATTTTAATATTTAATATGTCATTAATACACCTTAGAGATGTTGTGTGGACATGATTAAAAAAAAGTTCCCCCAATGTATGGAATGATTATAATGCCGATAATTCGTGTCTGTAATTGTGCTCTGTGTCTCTGTAATTGTTTTCTGTATATCTGCAAAATAATCCGTGTCAAATTTTGCATGTGTAGAAAACAGTTTTGCAGGTAAACAATCTTGTAGTGGTGAGGTTTGTATTTGCTGCTTTGTATCACTGCAAAGTTTCACAGGTGTAGAAAACAATTTTGTAGTGTTGAAATTTGTATTTGCAGCTTTGAATCACTGCAAAATCGTTTTGCACCTCTGCAAAATAAATCTGCAACTCTGCAAAACAATCCTTGTAAGTTTTCGGTCTGCGCAACAACGACTGCGGCGACATCTGCTGTTCAAGTACAACACCACACATCTACAGTTTGAAAAAACACAATTCAAAATTGTACAGGTTTTTGGCAATGTCTTCACTTCACCGCGGAGAGCCAATCAGCAGTTGGCTTACTCAGCAGTGCACCATTTTGATTGGTTGGCCAAAGGAAGCAGTCTCGCCAATCCCAGTCATTCATAATACATGAATATGAGATCCCATTGTTGGGAAGTACAGAGGTCTAATGGCGGCTGTTCTATAGCCCAGCACAGCTTTAGTGATCTTAAATCCCTTTATTTTAGATCGTTTTGTGTAATAGTAATGCATAAACATTGCAGAGACTTTAGACGTTTCTGTACAATGGTTTAAAACTGCACAAGGGTATGCTTAAAGTATCTTATTTAAACAGGGACAAACTCCGACTGCAGTTTCTGCCCCTCAATGTCGCCCCTCCACCCTCTGACAGCTGTGTGATTGCTGTGCTAGCACAGCATTAGCATAACTATCAGCAGTTCTGACAACAAAAGAAGAACATTTGGGGAAACTCCGCTATTTATATACTATTGTTATGACAGATACCATTAGTCTGTTGGCTTGTGTATAATCTAAATATCAGATAAACGTGCATTAGTGACAATATATTTATAACCAGTGTTATTTTAGCAATTCTATTAAAGCTAACAAATATAAGACTTCCGGTGCTGATCACTTCAAAATAAGACTACCCTTTATAGTATTGAAAAGCGATCATTTCTAAATGAATAGTTGGGAGCCAAATGGGCCCTCATGGATGTGTAGCTCTGATTTACAATGGGGCTAAAAAGCTCAACAAGCCTACTGAATAGTAGTCTATTATTCATCAATTTAGATCATTTTATGTTCTTGATAACGTTTTTATCTAAGTATTTTACACTGAAATATAATAGGTGTATTTAAAAGCTGTAATGCAAATGGATCTTCTTTCAATACTATGAAGGCTACTCTTATTTCTTATGTCCATTTGGAGGGGGGCCAGGGACCCCCCTCCAAATGGACCCGATATGGATGTGTAAGTGTAACTCTGAGTTACAGTAAGGATAAGAGGCAATGTAATCTAAATAATAATTAGTAGTACAATTAAGAGAAATGTGAATAAAACGTGAATAAATGACAAATGATATAGAATTACTATAAAGTGAGTTCTGTTGTTTTGGAGCAACCTTTTATCCTCCAGCCTCTCCAGGCAAGTAAAACGGGTTTTAGTGGAAATAGTGATGGGCCATTACATTAGCACTTTCTGTTGTTTTGGGGACCACCCTTGACACCTCCAATCTACAGGACTAAAACAGGTTTTGACCCATTTGATAATAAAGGCTAATGAATGCTGAATGTTCGTTTAAGTGTGCAAATGGTTCGCTTTTCAATACTATAAAGGGTAGTCTTATTTTGAAGTGATCAGCACCGGAAGTCTTATATTTGTTAGCTTTAATAGAATTGCTAAAATAACACTGGTTATAAATATATTGTCACTAATGCACGTTTATCTGATATTTAGATTATACACAAGCCAACAGACTAATGGTATCTGTCAAAACGATAGTATATAAATAGCAGAGTTTTCCCCAAATGTTCTTCTTTTGTTGTCAGAACTGCTGATAGTTATGCTAATGCTGTGCTAGCACAGCAATCACACAGCTGTCAGAGGGTGGAGGGGCGACATTGAGGGCAGAAACTGCAGTCGGAGTTTGTCCCTGTTTAAATAAGATACTTTAAGCATACCCTTGTGCAGTTTTAAACCATTGTACAGAAACGTCTAAAGTCTCTGCAATGTTTATGCATTACTATTACACAAAACGATCTAAAATAAAGGGATTTAAGATCACTAAAGCTGTGCTGGGCTATAGAACAGCCGCCATTAGACCTCTGTACTTCCCAACAATGGGATCTCATATTCATGTATTATGAATGACTGGGATTGGCGAGACTGCTTCCTTTGGCCAACCAATCAAAATGGTGCACTGCTGAGTAAGCCAACTGCTGATTGGCTCTCCGCGGTGAAGTGAAGACACTGCCAAAAACCTGTACAATTTTGAATTGTGTTTTTTCAAACTGTAGTTGTGTGGTGTTGTACTTGAACAGCAGATGTCGCCGCAGTCGTTGTTGCGCAGACCGAAAACTTACAAGGATTGTTTTGCAGAGTTGCAGATTTATTTTGCAGAGGTGCAAAACGATTTTGCAGTGATTCAAAGCTGCAAATACAAATTTCAACACTGCAAAATTGTTTTCTACACCTGTGAAACTTTGCAGTGATACAAAGCAGCAAATACAAACCTCACCACTACAAGATTGTTTTCTATACCTGCGAAACTGTTTTCTACACATGCAAAATTTGACACGGATTATTTTGCAGATATACAGAAAACAATTACAGATATACTGATTAATACTGGATTTATTTTGCAGAGACACAGAGCACAATTACAGACACGAATTATTATCGGCATTATAATCATTCCATACCAATGCTGTATTTCCTAAAAAATGGAGGTCTGAAAAAAAAATCATTAAGATGGTAAAATACATCTGATGACATCATCAAGATGTCAAGTTTCACCATGTTAATGATTTTTCTTCAGACCCATTTTTCCCGAGAGGGTACAAATGGAACCAAACGGACCCGCTAGGGTCCGTTTGGTTCACATTTGTATCCTCTCAGGAAAAGATTGAAAAATGGGTGGAATTCCACACCAAAACACACTGGGCAACAATCTAACTTCATCCCTGTGACATCACTTAGTATATACTGTACTCTATTTTTTGTCATAGATGCCCGCTGTTCTACATTTCACCCTTGAGGTCCCCCTCCCCTCAACTGCTGCAGGTTGTCTTTATTGTAATGTGGGGATTTTTGTAGCTCTAAACTCATTTTTTAAAAATACATATTTTAGTAGTATATTGATCCTCATGCATGAGTTTTACGTCACTCTGGTGCAGTGTTTAGCTTTTTTTTTTTTTAGCTAAATTTGCAGGTGATCTATTCCTCCTCCTCTCCGCCCCTCCCTTCTGCCACTCTCCTCTCCAATCCCTCAGGTCAAACCTCCTCCTCCAGAACATCTCAAAGTCAAAGTCAAATTCGCATGATTTGTCACCATGTTACCGCAGAGAAATTGGTTCTCCCGCTTTTAACCCATCACTTGGAGCGGTGAGCTCCAAGGAGCGGTGAGCTGCGGCTTGCCGCGCTCGGGAATCATTAGCTGATTTTGACCCCCAATCCATCCCTTTTGATGCTGAGTGCCAAGCAGGGAGGCATTGGCTCCCATTTTTAGAGTCTTTGGTATGACCCGACCGGGAATCGAACCCCGGCCTCCCAGTTCCAGGGCGGACACTCTAACCACAAGGCCACTGTTCTCACTGTTCACTACCATGAAGTGCTGCTGCTGCCTGGGTACGCTACATGACCCGAGTCATGTAGTGTAGTGCTGGATGAAATAATCTGGCCAGATTATCCTGTAGTGTGTGGCTTGATGTAATGTGTGGAAAAAAATAAAATAAAGTTTGGAGCTACTAAAATACCCACAAACCCAGAATAAATACAACCTGCAGCAATGCAAACTATAGGAGAGCAGGGGGACCTCAGGGTGAAATGTGCAAAGTGCAATGTATATGACGTCACATGTAGATTGATGCCCAATGTGTTTTGGTGTGTAACTCTCCTTTTAGAACGACATGTTTGTGCCGGTGAGGATGGTTAATTGCACTTATTTATTGATCTCATCTCGTTTTCACTGTTTTAAACTACGGCTGTTGAATGAAATCAAATTAACCACTTCTTCAAAAGTAATTTAATCCTGATTAATCACCATTCAAACTATAATATAAATATGACCAATCAACAGTGACATTCTCAAGGACTGTGGGACAACACACAGTGCAGATGCATTGTGGGTAGCATGGCCCCGTTGTGGAGGTATGTCCGTAATGACTGTGTGTGTGTGTGTGTGTGTGTGTGTGTGTGTGTGTGTGTGTGTGTGTGTGTGTGTGTGTGTGTGTGTGTGTGTGTGTGTGTGTGTGTGTGTGTCAGTACTTGGCGTGTAGAGAATAGATGGCTGTTATGCTGGGAAGATGGCTCTGCTCACTGTGGCCGTCACGAAAAGGATCCCCCCCCCCCACACACACACACACACACACTCACATGCGAACAAGCATAGGAATGCACACACACACACACACACACACACACTCACAAACACACATACACGACAAGTATGGCAGAACCAACTAGGCCGCGACGTTCATTTGGAACAATTAGTGTACTATACAAATCTGCTCTCTCTCTCCCTCTCTCTCTCTCTCCAGGGGCGGATGTAACATTCCCAATTGAGGGGGGGGGGGCAGGAGAAAATGGTATGGGTGCGACTTCATCACCAGTGACGCTTCGGGCCACGGACGATGACGCCGCACCCATACCAATAACAATAATAATAACATCAGTTGTTGTTGAAGTTACAACAGACACGCAGCATGCATGAAGCTAAAGGTCTGACTCAGAGAGTTTTCTGTTTTCAATGATGAAATGCTGTTGGTTTAGTGGTGCCACAGCTGTAGTTAGTTAGTAGCAGTAGTAGTGTTTCAAATCATTTTAAATATAAGCACTTTAATTTAAAATATCTTGGGTTGTTTTGCATGCCATCTTGGTACAGTGGACAGTATGTGTCTCTGATGTCTCGGTGCAGTGGACAGTATGTGTCTCTGATGTCTCGGTGCAGTGGACAGTATGTGTCTCTGATGTCTCGGTGCAGTGGACAGTATGTGTCTCTGATGTCTCGGTACAGTGGACAGTATGTGTCTCTGATGTCTCGGTACAGTGGACAGTATGTGTCTCTGATGTCTCGGTACAGTGGACAGTATGTGTCTCTGATGTCTTGGTGCAGTGGACAGTATGTGTCTCTGATGTCTTGGTACAGTGGACAGTATGTGTCTCTGATGTCTCGGTACAGTGGACAGTATGTGTCTCTGATGTCTTGGTACAGTGGACAGTATGTGTCTCTGATGTCTTGGTACAGTGGACAGTATGTGTCTCTGATGTCTTGGTACAGTGGACAGTATGTGTCTCTGATGTCTTGATACAGTGGAACAATAGAACCGTATGGTAGGCGCGCTCTACTCAAAGTCCACCTTGTGTTCTCAAGTGGCTGATGGGTGCAGATTCTTGAAGATCAATGTAAAGAGGAAATATCCGCACTCGCATATAGTTCATGAGTTTTCTTTTATTTAGTTTCACAGCAGCATAGTCTACCTAGAGAAACGAACGCGTTTCGGCGCTCACGCCT
>CM076978.1:48949198-49076698 GCA_039105355.1 Benthosema pterotum | reverse complement strand
TGTAAGTTAACTGAAACTAATAAAAAACAAATATCAATTAAAAAATTATAACTAAACTGAAACTGTATTGTGTGTTCACAAAACTAACTAAATCCAACTAGAACTGATTAGGGCAACATTTATATGCATTTCAGATATTTATTATGTGAATGTTTTAAATTCAAGAAGTGTCTTAATAGTTTTTCTGCCGTCCACGCGCTGCTCGTGGACATCCCGTTAGAATACCCCCGCCGGTCACGACGACGGCTCGTATCACGACGAGATGTAGATTTCATTCTTTAATCCAACTATTAGTCCGTGCGCATCGTCTGATGATCATCCCGTTGCTGACTTTCATTTGGGACAGAATTGGGGACAACTTTTTTTTTTCCGTCCCATTGACATGCATTCAACCCAATGCATTCAAACGGCTCTCCTCCGGTTTGCCCCCTCAATGTCGCTGGCGCATGGGTTAAGCAGCCAGGGCTACACAGCTCTTCCTGACTTGTGAACCGGATGTTTTTGGGTACATCGCCAGATGATCGATTAGGCAAGACAACAGACACAGCATAACAGAAACAGCACATCCTGTTTAGGAGATCTGAGCTTCAAAATAAGGGCTTTTTTACCGATCGAACTGGTTTGAGCCGCGGCAATGGAGAGGAAACAAAGAAGATCCGATCGCGGTCAATGAGTTAATGAGAGCAGCACCAGTTCATTCACAGTGGAAATAATGGACCAGTTAGTTTACTGATCTATTACTGCTGAGTTTATGTTTTTAAATGGTATCTCTTTTAATGGATGAGTTCTAATGCCTCTGATTTTGTCAAATACTAAACCTGACAAATAAATCAAAGTATAGCGAAAGACAAAGTAACTGAAAGTAAAAACTAAAACTAACTAAAATCATATTCACCAAAATAAAAACTATCAAACCCACTCTAAAAACTATAACTAAAACTAAAACTGAATTAGAAAATAAAATGCACAAACTAACTAAAACTAAGCTAAAATGAAATATCCCAAACTATTATAATAACCCTGGTCTGACTCTGTGGAATATAAACACTTCTAGAGACGTCAGTGTGTTCAGCATGAAGATTATAATACACTACATTCTGAGGGCTAATGGAAGGAGGGGCTTTTCAGAGTAAAATCTGTCTCATCTGTTGGGCACTCTAGTGCCATTACTTTGAAGAATGCGCGTGCATGTTAATGTGTGTGTGTACGGAGGTCTCCAGCAGTACTGGAGTGTGTGTGTGTGTGTGCGTGTGCGTGTGCATGTGTGTGTGCGTGTGTGTGTGTGTGTGTGTGTGTGTGTGTGTGTGTGTGTGTGTGTGTGGCAGTAGAGTAATGACCAGGCCAGTGTTTTAGTGCGTGTGTGTGTGTGTGTGTGTGTGTGTGTGTGTGTGTATGTGTGTGTGTGTGGGGGGGTGCGTGTGTGTGTGTGTGTGTGTGTGGGGGCAGTAGAGTAATGACCAGGCCAGTGTTTTAGCGCCACAGTGCTCATCAATCCTCCACTGTTTGGATGTGGTGGGACCCAAGTAAACATAGGCACACGTGCACGCATGTATGCGCAAGCACACACACACACACACACACACACACACACACACACACACACACACACACACACACACACAAACACACACACACACACACACACACACACACACACACACACACACACACACACTAAGTTTAAGACTAAATAAATTCACTAAAAATATTGAAATGAACATCCCAGAGTCAACGTTTTCAGTGCCAAATCTGAATTCCCACTTGTTGTTTTCCATCATATATTAATGCCTGTGTCAAAAACTATCTGGGGCATATAAAATGTTTGTTTCTCTTGTTCTCAGAACAGTCATTTGTGTAGGACAGAAAGATACGTATATCTTTCTGTCCTACACAAAGATTACATTCCAATTGACAATTAATGGACAATTTTATGTCATAGTGTCTGAGTAAATATATGTTATATGTATGACATGTTACATCACAAGACACAGGTGTTGTTTTTTTTCCTATGGATAAACTTGAAATACTAGAACAGTCATATATTGTTTGTTGTGGATGAAATACACAGCATATATCTAAATAGCAAATTATGTACAAATACATTGTATACATTTAAAAAGAAACAAGGGGGTGTGGTGATGTAAAATGCTGTAATGTTATATTTCTTCTGGACAGAGAGAGTACAGGATGGACTGTTGACATTACATATCTGTTCATATTAACTTATCAGAGGTGAATACAAATACAGATTGATGCCGATAACTTCATTTTACCAGTATCAGCATCCTATATCCAATACAATCCCTAGGAACATAGTTTTACCACCCGGGGCAGAGCAACAACATGGTTTTACCACCCTGGGCAGAACAACAACATGGTTTTACCACCCTGGGCAGAACAACAACATGGTTTTACCACCCTGGGCAGAACAACAACATGGTTTTACCACCCTGGGCAGAGCAACAACATGGTTTTACCACCCTGGGCAGAGCAACAACATGGTTTTACCACCCTGGGCAGAGCAACAACATGGTTTTACCACCCTGGGCAGAGCAACAACATGGTTTTACCACCCTGGGCAGAGCAACAACATGGTTTTACCACCCTGGGCAGAGCAACAACATGGTTTTACCACCCTGGGCAGATCATCATGGTTTTACCACCCTCCGGGGCAGAACAACAACATGGTTTTACCACCCTGGGGCAGATCATCATGGTTTTACCACCCCCTGGGGCAGATCATCATGGTTTTACCACCCTGGGGCAGATCATCATGGTTTTACCACCCCCTGGGGCAGATCATCATGGTTTTACCACCCCCTGGGGCAGATCATCATGGTTTTACCACCCTGGGGCAGATCATCATGGTTTTACCACCCCCT
Source organism: Benthosema pterotum (assembly GCA_039105355.1). Lineage (NCBI taxonomy): Eukaryota > Metazoa > Chordata > Actinopteri > Myctophiformes > Myctophidae > Benthosema > Benthosema pterotum. Next base: position 49,073,816 of record CM076978.1, on the reverse strand, counting down.
GGGGCAGATCATCATGGTTTTACCACCCTGGGGCAGATCATCATGGTTTTACTACCCCGGGGCAGATCATCATAGTGGTGACCTGAGCTGGATCACAGAGCATTCATCACCTCACAGACAGGCTTTTAGTGTGAGATCTGTCTGATAAACACTATGAGAGAGAGAGAGAGAGAGAGAGAGAGAGAGAGAGAGAGAGAGAGAGAGAGAGAGAGAGAGAGAGAGAGGAGAGAGAGAGAGAGAGAGAGAGAGAGAGAGAGAGAGAGAGAGAGACAGAGACAGAGAGAGAGACAGAGAGACAGAGACAGAGAGAGAGACAGAGAGAGAGAGAGAGAGAGAGAGAGAGAGAGAGAGAGAGACAAAGAGAGAGAGAGACAAAGAGAGAGAGAGACAAAGAGAGAGAGACAAAGAGAGAGAGGAGAGAGAGAGAGAGAGAGAGACAGAGACAGACAAAGAGAGAGAGAGACAAAGCGAGAGAGAGAGAGAGAGAGAGAGAGAGAGAGAGAGAGAGAGAGAGAGAGAGAGAGAGAGACAGAGAGACAGAGAGAGAGAGAGAGAGAGAGACAGAGAGAGAGAGAGACAGAGAGAGAGTGAACACGCACGCACGCACGCACACGGTCCATGTGGTATAACTGTGAACCTCCACTACTGGGCCAGAAGGCATGTGTAGAACGGATGTATGATCTGTGGACCCCCTGGGCCTGGGTGGTCCTGAGACACAGTTTGAGGTAGAAATAGCTGTTCTACAAGCTCACTGTAGATAGGGCGTTTCAGACAGTGAGCGATGAACACCACGCACGCCATTGTGTAGACGAGGGTGCGTGCATGAAACGAGCGTACACACAGCACACAACACGGGATTCTGTGACATGATGCAGCGCATCGTACACTTGCATCATCGCACAGCGTCTTCTCAGCACAAAACACAGGTCCCATCGATAATGAACTAGAGGCAAGTGGAGTATATCTTTCCATATTCAGACCCCCCTCAACCCACAGACCTGTGCACGTAAGGCCCACAGCACACAGGTGTGTTCCAGTACACGCTATACATAGACATTGTCAATACTACATGTTGTACAACCAACTTACCCCCTATAGCCCCACTCCCCAATTGGTGGACACGACAGGACGAGATAACACCTACTTGCTTTCTATATAAGACTCTAGCCATATTCCCCAGGGCTGTCCCCTGTCCCCTGTCCGCTGTCCCCCACCCCACTCCTCTCTCCCTTTCCTATCCGTGTAACTCTCTCTACCTCTAATAAATTGTCTAATTACACCTGGACCAGCCGACTCCTCAAGTTCTTCACCCTAACGATATATACTGCACAAGTTTTCCTGATCCCTGGAAAGCCCTTATGAACTTGTCTTGTACTGTTATTCTGCTATTGTTGTTTCACCAGGCCCAAGGCATAGTGGAGAGGTTAGGATTTGCACTCCGTCCGTGTACTCAGAGAAATACAAGTCTGTAGGATTTCTCAAAATATATCCTGATTGGCTAAGATTGTCAAACAAGACTCTGCCAAACATCACACACACTCCTATACTCCTAATGGAGACCTGTTCCCAGAAGGTCACTTTTTCTATTGAAACTGTTTTCCTCTCTTCTGTAGATCCCTAGCTTGGCCCCGCCCGCCCCAGCTACGTCATCACAACAAATCGTGCTTCCATCTGGTTCTGGTGTCTCCACCCGTTGACTCTCATTACAAAGAACTCACTTGCCGAGTTGTTGACTTTCAAAGTTGGAGACCAATCAAATGGCTGCGTTTGAGTAAACCACCTCACGTCTCCTGATTGCGCTCCTGATTGGTGCGCTGATGGCTAATGATTGACAACCCACGTCACGGTAAAGAGATTCCAATCAGAGAGTCCCAGACTCTCCTTCGTGGAGAGTTTGGCAAGAGCCAGGCTAGTAGATCCCTGGCACAAAAATATTTTAGATTCTGTAGCCAGATAGACATCAATGTTAGTGAACAGGTACGGCCGTAGGGTCCGTCCTACTGAACAGGTACGGTCGTAGGAACCGTCTTAATGAACAGGTACGGTCGTAGGTTCCGTCTCACCTGCGTCTCAGGTCCTCTGCCACGGCGGCTCTGCAGCTGAACAGGTACGCCCGTAGGGACTGCAGCTGCTGCCTCAGGCGCAGCGCTGCGCTCAGCGCCTCACAGTGCTCATACAGACACGGGTTCAAGCGCTGCACATCCAGCAGGGGCTCCTCATAGACGAACTCCAGGAACTCCTTGGCCTGCTTGGACACCTGCACGCACACACACACACGCACACACACACGCACACGGACACGGACACGGACACGGACACACACACACACACACCAGTGTTGATTTCAGTGAACAAAACAAGATTGTGCCCCTACGGGGCACAGGTCTCCACCGTCGAACAGAGGGCGTTTTATACCTATGACCTATGACCTTCATACCTATGACCTCATCATGACGTCATCTCAAGCTTCTCAAGCTCAGGGGTCCTCCTAGAGACCTGTACCCAGGTCTCCACCGTCTGTGCTCAGGTTTGAACGTGCACTGGTACTAGTGTATCAACTATAACGTCGTCATGACGTCATGACGAACGGGCTGCGTGCACGGACAGACAGTCGTGCGACGGACAGATCTGTCTGTCCGTGGTGCATGGACAGACAGTCGTGGGACGGACAGACTCAGGACGTGCACGGACAGAGGGCGTTTTATAGTCCCCACCTTCGGTGGAGACAACTATGATGAAAAATCAGTCGATAATCAGATGCTTAAAGGAGAATTCCACACCAAAACACATTGGGCATCATTATCTACCTTGATCCCTGTGACATCATATCTAATGGTCTTGATTGTTGTCATAGATGCCCCCTGCTCTACATTTACCCTTGAGTTTGCAATGCCGCAGGTTATCTTTATTCTAATGCAGGTATTTTCACACATCATATTTTAATAGTATACTGATACTAAAGTATGCATTCTACGTCACTCTGGGACTAGCCTGGTCTAGCTCTCAATGATTTTGGCCTTGGGGGGCGGGGGTGTCGTGGGATCCACACGGCGGAAGTGCTGCGCTCTGATTTGATCTCACTAACGTGTCGTCATCCCCGGCCCCTCCCGCGCCCGTCCACTGCTGTTCTACGTCACATCATTTAGAGCGACACCCACCCCGGAAGGTTCACTCCCACTTGAAGGCCACTTTCCAACGTGCGTTAGTCCAGGCTTTCCGTTTTCGCGCAAGGCGAACGAAAATGAAAGCCTGGGTGTCGAGGCTACTCTGGGACAGACTTGCCTCAAACTCAAACTATTTACTAGAACTGTGACCACTACACCCACCTTGTGCTTGCTGGTGTAACAGTTAGACCACTACACCCACCTTGTGCTTGCTGGTGTAACAGTTAGACCACTACACCCACCTTGTGTTTGCTGGTGTTACAGTTAGACCACTACACCCACCTTGTGCTTGCTGGTGTAACAGTTAGACCACTACACCCACCTTGTGCTTGCTGGTGTTAGTTAGACCACTACACCCACCTTGTGCTTGCTGGTGTAACAGTTAGACCACTACACCCACCTTGTGTTTGCTGGTGTTACAGTTAGACCACTACACCCACCATGTGTTTTCAGGTGTTACAGTTAGACCACTACACCCACCTTGTGTTTTCTGGTGTTACAGTTAGACCACTACACCCACCTTGTGCTTGCTGGTGTAACAGTTAGACCACTACACCCACCTTGTGTTTTCAGGTGTTACAGTTAGACCACTACACCCACCTTGTGCTTGCTGGTGTAACAGTTAGACCACTACACCCACCTTGTGCTTGCTGGTGTAACAGTTAGACCACTACACCTACCTTGTGCTTGCTGGTGTAACAGTTAGACCACTAAACCCACCTTGTGTTTTCAGGTGTTACAGTTAGACCACTACACCTACCTTGTGTTTGCTGGTGTTACAGTTAGACCACTACACCCACCTTGTGCTTGCTGGTGTAACAGTTAGACCACTACACCTACCTTGTGCTTGCTGGTGTTACAGTTAGACCACTACACCTACCTTGTGCTTGCTGGTGTCCCAGTTGTGCAGCAGTCGTGCAGGGACCAGGAAGGTGTTGTCCTGATGGCAGCTGTTGCAGTAATACCAGCCGCTGTAGCAGCACACCTTGGCTTTCCCCCTGGACAGACCCACTGGACGCTGGCACCCTGGAGGAGGACAGACAGACACAGGGACATTAGAGGTTGAATCAGAAGTTCCTGGGTTCGATTCCCGCTAGGGACGCCGCTGTGGGTGTTGTCGGCATGTCTCGTCCTCCGTGTCATCAGTGCCCATACCCAAGGCAGGGTTGGTGAAGGGCTTTTCTGTGTGGAGTTTGCATGTTCTCCCTGTGTCCCCTAGGGTAGATACCCTCACAAAAACATGCAGTAATCCTGGGCTCTAGACTGCCTCCCCCTGGCCAGCCGGGGCGCCTGATGGAGGGGACAGGAACTGGTTGGAATAACGTGTTCCTTCCACTATGCTACGTCCAACCAGGGAAACTCCCCCCTGGCAGGTGAAAAGAAGGCAGCTTGGACTCCTCATGCATTGAAGGAAACATGAGGCCAGTCCGCTGCCTCCTCAGGTTGGTGGAGGGTGTGTAGAGCCCAGGATCACACTAGGAATTGGCACTGGGTGAAAAATGGGGTACACAATCGTAGGATAAAAAATCTGAAAAAAAGAAATGAAAGGTGTTGACAATCAGCCATAAAATATCATATCTCATGGACATATATTTTCAACAGGGGCCTCCGCGAATCTGTCTCAGACTGTGTTAAAAAGGCAGCACTGAAGATCGGCTTGAGATATCTCCACATCTAGACAAGAATATTATGACTTCAGACTTCACCAGAAGTGCTGAAAAAGCAACTCTCTGGGTCAGAGGTCAACAACATCCCCATGCTGGCACTCATGCCTCATTTTGGTTCTTTTTTGCGTTTCCCCTTTTTTGAAGGGGGTCGCGAGCTGAAAACTTTGCCATCCGCTGATCTATAAAAACATCCTGAAAAGCTCAGATCCTTGTTTTGGTCCTGTAGTCACAACACGGCGGACAGACGGGCGGACAGACGGGCGGACAGACGGACAAAGAGACGCATCCGTTTGTGTGTTCTCAGTCATTGTTGTTCTCAGAGCTTTGTCTGCTATCAGACTCTTTTAGAAGTTTACCCTGAGGACACCCAAACACCCGTACCCCACCGCACGACACGACACACGCTGCACACACTCCCTAAACGCACGCACGCATGCGCACGCATGCGCACGCATGCGCACGCATGCGCACGCATGCACGCACGCACGCACGCACGCACACACGCACACACACACACACACACACACACACACACACACACACACACACACACACACACACACACGTGAAGGCGAGCAGGTGTCCCTTATCCACACGATCTCCAGGAAGGCGACGATGATGTGGGCCAATGAAAAGAAATATAGACCAAAGGAGAGAGAGAGAGAGAGAGAGAGAGAGAGAGAGAGAGAGAGAGAGAGAGAGAGAGAGAGAGAGAGAGAGAGAGAGAGAGAGAGAGAGATGGTTATCTGTGTGTGTGATCCTTGGAAAACACACAGAGGAAAAATACTATGGTAGGAAATAAACAGAAATAAATGAATGAGTTAATGAGTGTGTGCGTAATGCTTAGGGATGTGCGTAGGAATCCCAGAATGTGTGAGAAAAAGACACCAAAGAGGTGAAGGACAGAAAGGAGAGGAGGACATGAGTGATAAGTGTCCAGAGGACAGTGATGTCCACAGGTTTACAACCTAATCAGTCTTTTAGATGTGTCCCACTTCAGAGACGATAGAAGTCATGTTTTATCACTTTTACAAATTGCTGCATTTAACTCACATTTCATATAATAGGATTAGTGATTACAATGTCTTTATATTCATGTGTCTGAAAGGAATTGACGCACTAGCACATCTGAAAAAAAAAGTGCTTGCAAAGACTTTTCTTTCTTTTTTTTGCAAACTGAATAAAATAAATTCAATAGCACCAAAATAATGGCACACGGTTTAAACGTCAAAAATTCAAATGGAAAAGTAATGATGATCCAGTTTTATCAAAATAACTGATCGACATGCCCATAACTCATTGCTGTATGGCATGTTGATCCAAACTGTTCATTTGAGGGACAGATGCATTGCTTGCATGGGAGCTGGGGATATTTCTCTTGTTATTTTAAACAGGCTTAAAAACTATTAGGGCATGTGAACACAGACAGGTACTAACATTAGTTTGTTTACGATTGTTTTTCACAGTGGAATGTTTCCATACAGTAATGAGTCCACAGGATGCAGTAGTTTACTGGTAGTTGTGTCCAAAACCTATAAACTGTGTTTTTGCAGGATGCAGGCAATCATCACTGCTATCAGGGTATCAGTGAGAGACAGACAGGCTGATATCAGGGTATCAGTGAGAGACAGACAGGCTGATATCAGGGTATCAGTGAGAGACAGACAGGCTGATATCAGGGTATCAGTGAGAGACAGACAGGCTGTTATCAGGGTATCAGTGAGAGACAGACAGGCTGTTATCAGGGTATCAGGGAGAGACAGACAGGCTGCTATCAGGGTATCAGTGAGAGACAGACAGGCTGATATCAGAGAGAGACAGACAGGCTGATATCAGGGTATCAGTGAGAGACAGACAGGCTGTTATCAGGGTATCAGGGAGAGACAGACAGGCTGCTATCAGGGTATCAGTGAGAGACAGACAGGCTGATATCAGAGAGAGACAGACAGGCTGATATCAGAGAGACAGACAGGCTGATATCAGTGAGAGACAGACAGGCTGATATCAGAGAGACAGACAGGCTGATATCAGTGAGAGACAGACAGGCTGATATCAGGGAGAGACAGACAGGCTGATATCAGAGAGACAGACAGGCTGATATCAGAGAGACAGACAGGCTGTTATCAGTGAGAGACAGACAGGCTGATATCAGAGAGACAGACAGGCTGATATCAGAGAGACAGACAGGCTGATATCAGTGAGAGACAGACAGGCTGATATCAGAGAGACAGACAGGCTGTTATCAGAGAGACAGACAGGCTGTTATCAGTGAGAGACAGACAGGCTGATATTAGAGAGACAGACAGGCTGATATCAGAGAGACAGACAGGCTGATATCAGTGAGAGACAGACAGGCTGATATCAGAGAGACAGACAGGCTGATATCAGTGAGAGACAGACAGGCTGTTATCAGGGTATCAGTGAGAGACAGACAGGCTGATATCAGTGAGAGACAGACAGGCTGCTATTGGATCATCACAGAGTGACATCTGACACACACAATGCTCTAATCAACCCAGAGGAGCAGGAAGGAGAGGAGACTAATAGTTAGGCCAAGTTATGACATTATGGGAACTAAATCGTTACCAACAACTGTCTTCACTGTCTAATGGTGTCTGATAACATCTAATACAATTTTGGAATTCAACTCCTGTTGGAATCCTCATAAAAACAAAGTCAAAGTCAGGGTACTAGTCACAACCTGTAGAAGGCAAAACATGCAAAATGTCATCATGCTTTTTTTTGCAATTGCTATGAAAACCCCTTAATTAGACCCCCTATTTTAAAAATAGTAATACCCTGTCTGGATGTCATTGAAGGGTGTTTTCAAAATGGACTACAGTAATTGTTCAATCACAACCAGCTGTTTCCGGTAGACAATGCAGTGATTGGACTCAAACGGTGAGCTTAAGTTCGATTGGCTTTCATTGCTGTGATAGTGTGTATTTATGATGGAGAAAATACACAAAAGTGAAAAACCTCCCATTTTTTGGCATGCATTGTTGGGTATGGCCATATAATTACCATGGATATGGTCTAAAAGTGTAAAAAACATATTATTCCTTCAATTCACTGGGATTTAACTTCATAGTTCAAGTTTTATAGTATAACTCCTGTGTATCTGTAGTGTGTCTCTCTCTCTCTCATGTTGTTGCTCCATCGTGGTTGTTGAACCGCCGTACCGTACGGAGGAGCAGCGGGTGTCCTGTGTCCACCCTGCCCTGTAATCCACCACAACCACACTAACCAACCACGCTACTGAAATAGAACACGGTCACCCCTAGACAAACACAAGTGCCTGGTGCATACGCACGCACACGCGCACACACACACACACACACACACACACACACACACACACACACACACACACACACACACACACACACACACACACACACACACACACACACACACACACACACACACACACAGAGAACACTACATTTACAGCAATAACAGACTCAGTTCAGCTCAAGGGAACAAAAAGAAATGTCAAACCACAAAACAAAACAAAGTGGACCTGAAGGTTAATTTACATATATATACTCCCATGGCAAGGGATGTCGTTTAACAGAAAAAACAACACGCACTAAAAGACGGATGATAATAACGAATTGTGAGATGTATCGATGAAATTCAAAACATAAATACAATTCCATCTTCAAATAATGCTTATCCGTAGTCGGGTCGCGGGGGCAACAGCTCCACCAGTACAGAGAGCTCCAGACCACCCTGTCAGAAGCCAGAATCTGATCATATTTTAGCATCACAGACCCCAAAACTAAAGATTTCTTTTGCTTTTGTCCACAATTCCAGGCTGGATGTAGGAAACAAAACAGTCAAACATAGAGATGAAAATGTCCATTAATCTTCTACATTCTCTAGTTGTGTAGACTTGGGCTAATTCACATGATGAATATTTTAACTCTTGAGAGTGTAAACATGAAAACAAATGGACTCGCAAGGGTCTGTTTGGTTTCATGTGTACACAAAGAGTTACATCTGGTCAACCAATTCTCCATCATTTAGCCTGGGGACCACCTGGAACTTTCTCAAGGACCATTGATGGTCCCCGGACCACTGGTTGAAAACCGCTTGACTAGAGCAATTCATTCCCTATGTCCCATATAGTACACTGCTTTGAGGTGCCACTGATTCTTCTTTCCTTGTGTCTGAATGTGTAGTGGAGAGAGAGAGAGAGAGAGAGAGAGAGAGAGAGAGAGAGAGAGAGAGAGAGAGAGAGAGAGAGAGAGAGAGAGAGAGAGAAACAGAGAGACAGAGAAACAGAGAGACAGAGAGAGAGAGAGAGAGAGAGAGAGAGAGAGAGAGAGAGAGAGAGAGAGAGAGAGAGAGAGAGAGAGACGGAAAAGGGGAGTTCATGCTTAAAATGTTGATATTCTCCCAAGTATAATAATAATAATAATAGACAGGAAGAGTGGCTGTGGCTGTGGCCGTGGTGTGTGTGTGTGTGTGTGTGTGTGTGTGTGTGTGTGTGTGTGTGTGTGTGTGTGTGTGTGTGTGTGTGTGTGTGTGTGTGTGTGTCATGTGGGGTGGGGTGATGTGGGGTGTGGGGGGCTCTAGGGGTCCAGGAGGGGACCCTGCTTTGATGTCTTCTATTCATACCAACCAAACACTCACATAGAAATGTACTCCAATGGAGAGGAGAGGAGCCGACAGACAGCCTTTGATTGTGTCTGTGTGCGTGCGTGTGTGTGCTTGCGTGCGTGCGTGCGTGTGTGTGTGTGTGTGTGTGTCTGTGTCTGTGTGCGTGCGTGCGTGCGTGCGTGCGTGTGTGTGTGTGTGTGTGTGTGTGGCACCTTTTGATGTGAACCACCCACATCTCCTGATGCCCTCTATCTCCATAAGACATGTGCGCGCGCGCGCGCACACACACGCGCACACACACACACACACACACACACACACACACACACACACACACACACACACACACACACACACACACACACACACACACACACACACACACACACAGTTTTGCACAGTGCGTTTGACACAACCTAGAGTCTATGTTATAACTAGGGCTGTCCAGGGGGTACACAGGGGGGAACAAATGGCGATTTTAAAATCAAAACAAGCTTTATTTACTGTATATAGCAGATTTAAATAGATTTTGTCTTTAAAACAAAACATTCTTCAACATTTACAGCCTGTGTCTATAAGCTGTGCTACGTCACATCACTCAGAGCCACACCCACCCCAAAAAGGTTGACTCCTACCACTCCTAGGCCACTTCTCAAGGACCACTGGTGGTCCTTGAGAAGTGGCCTAGGAGTGGGTTCCAGGTGGTCCCCAGGCTAAATGATGGAAAGTTGGTTAACCAGATGTAACTCTTGAGAACATAAACACTCAAGAGTTAAAATATTCAAATGGTGGTTCCTGGAGTCAAAAAGGTTGATTGACTACCTGATTGACTCCCGATATTCTATCAGTCATGCTTGAATTGAGTTATGATTGAAATGTACAGCAAAGCTCTTAAATTGAATGATTAAAATCAATCAATCAATAAATCAATCAATCCCCACTTATAACCACAGCATACTGCTGGTCAGAACTGCTGAATCTGACCTCTTAATGTTGACTACTGATAAACACCAACTTTTTTACTAATTATTCCAAGTCCAAATCCCCCCAGATAACTATCACACAAACATAACATACAGTACAGTATGACTGTTGAGGAACAGGAAAAGTGTTTCTTCAATTATTAGACTAAATGGTTTCTATCACAGAGATGGTAATAATAATAGTGTACACTCGCACACGCACACGCACACGCACGCACACACACACACGCGCACGCGCACGCGCACACGCACACGCACACACACACAGTCTCGGAGGTCCTGAGAACATGCTGTCCGAATGACAGGGTCATGCAAACCTGAGTGCACTTAAAACGCACCGCGGCATCAAACACACACTGGTCATTTCCTTCAAAAGGAAAGAAAAAAGAAACTACAACAAAACAAAACAAAAAAAATCCCCTAAAAGTGTTAATTCTGCCTGTTTTAATGAATTGAATACATTTGGACGAACAAAAAAAACAACGCAACAGAAGGAACCAAATAAAAAGGTCCATATTTTGATGTTTGTGGGTATGTATGGAAGGAGGGCGTGGCGCGGAGCTTCAAAGAGAGATGACAGGAGCATCTAATGGAGCGTGTGAACATCACTGCTCCATTCATTACTTCAATACACATTACCATGTTTAATGCACTACTGCTGCAACTATCAATTAGTTTCTCGTCTAATCAATCGACAGGCTTCTCTTCAGAAACGTCAAAGGGACACTTTAACCTTTTTTTTTGCCAAAAAACATGTATATATGTTAATTACATTGAGAGGACTTTGAACAATTCCTGGGGGTCCTTATTTGTGTAATGTGTATGTGGTTTTTTAAAGATATTTTATATTTAGATCACTTTCCTATGGGTCTTTAAGTGTGCAATGTGTGGTTTTAGATGTTCTAGATTTATACCATTTTCCTGAGGGCTTAATGTGTGTAATATACAACAATACAATACAACACAACTCAACTTTATTGCAGTGAGCACTGAAATCTGTCTTGAGTGTGGTGTTATTTACTCAACGACAACTCAACTTTATTGCAGTGAGAGCACAGTGTCTCTGATGCCATGGACACTGCAGGGCTCACTCCCTTCCTGGACTACAATTCCCATATCTCTTTGGTGCACTGCTCCTCCTTGTTGCTAGGGGGAGGGTCTGTCTTACTGAGACAACATGTAGTCCAGTAGGAGTTGTGTCCATGACACAGAGACACTAGACTCACTGCTAAAATCTAAAATAATTATGTCAATTATTACACACATAGAGACCCCTTGGAAAGTGTTCTAAATCTTGAAGTTTTCTTTATGCATTTAGGCCTGACCTAGGTTTTTCTAAAAAGAAAAAAGAAAAAAAGTATTTACACAGGTATATGTACGTATATAGCAGCATAAAAAATGGAATGTTATATAGAATATATAGAATCTAAAAATGGTTCCCCAGCCTGAATGGGTTTTAATATTCCAAATGAGATGTTAAGTCACTTAGACCTAACAGAACATCAGTGTTCTTTTTTTAAGTTTTGTTTTTTTACAGCAAAATGACCAGAAACCTGTTCTAGGGCGTAGGGCCTGACTGGAGCGCACTGAATTGGCTTATTTTGTACAAAAAGCATCAAATCGTTAACGCAGTATGCAAATTTACATGAAGTGTGATGCCGGGTGTTATCTCACGGCGTCCAGTGTTGTTTGTTGTGTGCATGCTCTTTTCGTGCACACGTCCTCGTTTGTTTTTAGACCTCAATTCTGTGATCGTTTTTTTTTTTTTCTCTCACTACGTGATTCTCGGAACTGAGTGGCATGGTGGAATCACCGCCTAGAGGACTCTAGAGCTCTTATTTTGAAAGTAATACTGGCCCTGGCACTGTTCTAAATGGACCTAAAGATACGTAAACACAACCTCAGCACAATATCCTGTACAACCGGAACCCAAACCATGTTGGTACCTGCTTGGTCCCCAGGTTCACTGTGTGTGTGTGTGTGTGTGTGTGTGTGTGTGTGTGTGTGTGTGTGTGTGTGTGTGTGTGTGTGTGTGTGTGTGTGTGTGTGTGTGTGTGTGTGTGTGTGTGTGTGTGTGTGTGTGTGTGTGTGTGTGTGTGTGCGTGCATGTGAACAGCTCTGACTATGCCTGAAGAGTTGAGATGGAATGAAATTGTGTTGTGTGAACAGGAAGGAACGCTCCGCTGAAAAGGCTTCTAGGGTTTTTTGTTAAAGTAAAAGTAGCCTGAAAAAGCCGCCCGCTAATAAGACAGAAAGACCCCCACTAATAAGACAGAAAGACCCCCGCTAATAACACAAAAAGACCCCCCACTAATAGAAAGGACAGAAAGAGAGAGAGGAGGTGGGTGGGGTAATGGGTGGGGTTGGGTGGGGTGGGGAGGGGGTGTATACAGGGGACCAGGCCATTATTAAGCTGACAAATTGGTGTGTAAAGAGAGGGAGGGGCAGCCGGTGGGAGGAGGCTGAGGCTGGTCAAATCTGTCACTTTATTCTGTAACTCAGTGAATATTCACAGGGATGGTTTGAACACGTAGGGCTCCATTTTAGTTACATGCTAAATCCCTTATCCCTGTTTCACTATTTTGAAAAACTTTTTGGGATAGTTCAACGTGCCAATCTATTGACACATTGTGAGCATATAGACTGGCCATTTGAACTATTGAAAAATGTTTTTTAAAATAGTTAAAAAAGGCACAGAAGTTAAGGGATAAGGGGTTTAGCGGTAACGAAAATCTAGGCCAAAGACTCCTGGCCTTACTCATCTGACGATGTACACCGGCCCCACCATCATATAAGCTTTATTATTGATATCAAAATGGGTCGCCGTTTTTTTTTTTTTTTTTGTGGGTGTTATAGTCTAGTCTGTGACCACATGGCACATGTGTTCACCTGTCACAACTCACAACAGACTAATAAGCTGAATAACTTGAGAGAACTCTCCGTGGTTTGGATAAAAAACGTATAATGTTCGGGAGACTTTGGTGATTATCTAGTGATGCCATTTGGAACATTTCTGGGGCAAGGATGGAGTTTAGCTCAGTAACATTATCATCTTAGCATCTGGATGAGGGAAAACGACTAATTTAGAGACAGTACAGGATGCTAGTGTGCATGTTTGCAGACAGACAGACAGACAGTCAGACAGTCAGACAGACAGACAGACAGACAGACAGACAGACAGACAGACAGACAGACAGACAGACAGACAGACAGTCCATTTATGATGTTGTGGTTGTGAGATAGAATATTAGAGAGAGAGTCCAGAACAGTCAAAGGTTAAACAATGTGTCCATGTGTTCAAAGACCACACAAAACGGTACGCACACGCGAAGACACACACACAGACACAGACACAGACACAGACACAGACACACACACACACACACACACACACACACACACACACACACACACACACACACACACACACACACACACACACACACACACACACACACACACCTAACCCCTTTTGAAGCCTCCTACAACAAAGTCGGCACCAAAGGTGAACCTGCAAAGCACCATGGGTAAAGCCATGATGGTTAAAAATAAACCACCTCACATGTACTGTACACACGTACACACACACACACACACACACACACACACACACACACACACACACACACACACACACACACACACACACACACACACACACACACACACACACACACACACACACACACGCACACACACACGCACACACACACACACGCATGCGCACACCTGGCCCTGAATGTGAATGTAATGCACACCCTCACAGACCAAAGCATCAGAGCTATGGTCTGTGGTTGGTCCTGGTGTTGTGTGGTTACTGTATGTCCACTAAGGTCTGTTTTCTGGACTGCATGTTCAGTAGTTTTACTTTCAGCTGATTTGTGTGTTATTTATATGTGTGGCAATCGAGCTGAGCAGTCCCGCCCCTCTCCTGACATCGCCCCTGCTCCAGAAATGGATTCCCCATTCATTTTCCTCATAGATTTTCGAAAATAATTCATATAGAGACGATTACAGTCACAGACGAAGCCAACTCTGGTTGTGACAAATCATGACACAGTGTTTTGGGACAATCAAATATTTTCTAAAAAGAAAAACGATACAAAAAGTGTTCCTCCCAATCCTGCCTTTTTCCCTACTTGCTAATTAGATATTTTATGGTAATATTGTGTGTGTGTGTGTGTGTGTGTGTGTGTGTGTGTGTGTGTCTGTGTGTGTGTGTGTGTGAGAGAGAGAATAAGGACTCCATCCTCTAATAGCTCCTTATAAAAGGGGGAAAGAATCTCTTTTTAGCATTTGTGGATATTAAAAAAATATATTTTGGGACGTGTGACTATGTTAAACATGTGAGGACTAGAACATCTCAAGTCTTAATAAGTAAGTAAGTATGTAATTAAGTAAGTAAGTAAGTAAGGTGCTTGGAGGGCAAAATAAGTTATAAAACACAAAACAATGTGCTAGTATTGTAACATACTGTAATTCAATACAGTTAAAGTGTCTGCAATAGAACATTCATATACTACTATATACTGGTAAACAGCAGCAGCTGAGTAATGAATGAATGAATGAATGAATGAATGAATGAATGAATGAATGAATGAATGAACAGCACCGGATGGGACTGTCATCCACCTATATTACCCTCTAGGGCCTCGCGCACACACACACACACACACACACACACACACACACACACACACACACACACACACACACACACACACACACTCATTAGCAGAGATAGCTGTGCTTACATAAACCTACACCGACATGTTTGACCTGTCACTAAATCACTACAGGGAGGAGGGGGGTCTGGGGGGGTGGGGGGGCACAGCGACGGGGGGAGGGGGTGGTAGCCCACGGTGGGCGAGAGAGAGAGAGACAGAGAGACAGAGAGACAGAGAGAGAGAGACAGAGAGAGAGAGAGAGAGAGAGGGACAGAGAGAGAGAGACAGAGAGGGACAGAGAGAGAGAGAGAGAGAGAGGCGCCAGCTCTCCTCTGATAAATCACATCTACGCTCAATGTTTACTTTGCTCTGGTGGGAAGGGCTGAGAAAATACGCTGGCTGGAAGTGTGTGTGTGTGTGTGTGTGTGTGTGTGTGTGTGTGTGTGTGTGTGTGTGTGTGTGTGTGTGTGTGTGTGTGTGTGTGTGTGTGTGTGTGTGTGTGTGTGTGTGTGTGTGTGTGTGTGTGTATTAAGGACAGGTGTGTGGTCATAGCCCCTGTGGCACAACGCTCTCCCACAAGATGTTAGTTTAAGATCAGTAGAGCCACCTGCAGGCTGGATGTGGTAGTGCAGACAGAGCAGCTCCTCATGGTTCATGGGTCAACTCAACAGACCCATAGATCCTAAGTACCAGTAGTCCCAACATAATAAGGTTGATGAACATGTGCTGCTGATTAAGGTTTAGAGATATAAGGTCAGTATTGTTTGGACTAATGGGAGGTCGATGTATATCAGAACGCTGCCAGAGACAGCAAGATCTGCAGGAAAACTATCGACACACTAGCACTGGCCACAAGGACGTCCCACATTAACCTGCCCACCCTGCTAGTCCAAAAATTACTTTCATGATTTTTATTTATCAACTTAATCCCAATGAATGGGATTGTGTGTGTGTGTGTGTGTGTGTGTGTGTGTGTGTGTGTGTGTGTGTGTGTGTGTGTGTGTGTGTGTGTGTGTGCGTGTGTGCGTGTGTGCGTGTGTGTGTGTTACCTGCACATCTAAAGCTCTGAGCGGTCAGGCCCTTCTCCACAGTGTGTGTGTGTGTGTGTGTGTGTGTGTGTGTGTGTGTTACCTGCACATCTAAAGCTCTGAGCGGTGAGGCCCTTCTCCACAGCCAGACAGGTCAGTATACTCAGGAAGGAGGTGGTGACTGACTGGCGTTTGGCTCTCTGGGCGGAGTCTCCTCTCTGCCTCCTCTGATTGGCCGGCCTGGCTCTCAGCAGCACACCGTTGTGGGAGGAGCCTCCAGCTGCTGAGAAAACATCCAATCATAACGCCTGTTAGTGGTGTGTTCAATTCACTGAGGTGGCATTATATTGGTATAAGTGAATGGTGTTCAACAGGTGGTCCGGGGACCACCTGTGATCCTTGAGAGGGTTCCAGGTGGTCCCCAGGCTAAATGGTGGAAGGTTGGTTAACCAGATGTAACTCTTGAGAGTGTAAAAATGAAACCAAATGGACCCTTGCGGGTCCATTTGGTTTCATTTTTACACTCTCAAGAGTTAAAGATGGAGTGCCGTGAATTTTTTCTACCCTAAAACATGATCATCAGGTATTAATGTTATATGAAAAGTAAGATTTTTTTTCCCCAAAAAGTGTACAGTGTTTATTAAACTGTCATTTTTATGATTCCACCCAGCCAGTTCATTAAGTATGCCTGGTTTGCAGCAGGGGCGAAATCCAAAAGCGACCTCGCCCGCGGGCGCCCGTTTTCAAAAGCGGGCGCCCGCTTTCACAAAAACGGGCGCCCGTTTTTGTGAAACCGGGCGCCCGCTTTTGAAAACGGGCGCCCGTTTTCACAAACGGGCGCCCTTTTCAAAAGGTTATGGTTAGGGTTAGGTTAGGTTTAGGCATAGGTTTACTGAGGTTAAGTTTAGGGTTAGAGTTAGGTTTAGGCATAGCCTAGTTTGTGAAAACGGGCGCCCGCTTTTGAAAACGGGCGCCCGCTTTTGAAAACGGGCGCCCGTTTTTGTGAAACCGGGCGCCCGTTTTTGTGAAAGCGGGCGCCCGCTTTTGAAACCGGGCGCCCGCGGGCGAGGTCGCTTTTGGATTTCGCTGGCTCTCCTGGTTTGCCTGGTGGGTGGTGATGGGTGGAGATCCACCTGAACTGAAGCCACACCCATATCTTTAGTTGTATGAAAAGGGGGAGGAGTTAGGGGAGGGGCTGAGCATGTGATGTCACTATATTGAAGTTTTTTTCATTGGCATGTTTGACTGGAAAGGTTCAGCCCCCGGAATAAACCCTAAATACAAAGGGAAGACATCATTGCACATAAAAAACACACCAAGGGGTCTATTTACATACTGCCACCTCTTAAACATGTACAAAATTGGAAAAAAATACAAAAATCACGGCACCCCCACTTTAAAATATTGTTTTGTTTCCCAAATCCAGCCTGGAATTGTGAACAAAACCAAAAGAATTCTTTAGTTTTAGGTCTTTGGGGCTAAAATGTCATCAAATGGTGGTCCGTGGCTCAAATGCTGAATAAATGGTGGTCCCTGGTGTCAAAAAGGTTGAAAACCCCTGGTATAAGTGAATGGTGATAGCAGACAAACGAGTGATGGTCAAAATGTGGGCAAACGTTGGAAGAAAATATGGAAAACAATTCATCTTTTGGGGCAAATCGCCTGGCGATAGCTAATGAAATTCAGCTGTGAGTTAATGGGATGGAATTAATTTTGCTGATTAATCTGATTTTAATTTTAACGCAATTAACTCATGTGCACACTGACTCAACCCACTGAGCATTTTCTCAGTGAAAAACATTGGTAGAGCACGGTTTTAAGGACAAATAAAATTATGCACATTAATGTTGGAATGCTCCCGCCCCCTAGCTGTCAAAAACAGATAAAATCCAAAGATTAAAAGAAAGCAGCGAATGCAAAAATAAATAAATAAATAAATTATCACTCATCTTTTAGTTTCTCTAATAACAACTTCAAACCAGAACTGTGGTTATAATAAATAAATAATAGTAAACCTCCTACCTGGCATGGCCTGGCCCACCTCCTCTGCCTCCCTGCGGACCGGTCTCTGAGCGTCTGCAGCCTGACGGAGGATCTCCACCCACTCCCTGGTGGAGCTCTGACTGTCTGAACGGAGCTCCAAGACCTCTGAGGAGAACACCACCTGAAAACACACATAACACACAGCTCTGACTGTCTGAACGGAGCTCCAAGACCTCTGAGGAGAACACCACCTGAAAACACACATAACACACAGCTCTGACTGTCTGAACGGAGCTCCAAGACCTCAGAGGAGAACACCACCTGTAACACACGAAGAACACACAGCTCTGACTGTCTGAACGGAGCTCCAAGACCTCAGAGGAGAACACCACCTGTAACACATGAAGAACACACAGCTCTGACTGTCTGAACGGAGCTCCAAGACCTCTGAGGAGAACACCACCTGTAACACACGAAGAACACACAGCTCTGACTGTCTGAACGGAGCTCCAAGACCTCTGAGGAGAACACCACCTGAAACACACATAACACACTGGTCTGAACGGAGCTCCAAGACCTCAGAGGAGAACACCACCTGTAACACATGGAGAACACAGCTCTGAACGGAGCTCCAAGACCTCAGAGGAGAACACCACCTGTAACACATGGAGAACACAGCTCTGAACGGAGCTCCAAGACCTCAGAGGAGAACACCACCTGTAACACATGGAGAACACAGCTCTGAATGGAGCTCCAAGACCTCAGAGGAGAACATCACCTGTAACACATGGAGAACACAGCTCTGAACGGAGCTCCAAGACCTCAGAGGAGAACACCACCTGTAACACATGAAGAACACACAGCTCTGACTGTCTGAACGGAGCTCCAAGACCTCTGAGGAGAACACCACCTGAAACACACATAACACACTGGTCTGAACGGAGCTCCAAGACCTCAGAGGAGAACACCACCTGTAACACATGGAGAACACAGCTCTGAACGAAGCTCTAGATCAGGGGTTTTCAATTTGAGCCACGGACCACCATTTGAGGATATTTTAGCCCCACAGACCCCAAATATAAAGATTTATTTTGCTTTTGTCCACAATTCCAGGCTGGATTTGGGAAACAAAACAAGCAACACATACATTCCAAAATGGCTAATTCAGATGATGAATATTTTAACTCTTGAGAGTGTAGAAATGAAACCAAATGGACCCGCAAGGGTCCATTTGGTTTGTGATATGGAACTAAAACTCCATACTCTTGCAGTCCTGTACACTGCAGTGTTAGTGTAAGCTGTAGTACATGTCTATGATGATGATCTGGGCATAATGCAATAAGGGCTTCTATTATTTCTTCAATAGCCCACATGTGTCCACTGCCCTGGACATCTTTAGCTGTTGCCGCATAGTGCGTAATGATGCATTCTCCTTTGTTCTTGTGTGCCAAAAAACATCTTCATCCCATAATGGTAGATTCACTCCCTATGTTTAATGTGATTGCATTCACACCTGCAGTCATGCACACTCTGCTGTGTTTTGAAGTGAAACGAAACCACCATTTTTGGGAGAATTAGAATGTGGTAAATGGATATGCATTAGGACTCACACCTGCTAAACGAAGTGCTTTCTGACAATACACAGAATGATTGATTTTAATCACAGTCAATCTTTCAGTTGTGAAGGTGACCTTAAGATATGTTATTAGCCAGTTTAAGATCCTCTGACTTGCGACTTACGGCACCACCTGCAAGTGATTTGGTGCTCAATATATATATAATCCTCGCTGCGGTCGGAGCCTGGTGTCCTCCGACGGCAAAACACAACTTTTGCCGTCTTGTTAACAATGTAGACGAGAGCTACGCTGTAGAGGAGCGTCACCATGAAACCAGAGACACCAGTGGAAGGGGTGGAGCCCGTCGGCATCGCCTGCTTTATTAACTCTTGGCCCACCAATCCCGCGCTCGTTGTGTGCGTCGTGCGCGGTCCCGTCCGCCGGTAACGACGAAGGCGCAGAAAACGACGAAATGTAGATTTAATTCTTAATCCAACTATTAGTCCCAGGGCATTGTCTGATTTTGGAACAGAATTGTTGCGACAACTTTTTTTTTTTTGGTCCCATTCGCAACCAATCTCTCCTGAGAATCTGCCCCTGAATGTCGTTTGTGTATGGGTAAATCAACTAGGGCAGTGGTGTCAAAGTCATTTGGGGTGGGGGCCGCATTGGACTTAATGTGACTTCATGGGGGCCGGAGCGCCGCGGTGCAATTAGTCGCAGACCGCAAGCATGCGCGGCACACGCATGTTTATGTACACAGCCGTTACTTCTATACAAGTCATATTTATTATTAAGAATAGCTATTAATATATATTAATGACTTCATTATTGGTTTTATACTTGTAGCCTAGATTAAGACATTTGCTATGAAAGATGCTATTTTTATTTACAGAGCATCAATAAACCATGCGAAATTAGCATTTAAATTTCAAATACTAAATTTAAGTAAGTATGTATAGTTCTCGGTTATACACCATTGTACTGCTGAAGTATAGTTCTCTTGGTTACACACCCTTGTACTGCTGAAGTATAGTTCTCTTGGTTACACACCCTTGTACTGTTGAATTATAGTTCTCACTTTGCTGTGCCAGCAGCCTAGCCTGGTAAAACGACTCCCCCTGCTGGACAACATGCATTACATGCCGTTCAGAAGAGAGCTAAAAAGCATTTCTTTAAACGATCATAACTTTTGATAGGAACGTGCTAGAGACTTACTTTTTTTTAATAGACTCAGACATTTTTGCTCTACAAGCCTGGGGCCGGATTAAATCATCTCGCGGGCCGGATCTGGCCCGCGGGCCTTGACTTTGACACATGTGAACTAGGGCTAGATGTCACTTCCTGACTTTTGACCCGGAACTTTTTGCTCAGTTCGTAAGAGGACAGGTTAGTCAAGACATCAGAAACAGCATGACGTCATCGCACATCCTGTTTAGGAGATCTGGCGCTTCAAAATAATGTTTTTACCGAATCCACTGGCTTGAGCCGTGGCATAGGGCAGAAAAGGACGCACACGCGATTGCGGTCTATGTGTTAACTATGTTGTGCTTCTGTGGCGACTGCGACGGAGCACGCACACGTCCTCGTTGTGTCATCTCATTTCTTAAAGTCCCTCTACTAACAGAACTGGGCCTGATTATGATACTGGACTGATTGTACATTCATTGTACAGGTGTAAAACAACAACCAAACATACAGTACCTGGAAGTGTCTCCCAGAGTGCCCCGGTGCAGTGCTCCAGGGCTCAGTGTTCTCCTGCTGGGGGGGTCCAGCGTGTTGCACGGCCACGCAGCAGGCCAGAGGGTGTTGGAACAGAGGCTCTGACACAGGACCTCTGCCCTCTGTGGGGAAGGCTCTCAGAGCGGAGCGGGTCAACACGAAGGTGAACGCACGCCAGTTGTTCTGCTCCGTCAGCTGGAGGGGAGATATAAGGAAACATGTCCCAGAATGTTCTGCAACAAATGTAATCTCAGCCTAGTAGAAATGCGCATTAAATCATTCAAACTTACATGACATATGGGACAGATCTGTCTAGAGTACAACTATAGAGTTACTGCAAAACGTTTGGACATAATCAGGAGGACTAATATAAAAAAATGTGCTTTATTGGGCTACAACGATTAATGATGGATCGTAATCGAATCTAGTATAATCTACAAGCTTGTAGATCAGCTATTTGTCTGGGTACAACCCAGTACTCTGTGAGATGGTTTTCTAAACAAATTTGTTCGGTGCTGAAGCCCCCTTTGATGTCTATGTGTGCCGTCCTTGTCCGGGTATTAGGCTCTTTAAGCTCCCCAATTTTCAGAGAGGCTCCCCTTACTGGAAGTACAGCTGCTATGACGGAATCACCGTAGCTGTCAAAATCATTAAGCTAACAGCCATCTGTAACAGTGACAGGTTACCATGGTGACACGTCTATGCAGAGTGTGTCAAACAGGCGTTGTGGACACTATGTTAGAGTGTAGGTTACCGTGGTGACACGTCTATGCAGAGTGTGTCAAACAGGCGTTGTGGACACTATGTTAGAGTGTAGGTTACCATGGTGACACGTCTATGCAGAGTGTGTCAAACAGGCGTTGTGGACACTACGTTAGAGAGTAGGTTTTGTCGTAGTAGGGATGGCTGCTACGGCAAGCAGGTTTATCTATGGGGCGGCTGTGGCTCAGGAGGTAGAGCAGGTCAGCCAATGATCCAATGGTCGGCAGTTCGATTCCCGGCTCCTCCTTGGGCAAACCCCACCTTGCATCCAGTGGTTGCCACCACTGGTGTGTGAATGTGTGAAGTTTAGGACGCTGGCGTTGACTGTTTGCCGCTCTACTTCCAGACGAATAAATGAATGGACCATTGTAAGCGCTTTGAGTATACACGTAGTGCATATAAAAGCGCTATAAAAATGCAGTCCATTATTATTACTATAATTATTATTATTATCAAGCACTGGTCGAGTTCCTGTTGCCGTAGTAGAGAGGTTGCCGTTCTAGACTTAAAGTCCCTAATATATTATTACTACTAGTACTACTACTAAAATAATAATACCTTGTGCAGCAGGCCCACTTTGAGCACCTCCTGGCAGCGCTGGGTGAACAGGGGCAGGGCGGTGGGCCGGGATGGGCGGGGCGGGGCCAGCGGGGAGGGCGTGGCCTCTGCCGGGGTGGGGGTGTGGTCTGACAGGGAGGGGGAGGAGGTGGGGGACATCGCCACCTGGAGGAGGAGGAGGAGGAGGAAACACGTTTAAGAAACTAAATGGAACTGGCAGCCAAATCCAGACTGTCTAAGTCTTAAAAAAACAAAACCAGACGAATGGAATCTGATTTTTACAAATATACACAACTTGAGTGAGTCACAATCTGATTCAAATCTGATCCCAGGAGATCCATCTCAGTCTGAATGCAACAACCATACTGATCTGTGTGTTCAGACTGTGTGTTCTGATCTGTGGAAATAGAACAGATCTACAAGCTATCAACAGATAACAACAGAGATGTGCAGTAGTTTGTAGATCCTAATCCACCGCAGCATTCTGCACACATGATCTAAACTACAAATTGTCACTAAACACATGGTGTTGTACATCTCTATTGTTTAACGGGTGGGAGGGAGGACTGGGGAAAGTAATAAAGTAATATGGAACATATTACCATTAGTATAATATTATTACTTTTTCTAAGGGGTCATAAGAAAAGATATTACTTTCCTAAGTAATATAGCCCAACCAACTGTCACTTGCAAAAGGTCAGGCCAAACAATCAGATTTGAGAAATAAACATCATCATATATCATCACATAATCATATCTCATAGCAGTCTAATCGTGGAATTGATTCGACATTAGATGGACATGACATATGGCTCCAGATGACTGAAAGAATCAAAGATACAAGGGGCCAAAATGGGCCAATGCAACTAGTTGCAATCTATGTAACAACATAGTGGTAATCCAGAGCAACTCCATGTTGTTGCAAGAATAACAAACGTTCAAATCAAATGCATTCATAATTCTTTGTGCTTTAGTCCTCAAGGTGTCTGACCTGCTGGTTCTCCTTGGAGCTCTGGGTCTGGGTCTGGGTTGGTACCCTCTGGGCCTCAGACGCTACCCTCTGGGTGCTGTGGGACGGCCTGGCAGCCAGAACCCTCTCCCACATCATCCTCCTCCACTCCAGGGCGTCCCACTGACACGCTGCCCGGAGCTGGACACGGGTACTGTTGAAGAACAGGGCCTGGAGAGAGACGGACGGACAGACAGACAGACAGACAGACAGACAGACAGACAGACAGACAGACAGACAGACAGACAGACAGACAGACAGACAGACAGACAGACAGACAGACAGACAGACAGACAGACAGACAGACAGACAGACAGACAGACAGACAGACAGACAGACAGGACTCATCATGGTGCAAGGCAGCAGTGGTTGCACCACTCAAAAACATTTGCTCTCAAGTAGTATATGTTCAAAGATTCCATAACACAAGCTGGCAGTGTGGCCCTCAATTTACAATTTACAAATTAGATAGAGCAGTTGAATAGCAATTTACAATTAATCAAGGACTAAAAAGACATCCCATGAGGGTAACTCCTATCCAAGTCTAATATGCTATCTAAAGCCTATAGCTGTGGGCTGTTATGTACTGCAAGTACTTTGGGCTGAGATAGAGTCTGAAGAGGTGTGTTTTCACACCTCTTCAGAAGGAGAAGAGCTTGGGGCGCGTGGAGCCTTGTTTTTAGCGGGGGTACTGCCAGCTTCCCAGTGTGGGCTGATCTGAGTGCACTGGAGGACTTAGGGTTTTATAAGACCAGTAAGATATGGTGGAGTCAAACCTTTGGTTGCTTTGAATGCAAGCATGAGAGTTTTGAACACTGTGCGTGCAGCGACTGGGACCCAATGGAGGGAGCGGAGAAGGGGAGTGACATGTGAGAATTTTGGCTGGTTGAAGACCAAGCGGGCTGCGGCATTTCGGATCAATTGGAGGGATTTAAGTGTACATGCCGGTAGACCAGTAAGGAGGGAGTTCCAGCCACTGACCTGCAGGGTGCGGGGGTCGCTGGGCTGCTGCTGCCCCCCGCTGGGCGCGGGGCAGGCCACGCTCTGGCAGTGGGACAGGGAGAAGGCGGTGCCCAGCTGCAGGTTGGCGCTGCTGTCCAGAGTGTAGAGACGCAGCTCACAGGGAGTCAGCTCCACGTGGCACGCTGCCCAGCGGCCCCGAGGGCCTTCACGCTGCTCCAACTGCCCCTGCTTCACCACACTGCTGCCCCCGCTACTGCTGCCCTTATTATCTGATAGAGAAGAGGAGAGGAGAGTTAACACCACACTGCTGCTGCCCTTATTATCTGATAGAGAGAGGAGGAGAGGAAAGTTATCACCACACTGCTGCCCCGCTGCTGCTGCCCTTATTGTCTGATAGAGGAGAGGAGAGGAGAGTTAACACCACACTGCTGCCCACACTGCTGCTGCTGCCCTTATTATCTGATAGAGGTGAGGAGAGTTATCACCACACTGCTGCCCCCGCTGCTGCTGCCCTTATTATCTGATAGAGGAGAGGAGAGTTATCACCACACTGCTGCCCCCGCTGCTGCTGCCCTTATTATCCGATAGAGGGGAGGAGAGTTATCACCACACTGCTGCCCCCGCTGCTGCTGCCCTTATTGTCTGATAGAGGAGAGGAGAGGAGAGTTAACACCACACTGCTGCCCACACTGCTGCTGCTGCCCTTATTATCTGATAGAGGAGAGGAGAGTTATCACCACACTGCTGCCCCCGCTGCTGCTGCCCTTATTATCTGATAGAGGAGGAGAGGAGAGTTATCACCACACTGCTGCCCCCGCTGCTGCTGCCCTTATTATCTGGTAGAGGAAAGGAGGAGAGTTATCACCACACTGCTGCCCCCGCTGCTGCTGCCCTTATTATCTGGTAGAGGAAAGGAGAGGAGAGTTATCACCACACTGCTGCCCCCGCTGCTGCTGCCCTTATTATCCGATAGAGGGGAGGAGAGTTATCACCACACTGCTGCCCCCGCTGCTGCTGCCCTTATTATCCGATAGAGGGGAGGAGAGTTATCACCACACTGCTGCCCCCGCTGCTGCTGCCCTTATTATCCGATAGAGGAGAGGAGAGTTATCACCACACTGCTGCCCCCGCTGCTGCTGCCCTTATTATCCGATAGAGGGGAGGAGAGTTATCACCACACTGCTGCCCCCGCTACTGCTGCCCTTATTATCTGATAGAGGAGAGGAGACTTAGCACCACACTGCTGCCCACACTGCTGCTGCCCTTGTTATCTGATAAAGGAGAGGAGATATTCATTCATTCATTCATTCATTCATTCATTCATTCATTCATGCATTCATGCATGCATGCATTCTCAAGTTAAATTATTGCCACACATCGGCATTACAGAATTAACAATCTGGTTGCTACTTGGCCTTACTCCCCGAACCCACCTCACCCCTGCCCACTTTGGCAGACTGGGTTGGCTAATGGTTGAGGAGAGTACAGCATCTTGCAATAGGAACCTGTCCAAATCAAGGAAGCTCCCTGATGTAAACGAAGTCCACTCCCACAACACCAGAGGGAGTTCAACAAAACAGAGTGCAACCCAGATTCGGCACAAACAAGGAACTTCATTATTTTCACTCCTATGCCACCAAAATGGGAAACGCCCTACCCCTCCTTCAAAACCACTCTCAAAGGTCACCTACGGACGTCTGCAATTCTAAACTAGCCTTGGTAAAAATATGATTCCCATACCCGCCCCCTTTTCCCCTTCCTTGCCTTGTATATTTCTCTTTTCCCTTTTACTTCCACTGTGATCTGCTGCTTCTGACTTTACAGAAGTGAATATTAGCATGTCTAAATGTCTTGATGAAATGAACAGCATGGATGACATTGTAAACAAGTGTAAGACTAAGTCGACTAAGGTTTTTGATATTTAGAGACGATTAAGAACTAGACTAACAAATAAACTAAAAGATTAATTGGGACCAAAAAACTAAATGTGTTTAACTTTTCAAACACAGGACCAAAGGACCACAAGACCAAATCATGAACTAAGACTAATGGAAATACCAGTATTTCCATCTTTGTTTTTCTTTCTTTCTTTTTAAGTACTTGAACATAAGTACATGAGTATTTTTTACAGTAGAAGATAATAACTTGTTGTAAAGGCTAGATGTAAAGACTAAGTCAGGACTCAGACTGAATCATTTTTGTTATTCGTCGTCTAAGACTATTAATAATAATAAATCAAAAATATTCTCCAAAAAACAATTGAGCTACACTTGAATTGTTCTGTGAATCCACAAGCAAGCAAAAAAAACAAACAGCTATGGAGAATGTAGAAAACATTTAGAGAATAATAACCGTCATCTCTCCTAATGTTACCAGCATCAACACAGCATGGAAATGTGCTGCACATTCTTTGGTATTGTGTAAAGTGGTGGTCCCTGACCCAGGAGCAGAATAAATAATGTCCTCTGATATGCAATACTCTGAGAAGCAGCAGCTTTACTGTGAGAGCGGCTGACAGGGTGTAAATGGAGACGGACAGGCAGTGATGGAGAGGAAAGGTTTACAACCAGTGGTCCGGGGACCACCAGTGGTCCCTGAGAGGGTTCCAGGTGGTCCCCAGGCTAAATGATGGAAAGTTTGTCAACCAGATGTAACTCTCAAGAGTTACTCTCAAGAGTAACTCTTGAGAGTTACACTCTCAAGAGTTAAAATATTCATGTGAATTATCCCAAGTCTACACAAGAATGTAGAAGATTAATGGTCATTTTGATCTGTATGTTTGGCTGTTTTGTTTCCCAGATCCAGCCTGGACTGTTCTGGTCTGTGGGGCTAAAATGTCATCAAATAGTGGTCCTCTGTGGCTCAAATGCTGAATAAATAGTGGTCCCTGGTGTCAAACAGGTTGAAATCCACTAGTGTAGAGGAAAGGCCATAGAGGGGAGGTAGGGAGGGGGGTGGGGGTTACAGGGTGGTGGTGGTCTACAGATTAGCAGAGTTTCTCTGTGTTTTCTCAGGGACCACTTTAACAATGCTGTGTCTTCCTGCCACAGTGCTATCTCTAAGGAAAACATCACACAGCCGACGGCCTGCATCCGACATAATCTGAAAGTAACGCACTGTGTGTGTGTGTGTGTGTGTGTGTGTGTGTGTGTGTGTGTGTGTGTGTGTGTGTGTGTGTGTGTGTGTGTGTGTGTGTGTGTGTGTGTGTGTGTGTGTGTGTGTGTGTGTGTGTGTGTTTTCTTCAAATTTTCAGATCTGCAAGTTCAACTGTACATCAATCACCCTAATGGCCTGAATATAAGAGACAGTGTTTTTTCCCCCAATGGAAATATCTATTAAATATAAATATCTATTAAAATGGAGTTGTCATATATTTGGGGACTTTATTATTTTACATTCAATGTTCTATTTCACACAACTGAGTTTTGAAATATGCGGGTCGTCTTATAACCAGGGTTGTATTATATTCGGGACAATACGTTAAATTAAATCAGGGGTTTTCAACCTTTTTCATACCAGGGCCCACTATTTGCATTTTAGCCACCGACCACCATTTGATGTTGAGTTTACTTTCCAAAACTTTCAAGATTGTGTCCATGTGTAGATTCTTTCTGGCTCCAAAACTACAAGTAGAATAGAATAACACTGTCTTCAGCCATAGAATTAAGCTTTGCAACGTCTCCGTCCTTCATCAGCCCTGAAAACATTTCAAGTAAAGCTTAAGCTTCTATTTTCCTATGCACCTGTCCTTTGCAAGGTTACAGTTAAATAAAATTCACTAAAATAAACTAGAATTGAAAAAAACATTTGAGTTAACTGAAACCAATAGAAACGAAAATGAATAAACTAACTCCGTAGTTAGTTAATAACTAACTACGGAGATCCATAACAATGAGTGTACACATCATGTTGTTGGGGGAGTGCTGTCATCCAATCCAAGAGAAATAATGGACCAAAGTTAGTTTTCCGAAATGTCACTGCTGGCTATTGCTGCAGACTCACTCCCTACCTTCTGCCATCTGAAAACACACCAATCTCAGCCCCGAGCACTGGCAGTAGCTTACAGAATTTAGATAGCGTTTTATGTAGACACAACACAATGTATCATATACAGTGTTGGTCTATATTACTTAGGAAAGTAACTTCTTTACTTTACTCGTTACCCCTTAGACAAAGTAATATCATTACTTTACTTATTACTGGATTTGAAGAGTAATATATTACATATTACGTTATTACTTTCCCAAGTTCTCAACACCGCTTTTGAAAAATTAGAGAAGTACAACATAATCCGTTTATTACAAAATAAAGCAGCAATGTGATTTGTAGTGTACATAACTGCGCAGGATGCAGCGTGTGGACTGGATCTACAATCTAGTGCACATATCTGTTGTTACAGTATCTGTCGATAGCTTGTAAATCTGTTCTATTTTTGCATGCAACAACAAGCTCATTTTAAAAAAGTAACTTGGCGTTACTTGCAAAGTAATGCGTTACTTATTACCCATTTTTGCAGAGTAATCTCGTTACTTTACTTTTTGGAGCAAAAGTAATAATATTACAGTAATATGTAATCTAAAATTAGTTGCTGCCCAACACTGATCATATATGCATACCTTTCATTATGTTCTGTATTGTATCGCCAGGTTTTCTGCTCATGCTTAAATGGTAAATGGTGCATTTATATAGCACCTTTATCCAAGGCGCTTTACATAGATAGAAACCACGCAAGGCACAACCAGCGCATCAGGAGCAATTAGGGGTTCAGTGTCTTGCTCAAGGACACACCAACTCTGCGGGAGACCAACTCAGTGGCCTTGTGGTCTCCGCCCTGAGACTGGGAGGCCGGGGTTCGATTCCCGGTCGGGTCATACCAAAGACTGTAAAAATGGGACCCAATGCCTCCCTGCTTGGCACTCAGCATCAAAGGGATGGATTGGGGGTCAAATCAACTTAATGATTCCCGAGCGCGGCGCACGCTGCAGCTCACCGCTCCAAGAGATGGGTCAAAAGCGGAGAACTAATTTCACTGCGGTAACGTGAGTGACTAATCTGAGGACTTTGACTTTGACTTTGGAGCCCAGGATCGAACCGGCAACCTTGGGTTACCATCCGGTGACTCTACCCCTGAGCCACCGCCGCCCATGCTTATCATATTATGTCTCGTAAAGCAGGCGTGAGTGTTCGATGAGTTCGATGAGTGTTCCTTCCCGTAATGTGGGGGACCACGGGGGTACACGTCAGGGACCCCTCACACAGGGGCTAGGCGTCACGGCACACAGCAGCAGAGTCAGAGCCACGCTCTGATAACACTCTGAACAACAGACTGGAGTCACCAGGAAATGAGAGGCTTCCTGGTTGCTCTCTATGATAAAGAGAGAGGATAAATTACGGGGGCGTGGCGCAGGCTGGTTCCGGAGGTTTGCACATGCTCAGTGTAAACAGGAACTGCTACGGTGGAATGTACCAGCAGAGGCGCTAGAATTACTGAACCTGAACTGAAATAATAAAAAGAGAATACTATAATGCTTCTGTCTTTATTTTAAATATTATGTCAATTTAACTACTGTGTGGAGGGAAAAAGCTGTTTATAACAGACTGAAAGACAAGGGCAAATGACCTACATGGAAATGTTGTGTATATATGTATATTTTCTTTTGTAGATTTTCCATATTGTTGATACTTGCTTTGATTGCAGTAGCCTACATGTGTTCAAATTGTATTTTTATGAAATTACAAAGAAACATGCATACTGTTTATTCAAGTCCTGTGGATGATATAAAACGTTTGAAAGGGGAAGAGTGATGCTGTTTAATTCACCACTACTCTGGAACTCATTATTTACATCACAAGTTATGGGATTTGTATCTAGTGCCTCTGCTGGTACATTCCACCGTAGCAGTTCCTGATTACACTGAGCATGTGCAAACCTCCGGAACCAGCGTGCGCCACGCCCCCGTAATTTATCCTCTCTCTTTATCATAGGTTGCTCTGTAGCGTCTGGACGATGGAAGGTCTCACTGCACCATTTCACATCCCTCCCTACCATGTGTTCTTCATCGGAATAGCGTTGTTAATAATGTTACTTCATATTTCAACACCTGTATAACAGAATATGTATCGCATCGAGTATAGTTGGTACCCAAATGGATGTGTTAAAATTGTTAGTACTGACATTAGCAACGCAACTTCCCAAAAAGGTTTACTTTACATACAGCAACAGTTCTGCTGGTTTACACTATAGCAGGGGTTTTCAACAGGTGGTCCAGGGACCACCAGTGGTCCTTGAGAAGGTTCCAGGTGGTCCCCAGGCTAAATGATAGACAGTTGGTTAACCAGATGTAACTCTTGAGAATGTAAGGTTCCAGGTCCATTTGGTTTCATTTTCACACTCTCAAGAGTTAAAATATTCATCTGAATTAGCACAATTTAATTAAGAAGTCTACACGTTTTTGTTTGCAAAATCCAGCCTGAAATTGTGGACAAAACCAAAAGAATTTTTAGTTTTAGGTCTTTGGGGGAGTCAAAAAGGTTGAAAACCTCTGCACTATAGCTGGTTGGTTAGTTAGTTAGTTAGTTAGTTAGTTAGTTAGTTAGTTAGTTAGTTAGTTAGTTAGTTAGTTAGTTAGTTAGTTAGTTAGTTAGTTAGTTAGTTAGTTAGTTAGTTAATACAAATACAATAAGTTGTGTGACCTGACATGGGCGCCAACGGGGCTAACCAGTGGGTCCAATGTGTTTTACTCCTAATAAGTCTACAGCCAATCTGTTCCTGACAAAGCAAAGAGACGTTTTTTTTCCTCACCAACATTGACATGCACCAACCAAAACCATCAAATGACCAAATATCAGGCTGCTTTAACCACCCAAGTCTGAACGCGACTTAATTGCGGCGCTGCTACTTTTACTTAAGCAAAAAGAAAGAAAAAAAAAAAAAACTAAATAATTGAGTATACGCTCGGCAGCAGTGGAGTGTAGCTCATACATCAAACCCTGATCCTGCTTTCCAGAGGTGATTTCCTCTAACTGAAACAAATGAAAACAGCAGTGAAATCAGGGGCGGATTTGACATTTCACAATTGGGGGGGGGGGGGGGGGGGGGGGGGGGGGGGGGGGGCAGGAGAAAATGGGGGGGGGGGGGGTCATCACGATGATGAAGCCGCACCCATACCATTTTCAGTTGCAGGACTTATTACTCAATTAAGCATGAATAGCACATCAGTTGTTGTTGAAGTTGCAACAGACACGCAGCATGCATAAAGCTAAAGGTCTGACTCAGAGAGTTTTCTGTTTTCAATGATGAAATGCTGTTGGTTTAGTGGTGACAGCTGTAGTTAGTTAGTAGCAATAGTAGTGTTTAACATTATTTTATATTTAAACACTTTAATTTGAAATATCTTGGATTGTTTTGCATGCCATCCTGTTTGGTGGGGCAGCCTGGACATTTAGGGGGGCATTGACCTGCGCAGTGACGTCACCATCGCCCCTGTTCCAGAATTCATTTTTCTCATAGACTTTTCAAAAATAATATATATAACGACGATTACGCCGCGGACAAAGCCAACTCGAGTCGTGACGAATCATGATGACACACACAAACTTTTGGGAAAATCAAATAATTTCTAAGATGAAAAACGAAACAAAAAGTATTGTATCATGCCGTTTTCTACTTCTTGCTAATTACATATTATATGACGATATTGTGTTTGTTGTCATGATTTGTCACGACCCGAGTTGGCTTTGGCCGCGGCGCAATCGTGTTTTTATTAACCATTTTCACAAAGTCTATGAGGAAAATGAATGAGGAATCCACTAGTGGAACACGGTTGGTGATGTCACTGTGCAGGTCTATTGCCCCCCCCCCCTGCCCATGCCTAGATCCGCCCCTGGATCTATTAGGACAGAAGGGCTGGTGCTAAACACTATGTGACAGCTGTTGACTCTGACCAAACCTCTCATCAATCTTACACAAACACAGACAGTCGTCAGCACCGCTGCATGTTAACAAAACGCTTTGTTTAAGACCCCCCGCTAATGAATATGCAAATGAGGTTTTACTAACTAAAAAGGCCCCCAAACGGAGAAAAAAGGTTGCTGATTGGTTTGGTTTGATTTCTCCATGCTTGGAGAGAGTCGAGAAAAGAAATTAGTTGGTGTGCCGGTGTGTGTGTGTGTGTGTGTGTGTGTGTGTGTGTGTGTGTGTGTGTGTGTGTGTGTGTGTGTGTGTGTGTGTGTGTGTGTGTGTGTGTGCGTGCGTGCGTGCAACAATTATCCTTCATCTTTACCTGCTCTCAGTCCAGCTAAAAGCCTCCATATATACCCAGGAGTCGTGGGTGCCAGCTATATGCGCTAATTAATTGATTGATTAATCTCAAAACCAAATAGGCACAAACAGCAATCCTGTACAGTTTTTTTTTTGTCCCTTATGGGTACTTGTGTCTGTGCCTTTAATTTAATGTATTGTTGTGATAGTGGATATGTCATCATCATGCAGCACGTTTTCCTTATCAGAAAATGACTCCTGATAGAAAAGTACACAAGAAAACAGGATCTGCACACTCACATCTGCACGCAAACGTCATTTACTGTCAGCTTTAGGTCTGCTGATCTTCCTCAGGTTTCTTCTATAGACCCAAAGCTTGCAATACATTTCACTTTGAGTGTATGGAGACTATTGTGTTGTTTTGTTCACTGTCACTTTATGACTCCTGCACCGAGGAGGGGTGAAAGCAATCCTCGACTGTGAAATCCTTGACTGTGACCGGCTGTAGCGACGGCTTTATAACTGCCGCGACTGTTTTGCATAACATGCATGACTCGCGACAGTTTGCATAATGGTCGAGGGTTAAGGTTACGTTTAGGCATATGTTTTACTGAGGTTATGTTTAGTGTTAAGGTTAGTAGGGAACTGTTATGCTTTCACTGGCTCTCGCTGCACCTCACTAAAGCATTTGCAGCAGATGAGCTGCGGTTTTTAAACATGTTTGATAGAAAAGTACATGTTTTGGCATGCATTGTTGGGTATGGCCAGATAATACATAGTAAAAGTGTGAAAAACGCATTTTTCATTTCTCTTTGTTATCTGACTAGCGCTGTATCATTCTGGTCTAAAACATTAAATTAGATCTCGTCAATGTCTGGATCTAGATCTCTCTTTTTGATTAATTGTGCAACAATAAAATGAATAAAAGTCTTGAATAGTTGTGTCCTAATGCTTTCAGACAGCAGGGGGGAAGGGAAATGAGCAAGGCAGCAGCTAGGGAACTATGAAGGTGACACTGTGAACACACACACATCCATCACTGTTACACACCTGTCACTGTGTGTGTGTGTGTGTGTGTGTGTGTGTGTGTGTGTGTGTGTGTGTGTGTGTGTGTGTGTGTGTGTGTGTGTGCGCGCACACTACACACACCAATTTCATCTAATCAGGAGAGAGAACTCACACAGGATGCAGCAAAACAAGTGAAAATGAAAGTGATGAAACACATCCATGCATGCACGCACACATGCACACACGCAGGAGAACACACACACACACACATACCGACTACCAAAACCCTAAAATGATGTAAATTGGCCTAATTGAAAACAGCCAAGGTTGTAGATGTACTTCTAGATTCAAAACAATCATGTTTGAGTGGTGCCTCAACACTATTACGGAGCTGTGTCTGTCCGTATGTCCGTATGTCTGTCCAAGCATGAAAAAAGGCTGCAACGCCTAAAGAGCCCATAAGAGTGCAGCACAGAGTCCACTACAGTCAGATCACTAGAGCTCTGGATGTTCTTCCACCCCTTCCCCGAGGGGGGACTGTGTGCACTGGTGCACTGCTCAATTCACACAGGTGTAATTTCTTTTGGAACATGTTTGTAACAAAACGGGAGGCAAAAGTCCAAAACTCAGTGGGAAATGACAGTGACCACAGCCTGTTGCTTTGACCACTATCTGTGAGGACATCCAGAGCATCACAACGACACCTGTCTGGGTTTTGGGTGATGGTGGTTCTCTCTCTTGCTCCACTCCCAGAAGAGGAGCTGACCACAGCAGGGGACAGTGAGTGGACATCACAAAAACAGTTTGTCCTCTCTGTAAAAACATGAGTCAGCTCCGTAGGATTGACTTTTTGATTTTGTTTTTTGGCGCGTCAGCAGCATATCAGGTCAGTCTGTGATGGAATGCTGATGACCGTCACCCACAGTTTGATTTGGGAGAGTTTTGCTCATTGCTAGAGAGAGAGAGTGTGAGCAGGGGCGTAGGTAGCAATTCTCGGTCCCCTGCAAAGCTTTTCCACATGGGCCCCCCTTTCCCGGCGGCGTTAAATGGGGAATTTCACCCATTTTCAACATTTTTTCTGAGAGCGTACAAATGCAACCAAATGAACATTTGGTTCCATTTGTACGCTCTCAGAAAAAAAAGAAGCGTCTCAAGAAATCAATCAACATGGTGAAAATACATCTTGATGATGTCATCAAGATGTTTCACCATGTTAGTGGTTTTCTTCAGACCTATTATATATTAATGCAAGCTTTTAGTGCCCCCCCCCTGGCTTTGGGCCCCCCTAAAACTTTTCCCCACCTATCGACGCCACTGAGTGTGAGTGCAGTTACCAGCATGGTTCAGCCGGCGGCAGTCGTGAGTGTTTTATCAGTGTTGTTAACTAAAACGACGTCACCAGTCATTCTTTTCAGGACGAATCGCTGAAGATGACGAAATAAACCCAAAAGAACCAGGACAAGACTAAAGGGCCTTTCAGACGGGGAGTGAAGAACGCACACATTATCGGGTAGATTCCACCGTACCACTCAGTGTGTACATGATCACTCAACGTAAAAACAAAGCCCACCAGAATTGAGGTCTAAAATCACACACAGGTGTGTGCACAAAATGAGCATGTGCACAACAAACAATACAGGACCATCATAAACCATCACGACGCACCATCATAAAGTATATAAAGCACACGCTTGCTTTATCCCACATTCTCTTCTAGAACTAGAGGCTCACTGTATTGTTCCCTGTGGCAAAAAAACAGCTGTCTTAGTTGACTAGTTATGACGGAGATGTGTGTGAGTTGTTGATGAGGAGATGAGACAGTTACTAGACAGCACACCAACATAGAATCTACAGCTAGTAGACTACAGATGACCAACACACCAACATAGAATCTACAGCTAGTAGACTACAGATGACCAGCATACTTTTCAATAGGGATGTCCCGATACTTTGTCGGTATTTGAAAAAGTATGGCATCGGCCATTTTTTGGTCATATCGGTATCAGCAAAAACTGTATGGCTATCGGAAAAGTATCAGTATCAATGCTTATTTATCATTATCGGGTCATATTGGTGTTGGCAAATATACCAGTCCAACTGCAGGTCTGACACAGGTGTAAGGGGTTGACACTATGGTGGTTAAATGAAATGTTGGGCCATGTGGAGTTTGCTTTAGAGTTGCCCAGTGCACAGTTGCTGGAGTTCATATAAAATCGTTTTCTTATTGTATATTCTTCTCTGGTATCAGTATTTGGTACCGGCTAACACAGAAATTATGGGATCGGATCAGAAATGAAAAAAGTGGCATTGTGACAACCCTGCTTTTTAACAATAGATAAACATCAACTACTGCCATTGGTTAATGTCAGTTTTATTTGCAGATACCGAAATTGACCGATAAAAGCAAATATCGGCCAAACCGATATGTGGACAGATACATTGGTGTCCATCACTAATAACAGCCACAACTATCCAATCTACAAGCTGGCCAGGGTCCCCTCGCCTCCTCGCTCTGATATGTCCTACACGCAGCACCTTGACAGATGGAAAATTAACCATAAGAGGAGACTGAAAGGAAATGCAGCCGTCTGACTGTCAATTTCCACTAGAAAAGGTTTCACACACACACACACACACACACACATTATGCTAATGCAAAAATAATCCCACTAGTATCAGAGGCAGGGTAATTGGACTGCCTCTCCTCTGCACTCATTTCAGCCCCATTTGCTGACAGGATTACAGCCTATTATCCTTCTAAACACACACACACACGGGTATTTGACTGAGACTTGAGTGTGTGTGTGTGTGTGTGTGTGTGTGTGTGTGTGTGTGTGTGTGTGTGTGTGTGTGTGTGTGTGTGTGTGTGTGTGTGTGTGTGTTACTATAAAGGTGAGGACCAAAGGAAAGGCCAAAAAAGATATTTGCGGGGGTTAGGTTTGGGGGGTGCAACACTCTCATCTAGAGTTCTGAAACTCCGCCCGAACCCGACCAGGACCGAACCCGAACAGGCTTGACCCGACATTTAGGGCCGGGTAGGGCCGAAAATCTATCCTAATCAATAGAGCTGCGCAGTGACGTCACCGCCCCTGTTCCGGAAGTCTTTTCCCAATTCATTTTTCTCATAGACTTTTCGAAAATAATTTATATCAAGACGATTACGCCGCGGACAAAGCCAACTCGAGTCGTGACGAATCATGATGACACACACAAACTTTTGGGACAATAAAATAATTTCTAAGATGGAAAACGAAACAAAGAGTCTTGTATCATGCCGTTTTCTACTTCTTCCCAATTATATATTATATGACGATATTGTGTTTGTTGTCATGATTTGTCACGACCTGAGTTGGCTTTGGCCGCGGCGTAATCGTCTTGATATAAATTATTTTCGAAAAGTCTATGAGAAAAATGAATGGGGAAAAGACTTCCGGAACAGGGGCGGTGACGTCACTGCGCAGCTCTATAGGGTAGGGCCTCGGGCCCCATGAAAAAATAATATATATTGAATTATTTTACTATAGTAAGAATAATAGTTATTTTCTGAATTTACCCATTATGAAGATGGTGCTGATTGCCATTTCATTTTTAATCTATGGCGAATTCTCAAATTTTGCCCAAACCCGACAGTTTAGGGCCGGGTAGGGCCTAAAATCTATTCCATTTAGTAGGGCCAGGTTGGGCCTAGGGCCTGAACTGTTAGGGCCGGTTAGGGCCAGGCCATAATTTTCAGGCCCGTTGAGATCTTTACTCTCATCTGATATTATCAAGAAGCCCATGACATCCTGCATACAGTTCCTTGTCGAATCTAGTCTTGGGCAATATACCGGCATTACCGTTTATCGCGATATTGGAAATCAATACCGAGTATTCCCTATTTAGGCTGCTTGAACAGCAGAGCGCTCAGTTTCTGACCCCTCAATGTCGCAATTCTGAGAACTAGGTGACTGGTGGAACGTGTCTGACTGATTGCACACCATTGTCATCTAGTGGTCAACACCGGTAATATTGAATATCGAGCTAATTATCAATACCGATATTAAAAAAATCAATACCGCCCAAGACTAGTAAGTGATCACACCTAT
Organism: Benthosema pterotum; assembly: GCA_039105355.1. Lineage (NCBI taxonomy): Eukaryota > Metazoa > Chordata > Actinopteri > Myctophiformes > Myctophidae > Benthosema > Benthosema pterotum. The sequence goes on along the minus strand of CM076978.1, from coordinate 49,035,793 downwards.
TTTTTTTTTCTACTTTTTTGGCTAATCCTCCCTGTGTGTGCTGACCATATAAGGAGTTCCTCCCTGTCCACAGTGAGAACCTGGGGTTAGAAAACCCTGTTTTCAGTTTGGGGCTTAATTGGGAGAAAGGCCTTTCGTCCAATCAAAGAAATCTTTAAAAACCTAAAAAAAATAAAATTGGGAAGATACTTTCCAATATTAGCATGTTGATACAAATACCGGACAATAATAAACACGGAAAATAGCGACAATGTGTCTTTGTGTAAACTACGTAGGTGAAGACCTCACAAGTACAGCAATACAGTCATGTGGTTGTTTGACCGCGCGCACGCGTGCGTCCGTGCGTGCGTGTTCATGTGTGTCTGTGTGTGTGTGTGTGTGTGCGTGTGTGTGTGTGTGTGTGTGCCTGTGTGTGTGTGTGTGTGTGTGTGTGCGTGACGGCACACAGCTGTGTGCTTCCAGGTCATCATCCTCCTAACAATCATGTGTCATTAGACGTCTCTCTTCAGGATGCTTCAGAGGAATGAGAGAGACAGCCTGGAGCTTTATTGAAAAGCTCTCAGTGCTGCAGGATGACATGATCAATGCAAACACACAACTAACCACTAACCAGGACCACTGCATTTCACTGCTAATGTAGCTCCAGTCCCTTAGCGCTAATGGACCCCTGTCTCCTCAGACATCCTTCTGTCAAGGACCCTCTGGATGCACAATGTACAATGTACTAACACACAACTCTCTTAACACTTAGAATGGCAGCAATTCTTCATATTTTTTTTGGTACCTAGTGCCAGCGATTTTCATCGAAAAGTCATATTTCATATTTCGGTCCATGTCCATGTTTCCTGTCGGACAAGTTAGATGGTGCGCACAAATAAGAGACCTAACCAAGACTGTTTCATAATGTGCTTGATATTCAAATAAAGTGATGTGAAATGTACCTGAAATTATTATGTAATTATTAGGCCCGGGACTTTAGCGCGTTAATTGAGACTAATTAATTACAGAAAATATAGCGCGTTATAAAAAATAACGCATTTATTCGCACCTTTTCTTTGTCCACCATTGGAACGGAACGTTTGTCACTGATGGCCCATTCACACCATTGAAGTGGAACGTTTCTCACTGTATCACCGTTTCACACCTACCCAATATGCTAACGCACACGGAAGCGGCAGTCCACCCGGAGTCACGACATTGAGGAGTCAGAAACTGAGCGCTTGAGCGCTGTTCAAATGGCCTGAATAGGGACAAACTGCAGTTGAAGTCAATGTAGAAGAATCGCCATTGGTCTACTAGCTCTATGGAGTAAACGTAACTCAGTCTATACTCTAAAGCTCCGTCCGCCTCGTCGTCCTCTTCCCCCGCAGCAAAAACAAAACAAAACAACTCGCAACATGAACAACAAACCAGATGAGCAAGCATTACTCGGCCCGTTGATGGCAAATTTAGATTTAAGCAAAGAACGGATGGAAGCGTGGACAAAAAGGCAGTTTATGCAACAAAGAATGTGCATACCATCGCAGCAGTTCGAGCCTCAAATCACATCCAACATGTTGGAGCTAGTGTTACTGTCCCCGTTTCGTAGAAATCTATGTAGAAGAGCCGCCATTGGACTGACCCCGTGAAGAGAAGGGAGCTTGGGTAAGTCTTTCTGCATTCTGGCTAGTACCAGAGCGACGTTGAGGTGTCCGACATTCAATGGCTTGAATAGGGACAAACTGGAGTTGGCGACCGGCGCTCATCAGTGCAGCTGGAGTCGAGTTCATATTGGCTGTAGCCGTGTGTGTGTGTGTGTGTGTGTGTGTGTGTGTGTGTGTGTGTGTGTGTGTGTGTGTGTGTGTGTGTGTGTGTGTGTGTGTGTGTGTGTGTGTGTGTGCGCGCGCGCTCAGATGATCAACTGACGTGGGCTTTGGGCAAACGGTTTGATCATAGTAGCCTAGTTCAGAGTAGTTCACTTCACTGTGTTTATCTGACACTAAATTGCATGATAATAATGACTGCTAAATGTACGCAAATGTATGCTCCAGAACAATCAGCGCTGTGTGTGTGGCACTGCCAGTATTTTATTTATTTTGCCCCAGAGTCAATTATTGTACTGGACTGACTGAGAAATGCTAACGTTTGTACTTGAATTTGGTAAATAAGAAGAAGAAAAAAAGAAAAGAGGAAAGCTTTGGAATTGGGGAATCTTTTTGAATCGAGAATTTAAAAAAAAAAAATCTAGAAATCTAGTTTTTGGATCGAATCGTGACCCAGAAAATTGATACTGAATTGTATCGTGGGACACCCACAGATTCACAGGCCTAGTATTCAGTTCATTGCTTCACTCATTCAGTTCATTGCTTCACTCATAATATAATAATAATAATAATAATAATAATAATAATAATAATAATAATAATAATAATAATAATAATAATAATAATAATAATAATAAATTCAGTTCAAAAATGTGCTTTCTCACTTTTCTCAGGTAAATAATAATATGCGATTAAAATGAGATTAATTGAGATTAATTAATTATTGAGCCTCTAATTAATTAGATCAAAATTTTTAATCGAGTCCCACCCCTAGTAATTATATAATGAACATGTTAAGAATACTGGTAATGTGACAGACGTTTGAACAGCTAAATCTGGATCCTCTGATGGTTGTACAATACAGTAGATATTTCCTGTTCTTTCACATGGTAGATGTGAATCATTCTCTGATCTGTTCCTGTGTGACCATGACAAAGACTCAGCCATCTGCTACCAACGCACATATATACATCTATTCTTAAAAGGGGAATTCCACCCATTTTCAACATTGTAATATGTCATTAGTATACTAGAGGTGCTGGGTGGACATGATAAAAAAAAAGTTTCCCCATTCTGTGTTCCCAAGAAATGGAGGTCTGAAGAAAACCACTAACATGGTGAAACATCTTGATGACATCATGAAGATGTATTTTCACCATGTTAATGGATTTCTTTAGACGCTTCTTTTTTCTGAGAGTGTACAAATGGAACCAAATGAACCCGTTAGGGTTCATTTGGTTGCATTTGTACACTCTCAGAAAAAAATGTTGAAAATTGGTGGATTTCCCCTTTAACCAATAGCCTCTCCCTATTCAGGCTCTGACACAGGGGCGGGCGTAACATTTCCCAATTGGGGGGGCATGAGAAAAATAGTATGGGTGCGACTTCCTCGACTGTGGCGCAAAGTGACAGGGGCGATGAAGTCGCACCCATACCATTTTCAGTTACAGGACTTTTATTAGTCCAGTAAAGCATCAATGATAACATCAGTTGTTGTTGAAGTTGCAACAGACACGCAGCATGCATAAAGCTAAAGGTCTGACTCAGAGAGTTTTCTGTTTTCAATGATGAAATGCTGTTGGTTTAGTGGTGACACAGCTGTAGTTAGTTAGTAGCAGTAGTAGTGTTTCAAATCATTTTAAATATAAGCACTTTCATTGGAAATATCTTGGGTTGTTTTGCATGCCATCGTGTTTGGTTGTTTTGTTTGCCATCGGGCAGATTGGGCATTGCCCCCCCATGCCCATGCCTAGATCCGCCCCTGCTCTGACACACTGTGCAAAAAGAATGGAAACTCCCCTTAAACTTGCCAACAAACTCTGGTAAACTAATGTACCATCACGCCATATATCCCTGTATATGTCTGCTAAACTGGAGTTTAGTCACTGTTCAGTCACTTGATAAACCTCAAAACACACACAGGTTGGAAAAACTCACATACGACATCCATCAAAAGACAGAGAAATTGTGTGTGTGTGTGTGTGTGTGTGTGTGTGTGTGTGTGTGTGTGTGTGTGTGTGTGTGTGTGTGTGTGTGTGTGTGTGTGTGTGTGTGTGTGTGTCTGTACAAATCAACTTGCATGTACACTAGGACAAATATGAACCTTTGACCTGTATTTTATTTAATTTATTTTCAGCTTTCACAGCACCACCAGGAGGCCGTAAACCACATTTTTAGGTATTACCCATCATCTTTTGGGCAAAATGCCTCAAATCATCCAAATGCCAAATGTCATGAGAAGAAATGTCACCCTTTTAGCATTGGCCACAACCTGACCTGTGCCCAGAAGGGCACTTTTATAGTTAGTTAATACTTGTTGCATATCTGTATACCGACAACATTATCACCCGGAAAGAAGAAATTACCTACTTGGGTTCCATCCTGGAGGCAAATCTTTCCGGTGATAAAATGGCCACCAACGTAATCAAAAAGGTCAACCAAAGAACTATAGATTCCTATACTGGTCAACAAAGACACTCTGAAGACCATAACTGGAGCCCTGGTACAAGGTTTCTTTGACTATGCCTGCACCTCTTGGTACCACAGCACCTCAAAAACCTTAAAAACAAGGCTACAGACCTCCCAAAACAAACTTGTCAGACTGTTACTTGGCCTCACACCCCGAACCCACCTCACCCCTGCCCACTTCGACAGTTTGGGTTGGCTTAGGGTTGACGACAGAGTACAACATCTCGCAATGGGTTTGGTCCACAAGATACGATACTCTACCAAAATACCCTTGTACCTATCCAAATATTTCCTTAATGTCAATGAGGTCCACTCCCACAACACCAGAGGGAGTGCTACTAACCATGTCCAACCCAGATTTGGCACAAACAAGGGTCTTAATTCCTTCCGCTCATATGCCACCAAAATGTGGAATGCCCTACCAACAGTCATAAAGGCATGTGAATCCCTTGACTCCTTCAAAACCGCTCTCAAAGGGCACCTACAGATGGCTGCAATTCGAAATTGGCCTCTGTAAAACAAAATTGTATATAAAATCCCCCCACCCACCCCGCCTCTCCTCATTGTACATTTCTCTTTTCCCTTTTTACCTCCACTATGATTTTACCTCCATGATTTGCTGCTTCTGATTTTACTGAAGTAGTTGTTTTATATGTACGGTATTTGAATGCCTTAATGAAATGAACAAGTTGGCCACTATTGTAAACAAGTGTATGCTTAACTAGTGTGTCCAATCAGCTTTTTCAGATTTGATGCAGTTGTACTTGAATTGTACTGTAATTCTCCAAGCTGTTATCAGTTTTGTAGCAGTGTGTACTTGACTTGTACTGTAACTCTCATCTCTGTTAATAAAAATTTCATCCATTCATTCATTCATTCATTCATTCATTCATTCATTCATTCATTCATTCATTCATTCATTCATTGTGCTTATCCACTTATAATACCATGTATTATGGACTGACCTATGGCTGGGGCAGATGAAATCACACTACACCAGTGGTTTTCAAGCTTTATCACACCAGGGCCCACTATTTATTCCGAATTTTAGCCACGGACCATCATTTGAGGACATTTTAGCCGCACAGACCCCAAACTAGAAATCCTTTTTTTCCCCAACAGAACACAGGGAAACAGAACAGTCCAACATACAGATCAAAATGACCGTTAATCTTCTACATTCTCTAGTTGTGTAGACTAGGGCTAATTCACATGATGAATATTTTAACTCTTGAGAGTGTAAAGATGAAACCAAATGGAAGAGTAGTGCCAACAGACCTTCTGTGAGGTGGTTGAGGGTGATGTTCTTCAGTGTGTTTGCGTCCACGGTGGGCAGACCGTTGTCGGTGTAGGCAGAGGGACGGTAGTTGACGTCGGAGCGTGAACGGCTGTGACCCTTCTTGAAGGCGGAGTTAGAGGTGGAGGCGGAGCTGGAGGTGGAGTTACTGCTGGAGCAGGAACAGGGTTACAGTCAGTTCACACCTTAGTTAGCAGAAACACTTCATCCAGAGCAATTTACAGTAAGACGGCACATTTTTTCGGATGTTTACTTGAACGTTATCCCATTATGCCTCCTACAACCGTTTTGGACACTTTGGGCTCCATTTTCGTTACACGCTAAACCCCTTATACCTTTTTAACTATTCTTAAAAACCTTTTGGGATAGTTCAATGTGTCAATCTATTGACACAGTGTGAGCATGTAGACTGGCCATTTGAACTAGAGAGTTTTTTTTAAATAGTTTAAAAAGGCAAAGAAGTTAAGAGATAAGGGGCTCGATTTTGGTTACATTAGCCCTTATACGCAATTAACACACTTAGCATTGGGGAAGAGGCGTTCCCACACTAAAGTTGATAATTTCGTTACCATGCCATCTCCCTCAAACACCTCCTATACCCGTTAAATTATGCATAGGTGTGGTTTGGGCGTTTTTAGCTTTCATCCAATCCGTGTTGGTCTTGCCATTCCCTTTAATTCATCCCTTATCTATTTCCCTTATCCCCACTGCTATGTCTGACCCTCCTAAGCACACAGCCTGGCTGCGGGCTTAGGACAGACACATGCATGAGTAGCCTATTCTCAAAGATTATAGCTCTTATTTTCAAACAATTATAGCTCGGTCAATTCTCAATCATTTCTTACCATTCAACATGTTATGTTGAAAAAACATTTTCCATGTTTTTTTGCTGTATGTGGCGTGTATGTTATAAAGTAAATTGCAAAAAAGGCGGGAATTCACGGCAAAAGAGACGTTTTTTGATCATTCATTTCTCGGTCAATTCTGGACCATTTTTTACATTACAAAATGCAGCGTAACGGGAAAACGCCACTCTCTCAGATGCTGTATAGAATATGTGGGTAGCCTAGGTCTTCTCTACGATGCGGGATCGAGCAAATTGTATTGTGTGTGTGTGTGTGTGTGTGTGTGTGTGTGTGTGTGTGTGTGTGTGTGTGTGTGTGTGTGTGTGTGTGTGCGCGCGTGTGTGTGTGTCTAACCTTGCTGTAGTACAGTCCTTGGCGTGTGCAGCCAGGTCGTTGGTGGAACGTGCGCGGCATCTCTTGCCGTAGCGGAAACTCCCGCCACCGCCGCCCAGCCCCAGCACACTGAGCGCAGACGGGGGGGTCCCCTGGTGGTCCCCACTCACGGTGGTCCAGGCCAGGCCCAGGGGTCCCACCTACAGAATAAGAAATATCTGGCTTAGGGTTGAACACAGAGCACAACATCTTGCAATGTAAGAAGAATCCACAAGATTCACTACACTACCAAAGTACCACCATGTACCTGTCTAAATACTGCCTTAATGTCTGTCCACTCCCACAACACCAGAGCGAGGTCAGCAGACCATGTTCAACCCAGATTTGGCACAAACAAGAGACTTAATTCCTTTACCTGCGTGAAGTTGGCACCCCATGATTTTTCAAATTTCAAAATAAAAATGGTGTAATTCTTTATTGCTCGGTTTGCTCGGATTGTGCCGTAAATTTCAGAATTTGTGCCGCTATCATTCTGGAGATAATTGAGCTATGCCTCTGGAGGTCTTGAGCTATGCCAATGTGTGTGTGTGTGTGTGTGTGTGTGTGTGTGTGTGTGTGTGTGTGTGTGTGTGTGTGTGTGTGTGTGTGTGTGTGTGTGTGTGTGTGTGTGTGTGTGTGTGTGCATTTTAAGTGCATTTCTTTTTTTATTTTATTTTTTTGACATTGACTCAGTATGCCTTTTAAGGATTTTCTGCTCCCACTGACTGGGTGCACAGCTGTATCTGATTTAGACACTGACTTGAATATCCATTACTTGCTCTCCAGCCCAACACATCAGTATTTTTCTACATCAACTATCATTTAAAAGGTACTTTTGTCGTCTCTGGTTAACACACACGATTTTCATCTAAAAGTCATATTTCATATTTCGGTCCATGTTTCCCGTCGGACAAGTTAGTTTGCGGCACACTTCCGGTCCCGGGTTGGTCCGTCCCTTATTTTGGTCCGTTCTGACTGGAATATGCGGTCGCTGCTCGCTGCCGTTGTCATTGGGATCGTATCAAACCAGCAACGGTGAGTGACATAGCGTGATGTAGATCAACCTAAGCGGCATCGGTCATAACTGTTTTTCATAATGATAAGGGAGACGTAGCTCTACTGCAAGGGCACGCAGACTGTTAACTACCGTAAGTAGTAAGTAACATAATTTATGTTTTTGTGCAGTAGACCTGCCTCCAAGTAGTGCCTCACTATTTTATTATACCAGCTGTCAAAAGACACGTTTTAACCTCTTTCTTAGCCAGATATAAGATAAGATAGCCAGATAAAATGAAACCAAATGGACCCTTACGGGTCCATTTGGCTTCATTTTACACTCTCAAGAGTTAAATTATATTTCAACACCTGAATTATGTCATTTTTAATTCCACACAGTGAGAAAATTAAACTAAACTCAAGCATCAAACTGTCAAACCTCAAATACTGTTTTCAAACAACAGTAGTAGCATATACAGGAAAACCTTCCAATTCTCCCACTCTGTATTTCATTATTTAAGTGCATTATTCTTAAACACTATAGCATTAAGTAACACCATCACCACTATTTCAAAGCTCAAACTTTGTAGGGGCCTTGAAATGGATTTTCAACAGAACAATCACATTTTCTTTTAATATTTTTTTATCCCACGATTTTGCAACCCATTTTTTCACCCAGTGCCAATTCCTAATGTGATCCTGGGCTCTACACACCCTCCACCAACCTGGGGAGGCAGCGGACTGGGCTCATGCAGCTTCCTTCAAGGCATGAGGAGTCGCGCCGCCTTCTTTTCACCTGACAGAGGGGAGTTTCCCTGGTTGGACGTAGCGCGTGGAAGGAACACGTTATTCCAACCAGTTCCTGTCCCCTCCATCAGGCGCCCCGGCTGGCCAGGGGGAGGCAGTTTAGAGTCCAGGATTACTGCATGTTTTTGTGAGGGTATCTACCCTAGGGGACACGGGGAGAACATGCAAACTCCACACAGAAAGGCCCTTTCACCAACCCCGCCTCGGGTATGGGCACTGATGACGCGGAGGAACAGACACGCCGCCAGCACCCACAGCAGCGCCCCTAGCGGGAATCGAACCCAGGGGTTTCTAGCTGTGAGGCGACAGCACTAACCACTGAACAATCACATTTGTGTGGATGTAGATCTTGTGTAGATCTTGTTGAGCTGGTCATTTTGAAAGTAGCTCTCAAGTCAAAAAAGTGTGGGCACCACCCCTAGTCTAAATCAGTGGGAGAAGAAAAGCCTTAAAAGGCATACAAATAATACAATTATCTGTAGGCTACCAGTGTATAGTGGTCATAACAAATTGTATATAAATATACATTATCAAATTCATTTAAAAAAACAGCGCAAATGCCGATTTCAGTCGCACAAATTCTAGCACACTGAGCACTAAAAGATGGCCCCATTTTAGTCTGTTTTGGACAACCCCAAATGCAGTGTGCAAGTCTATAATGATGATAACAGCTCATATTGCACATACTGTACATATTCATATATTCCCATTTTAGTCCATTTTGCACCACCGGGGTGCAAGATTGGCAAAGCTCAAGACCTACATGTATAACTTCAATTATCTTCAGAATGGTAGCAGCACAAATTCTGAAATGTACGGCTCAATTCAGCATAAATGGAGCATTAAAGAATTACACCGTTTTTCTGAAATCTGAAAAATCATGGGGTGCCAACTTCACACAGGTAATTTCCTTATGTCACCAAAACGGGGAACGCCCTTTGTCACCCTAGCAACAGTCATTAAGTCCTGTGAATCCCTTGACTCCTTCAAAATCACTAACCTCAGGGTGCTGGTCCCTGGGGGCCAGTAGACCCCACACTCCACTGGAGCTGAGCTTCCCCAGAGCCACACTGGAGGCATCCTGGAGCTGTTTACTGGAGTTCTGTCTGGAGACCACCTCCTCCCCCTGGAACAGAAAGACACTGTGTTAAAGACCACCTCCTCCCCCTGGAACAGAAAGACACTGTGTTAAAGACCACCTCCTCCCCCTGGAACAGAAAGACACTGTGTTAAAGACCACCTCCTCCCCCTGGAACACAAAGACACTGTGTTAAAGACCACCTCCTCCCCCTGGAACACAAAGACACTGTGTTAAAGACCACCTCCTCCCCCTGGAACAGAAAGACACTGTGTTAAAGACCACCTCCTCCCCTGGAACAGAAAGACACTGTGTTAAAGACCACCTCCTCCCCCTGGAACAGAAAGACACTGTGTTAAAGACCACCTCCTCCCCCTGGAACAGAAAGACACTGTGTTAAAGACCACCTCCTCCCCCTGGAACAGAAAGGTATAACCACTGGTATAATGCATTGCAATGTTTCTGCTTGATGTAAGTCGCTCTCGATTAAGAGTGTCTGCTAAATGCCTAAATTGTAAATTGTAGATTTTTTTTGTTGTTGTTGTCGGAACAAACTACAATTAATTTAGCTATTTCTGAAAATCACATTTCAATATATGGACATTTTTCAACATGGAAACTGGTGGCAATTGTGAAAACATAATTACATTTATCCTAAAATACCTGAGACAGGGTGATTATGTAATAACAGTTACCAGGTCTTACCCTGTCCCTGGATCATTATGTAATAACAGTTACCAGGTCTTACCCTGTCCCTGGATCATTATGTAATAACAGTTACCAGGTCTTACCCTGTCCCTGGATCATTATGTAATAACAGTTACCAGGTCTTACCCTGTCCCTGCCGTGGCTCTGCCCCGCAGCAGGACTCCCTCCCAGGCAGTGGAGGAAGTCCTCAGTGGCCTCCAACGCAGGGCTGATGTCACCCACCACGTCCAGACCCTCCATGTCTGGACCGGAGGGGACAAGGGGCCGGGCCTGGGTCTTCTCTGGAGGTGTTGGGGTTCACAGGTGGAGCGTAGAACCAATCACCCACATGTTGGCCACAGTCAGATCATCTCCCTGGTGCTTCTGGTCCGTCTGGTAGCAACACTGGTTCCCCTCACCTCTGATCTCTAATCCAGGGAGAGCTAGCTGCAGTGCGAACGCTGTTGTTTTGGTGGGGAGGGGGCTTCAGTTAAGCCAAAATGTGACCGGCGAACACACTCCAGTGGCACAAGGGGTGCCAGAAGTGACACTGATTGCTCTACTTAGCTAAATCCACATGGAACACATGGAGACAGGCTGGATGGCTCCAGAACGCAGGGAGAGGAGCTGGACCGGGGAGAGAGGTGAACCGACCAGTCAGGCTGGGGTCTGGATGTGATGATCAGCTGGCCAGACGCAGACACTCCTCATACTCAGATCACATCATACAGTCTGTGGTTTCACTCTAATAGGAGAGAGAGAGAGAGAGAGAGAGAGAGAGAGAGAGAGAGAGAGAGAGAGAGAGAGAGAGAGACAGAGACAGAGACAGAGACAGAGAGACAGAGAAACAGAGAAACAGAGAGAGAGAGAACAGAAATAAGACATGGTCTGTTAAAGGGGAATTCCACCCATTTTCAACATTTTACTATGTCATTGATGTACCTTCGAGGTGTTGGATGGACATGATAAAAAAAAGTTCCCCCATTCTGTGTTCCCAAGTCTGAAGAAAACCATTAATATGGAGAAATATTTTGATGACATCATCAAGATGTATTTCCACCATGTTAATGGATTTCTTTAGACACTTCTTTTATTTTCTGAGAGCGTACAAATGGAACCAAATGAACCCGTTAGGGTTCATTTGGTTCCATTTGTACGCTCTCAGAAAAAAAAATGAAAATGGGTGGAATTCCCCTTTAAGGCATTCCTTCTGCAGCTAAACAATACACCATCATCTATGGGCAAAATGGGTGGATGAAGAAACACAAGGGAGCCAGTATATCAGTGTTTCTCAAACTTCTCCAACTTCTGTACCTGTTTTACATGTGTGCAGAGTCCCAAAGCGAACTTTGCCCAAATATGACATTTGTTCAGAAAACTGCACTTTTTTCACCACATTCATTCATTTATTCATTCATTGGTTTGCCCATTGCTAATGTAATGCTGTGAATGAATTGAATCATAGCCTATTTGAAGTAACATTAACATTTTGAAGTAACATGAAGTAACATTACAAATACAAACATGAAACCACAACACATCTCTAAGGTAATAGTATCTGAAATTCCCTCTTTAAAGACACAAGAGAAAGTTCCATGCAGTCCAACTGATGGCAGAGTGAAGTCTATATCCTAACCCTGAACCACAACAGCATATAAACAGTCTAACAAAGTACAACCTGACCATTACCTACTGCAGTAGAAGTAGTGTAGAGTCCATACAGTACATAGTCATCATGTTCCTTTAGCTGTAAAGTCTCATGTATATGGCCAAGAGGAATATATGAGAATATATAAGCTGTACAGCAGCATCCCTCCGTTCAGGACTGTCTCTCTGTCTGGGTGATGATAGTCATCAGCTAGCCTAGGCTATACCATAGTGCTGTGTATGTGCGTGTGTGTGTGTGTGTGTGTGTGTGTGTGTGTGTGTGTGTGTGTGTGTGTGTGTGTGTGTGTGTGTGTGTGTGTGTGTGTGTTGTGTGTGTGTGTGTGTGTGTGTGTGTGTGTGTGTGGAAGGGGGGGGGGGGTACCGAGCTGGGATGGGTGGAGTTCACTTAACACTCACACTATCTACACCACATATGTCAAACCCAAGGCCCGGGGGCCAAATCAGGCCCTTGAATGGATTATCTTTGGCCGGCCGCGGGATGATATTGAATTAGTATTAGAACTGGCCCTCTGGTATATTGCACACACTGTGATAAGAAATGAATGCAACAAATTGAACGCAACTTACTCAACTCAGTCTCATTTACTTTCGCAATTAACTATGAAAGCAGCACCTGGTGAGGATCATAGAAGAAACAAAAAAATCCCCGAAAAATAGCAGGCGTTCACGTCTCATAGCGCGCCACAGAGTGGCGCGCTATGAGACGTGAACGCCTGCTATTTTTCATTAAAACTTAAAACAGTTTTTAACGTAGGCAGTTTCATCTTTACAATTATCTTGCCATTAATTTTTGAAGGGAAATAACTTTTTTGCTGTTTGACAGGGACGTCATCGTAAACCAGTGTTGAAACATAGACCGGTATCTCCGGCCCTCGACTTACGTATCAATTTTTCTATTTTGGCCCACTCTGTATTTGGGTTTGACACCCCTGATCTACACTATCCATCCATCCATCCATCCATCCATCCATCCATGTGCACATCATGTCTCACTGTCTGACTACTCTCTGTGTTGCCAGATTCTGCCAGAGGAGTAATCAGGGAACATCACCCAACCTACACACAGTAGTGTATCAGTTTCCTATCTTCTGTTACTTGTATGCGGTTTTAGGCCTAGATTTTCGTCACCGCTAAACCCCTTATACCTTAACATTTTTTGCCTTAAAAAAAAAAAAAAAAAAAAAAAAAAAAAACATTTTTCAATAGTCCAAATGGCCAGTCTACATGCTCACAATGTGTTAATAGATTGGCACAACATTTTTAAAAATAGTAAAAAAGGGATAAGGGGTTTGGGATAAGGGGTTTAGCATGTAACGAAATTGTTTTCATCAGTCGCAACTACTAATTTATAAAGGTCGCGCTACCCGTCACAACCATTGGCCAGGCGTCTTTCCATTTGTAAATGAGTGCTGCACCATTCAGGCTCAGATTGAGAATCTCACCGACAACCGCTGTAGATGTGTTACTCCCACTTCACATTCTAAAGCAATGCATTGTTCTTTCGTCTGTAGTAGCTGAACATGAACTACATTAAAAATGTAGTTAATGTGGAGCCATAACTACTGTCTTTACACACAGACAGCGTCAAAGTGCTTAATCTTCTCTTGAAGTTTCTCATGGCAACACCTTCTCTCTCCCTACATTATGATGTACTGTCTGCTCTCTCTCTCTCTCTCTCTCTCTCTCTCTCTCTCTCTCTCTCTCTCTCTCTCTGTCTCTCTCTGTCTCTCTCTCTCTCTCTCTCTCTCTCTCTCTCTCTCTCTGATATTGATTTCCCTCTCTCGTCCCACTGAACAGTCGAGCAGGGACTTCCACTTTCCCACACACACATGCACACACAGACACACACACACAGACACACACCCCCACACACACACACACGTGCATGCACACAAACACACGCACACGCACGCGGCGCACACACACACACACGCCCTCTCGAATCAATTATTTAGTGGCCATGATGACATCACCACCAGCCAATCGGTAAGCAGCATTTGACTTGTCAGCGATTTCAGAGTGTAGAATATGAGCAGTCTGAGGAGCTGTTGTACAGCAGTGGATCTCAAAGTGGTGGTCCCTGGTCCTTCAGGGACTTCCAGGGGGTCCGGTCCCCACTCCCCAGCTAAAATATTAAAGGTAGGGTAAGTGATTTGAAATTCATGGTGTAGTACCAGCCTGGTACACTAGGGGCGCCCAAGAGTAGCTACACTATGTGAACCTGCTGCTCGATCCTGATTGGAGAAGAATTCACCCTCCACCTGGGGAACTTGTATTAGCTCCTCTGCTAACGTGGGGGAGGGGGAAACTCCATATATGGTATGCACACCTTATAATAGAGCATTTTAACAGATTTTTTTTTTTTTTTTTTTTTTTTTTTGGGGGGGGGGGGGTGATATCTGACAAAAGTGAAATCACTTCCCCTACCTTTAAATAAGGCTTGACGAAAACCTTTTGTGGGGAAGCGTTCAAAAGAGTCAATTATTGCTTTTTGCATCGTTTTCCCTTTTTCTAATACACCGTTTATAACAGTGGTCCTTGAGAGAGTTCCAGGTGGTCCCCAGGCTAAATGATGGAAAGTTGATTGACCAGATGTAACTCTTTGCGTGAAAATGAAACCGCCCATTTGGTTTCACGTTTACACTCTCAAGAGTTAAAATAAAATATTCATCATGTGAATTATCCCAAGTCTACACAACTAGAGAATGTATTAGATTAATGGTCATTTTGATCTGTATGTTTGATAGTTTTTTTTTACCTTTTTTTTTTTCTTTTTTTTTACCAAATCCAGCCTGGAATTGTAGACAAAAGCAAAATAAATCGTTCCTTTGGGTATGTGGGGTAAAATGCTGAATAAATAGTGGGATGGTAGTCAAGTAGTAAGTATTAGTAAGTAGTATTTAAGTTGTTAAGTAGTAAGTAGTACTAGTAGTTAGTAGGTAATAATTAACTTTTTAAGTTGTTGTTAAGTAGTTGTTAAGTAATAGTTAAGCGGTTCTTCAGTTTAGTCCACATATTTATGTATCCAAAAGTGTTCATTTGTTTGTCTGGTTGTCTATAAACATGTACAATTATATTGTATTGTTATTTTATTCAGCAAATGTAGCAGGTGGCTACAGCCTCTGTCGTGATGGCCTCCAAAGTGTAGTATCTGCCGCCAGACCAAAGGGATGTCCCTTTGGTCTGGTGGTTAAGATGTTGGACTTTCACGCGGGAGACCCGGGTTCGAATTCCCGGGAGTTACACAAACACAGATCAGGAAGAAGACAATCAAAGATCATGGATGGTGGAACAGCTGTGCTGTTATGACATGAGTATGTGTGATGATTCACACAGATCATCATCATCAGTGACACTGACTCACTGATGACACACACAGCTTCCAAGCAACACATCCATCTTTGGAGTTTTTAAATATACGCATCGACAAACAGCAAATACATAAATGTCTATAAAGCGACTTCATGGAGTAAACACTTCACCCCAGTATCACACTTCACACACACTGCAGCCAGTATTGTAAAACTATGGTATGCATCAAAACAGCATCTACTCTAAACACTTTACAATGGTTCATTCATTCATACACTGGGAGGTGAACAGGCAACGCCAGTGTTCTCACTCCCACATTCACAGACACAGTAGTAGGAGTAGTAGTAGTAGTAGTAGTTATTTATAGTAGTAGTAGCAGTGGTCGACATTATAATTGGCCCGATGGCCCGAAACAGGTTTGAAAACACGTGCGGGCCACCAGATGGTGCCCTATACTGGCCCGATGGGGCCAGTGGTGAAATGCCACCGTTGGCGCCTACACATTTGTTGTACAAACAGTTGGTGCACCCCTTGGTGCACCCCTGATATACATATTGTATTATTATTTTTATTTCACAATATGTTGGTGTTGTTTTGTAATTAAGTTTTATTTATATTTTGTTTATTAGCACAAAAAATATTTTAGGCATTCTGCATTGTATAAGGGTCAGCTTGCTGAACGGTCTACTGGTTTTGATCCCCATGAAAAGAGTGCTGTTAACTTGAATGCATTTAATGCATTAATAAATGGTGGTCTTTTTTTCAGACTATGGGGATCGATTACCTGGGCCAGTGGTTACAGTTGTGGGGCCAGTGATTCTTAAAAGCCACTGGCCCGAAGGGCCAGTGGCAAATTTCCCTTAATGTCTATTTATAGTAGTAGTAGCAGTAGTAGTAATAATAGTAGTTAGAGACCTGCGCAGTGACGTCACCAGCCCGGTTCCAGAAGTGTTTTCCCAATTCATTTTTCTCATAGACTTTTAATTTATACAAAGACGATTACGCCGTGGACAAAGCCAACTCGGGTCGTGACAAATCATGATGACACACACAATCTTTTGGGACAATCAAATCATTTTTAAGATGAATACCGAAACAAAAAGTGTTGTATCCTGCCGTTTTGTACTACTTGATAATTAGATATTATATGATATTGTGTGTGTCATCATGATTTGTCATGACCTGAGTTGGCTTTGTCTGTGGCGAAATCGTAATTATTTTCGAAAAGTCTATGAGAGAAATGAATGGGGAAAACACTTCCGAAACCGGGGCGGTGACGTCACTGTGCAGGTCTATATAGTAGTAGTAGTAGTAGTAGTAGTAGTAGTAGTTGTGTAGTAGTAGTAGTAGTAGTAGTAGTAGTAGTTGTGTAGTAGCAGCAGCATACATTCAACACAACAGAACAAAACATTGAAAGATGACTTATCAAGTAATGTAAAGTATAGCCTGAATGATTTGAACATTTGACATAAGGTCTAATATCTGAATGAATTAATTATTAATGAATTAACTCTCATACCAAGCATTATCAAAATCATTAATACATACAGTAAGCAGTAAACCAAGAACCTATCATCAGTCTAACAGTAGAATATATAAACATAGAAATAGACATCTGGGACCATCAGTAAACTTATCATCAGAATATCACTATACAGTCAAATCTGGCATCTGTCTACATTTAGCATGCTATACCTTTTAAATTAAAAATGTTTAGTCTATTTTAATTGAATTAGACATTATATTTTTATTATTAAAGGGGAATTCCACCCATTTTCATTTTTTTCCTGAGAGGATACAAATGTGAACCAAATGGACCCTAGGGATCATTTGGTTCCATTTGTACCCTCTCAGGAAAAAGGGGTCTGAAAGAAAAATCATTAACATGGTGAAATACATCTTGATGATGTCATCAGATGTATTTCACCATGTTAATGATTTTTTTCAGACCTCCATTTCCAGGAAATACAGAATTGGAGGAACTTTTTATCATGTCCACACAACATCTCTAAGGTATGTTAATGACATGTTGAAATGGGTGGAGATCCCCTTTAACATTATTAATACTACTATTACTATATTGTTGAACATGGAGGTGCAACATGTAACGCAGGAGTGAGTGTCCGATAATAATACAAAACAATAATAATAACAACAAGATCAGAAGGTCATCACGATGATAAACATCAACATCCATCAGCTGTTAGCCGCTATGCTAACACACACACACACACACACACACACACACACACACACACACACACACACACACACACACACACACACACACACACACACACACACACACACACACACACACACACACACACACACACAGTACAGTGTAGTGTAGTGTATATACAGTAATAATAACTCACCTCCTCCTCAGTGTTTATCATAGTGTTTTCCTCTGTACAGCCGGTGGTGGTATTGGAGCTGTGTCACCGCAGATGTCGTCCTGAAGGAAACGGAGCAGCACCGCTCTATGGTTCCGTGTGTGTCTGTCAAAGTGTTGCCAACTTGGCGCATTTGTCGCTATATTTAGCTCTTTTCCCGACCTCCCTAGCGCCAAAATTAGTGAAAAACTCCTGGCGGAAAATCTAGTGCTTTTTTGCTGGTGAGTTGGGGTGAAATTGATTGACAGGCACCAGAGATAAAAGCCTCGTTTTTCACCATTTCTCCTCCTATGACAGTGGTTTTCAACCAGTGGTCCCCAGGCTAAATGATGGACAGCTGGTTAACCAGATGTAACTCTTTGAGAGCGTAAAAATTTTCATTTTTACACTTTCAAGAGTTAAAATATTCATCATGTGAATTAGCCCAAGTCTACACAACTAGAGAATGTAGAAGATTACGGTCATTTAATGGTCATATTCCCTTCCAGGCAAGCATCTAGCGCATTCTAGTGCATTTTGGAAGTGCCACTAGTGCATTTTGGATTTTGGCAGTTGGCAACACTGGTCTGTCAGTCCGTACAGAGAGAGAGCTAGCAGCAGGGTCGGATTGACCGGCCCACTATTCATTCAGAATTTTGAGCCACGGAGGACCACCATTTGATGACATTTTAGCCCCAAAAGACCCCAAAAAACTAAACATTTATTTTGCTTTTTTTGGTCCACAATTCCAGACTGGATTTGGGAAACAAAACAGTCAAACATACAGATCAAAATGACCATTCATTTTAATCTTCTACATTTTGTAATTAGACTTTGGCCAATTTAGATGAATATTTTAACTCTTGAGAGTGTTAACATGAAACCAAATGGACCCGCAAGGGTCCATTTGGTTTCATGTTTACGCTCTCAAAGAGTTACATATGGTTAACCAACTTTCCATCATTTAGTCCAGGGGTAGGCAACCTTTTCGACATGAAGTGCCATGATTTTTTTCGTTGACCCTCCGAGTGCCACAGTAAAATTTACAATAAATTAAATAAATAAAAAAATATGCCTAGAGTCAATAAATGGAGCATTTTCACGGTTTTTACATATTTAATGTCCATTTTCTGCAGTTATATGTCATGCTTAGGCCATATTAGACTTAGGGTGACCAAAACTCTTCATTTGAGGACAAGTAGGCCTATTACTTGTGAGGGTAAAGTCGGACAGTTAATTGCGGGTAGCAATATATTACTTAAGTTGGTATTAAAAATGCCTCTTGCCATATTTGTCCACACATAGTCCTAATAGTGCCCATCATTTTGTTATTTATTTGTGGCCAGGGCACTAAGGCCCGGAAACATAAGTAAGTAGCCTGACTACGCCACCCAGGAATTTCACCTGAGAAGTTAAGCTAAATGTAAAGATCTACAGAAGTAGTGAGATTGACCAGCCCAACGGGTTGGCAAATCTAAGGAGATAGCAGAGACGTGTTTCCAGTTGAATTAGTTGATTAATTTATTCACAACCAGTGCATATAATAGGATGTTCAGGTTATTACAAAAGGTTCGTTAAAATTGACTTTATTACAGTAGGTCAAAATATCAAATATATATCGAAAAAGGTTAAGATGGACGTCAGGTAGCGGTCTGGGTCCTGCCGGTGGTCCTGGAAGGGAAGGAAGGTAGGGAGTGAGGGAGTGTAGGGACAAAGAGCAACGCCACCAAAAACACAGCAAACCCCCAAGCTGGGTCACACACACACTGCAAACTAAACAAAAAGTAAGATTAAACACCAGTAAAATTGCACACCAGAATGAAACACGCTTGGTAGCCCGCAAAGTACCCTGAAAGAAAACCCAACACCAGTGAACCCCCCTCCACCTATCCAGAACCAACCAACCAGTTCCCTGTAGCCTACTACTGTTGTCTCAAATATATTAATATTAAAAAAGTTCAATTGGTCGTCACAGACTCATCAGTTGGTTTACCACTTAAGACAGAAATCAATACAAAACGAAATCAAATCAACAAAATAATAAAGAGGACAAAAACAGCAGCGGCAAGGTAGCCCAAGATGTCACCTCTGCTATGTGCACACACACATTTACACACACACGTCTACACTGTGGGCAGCAGAGCAACATGAACACCAGATCTCAATAAAACGAACTCTTTAGGCCTACACACACACTGGGCAGGCGACCCACTATGGCCTGGGTACAAGGTTAAGAGCCATATGAACACAGTGTGGCACAAACACAGGGCAGACGTGCCCATTACATGCGGTTGTGAAAGAAACTAAGGCCAGCACAGAACAATCGGCACCTTAGCAAGAAGTTCCTGGACGCACACGTTTGTACCAGAGCCCGACCAGCGCCCAGCAGGCACCTTGAACAGAGACGCTCTCTCATGCTACCCCCACCGACAGACAGCCACCTCATGCCAGCTGCATGCGGCTCGTATTAATCACCCAGCTGATTGGGGCGTTGCGCTGCGTTGCTAAGGGCAACCCATGGAGTCCAACCCACTACAATCTACCCCCTACTTCTTGTCGATGTCCCAGCGATACATTAAAAAGTCACTTCCATGGCCTCAACAGTTTTCATAATACCATACGTAGGGACCCAAGAGTTTAGGGCAGACGTGCCCACAGTACAGAACTCCTGTGCCTCCGCTTACAGTGGCAAACGAAGGCAAACAATAAGGGGGAGGTGCCTCCACATACTTGCAGGGGCAACAAGGACGAACAAGGGGGTGCCTCCACGTACTTGCAGGGGCAACTAGGACGAACAAGGGGGTGCCTCCACGTACTTGCAGGGGCAACTAAGACGAACAAGGGGGTGCCTCCACGTACTTGCAGGGGCAACTAAGACGAACAAGGGGGTGCCTCCACGTACTTGCAGGGGCAACTAAGACGAACAAGGGGGTGCCTCCACGTACTTGCAGGGGCAACTGGGACGAACAAGGGGGGGTGCCTCCACGTACTTGCAGGGGCAACTGGGACGAACAAGGGGGGTGCCTCCACGTACTTGCAGGGGCAACTGGGACGAACAAGGGGGGTGCCTCCACGTACTTGCAGGGGCGACTGGGACGAACAAGGGGGGTGCCTCCACGTACTTGCAGGGGCGACTGGGACGAACAAGGGGGGTGCCTCCACGTACTTGCAGGGGCGACTGGGACGAACAAGGGGGGTGCCTCCACGTACTTGCAGGGGCAACTGGGACGAACAAGGGGGGGTGCCTCCACGTACTTGCAGGGGCAACTGGGACGAACAAGGGGGGGTGCCTCCACTTGCAGTGGCAAACGAAGGTGGATTACGGGGCAGGGGGGAAACCATGAGCACCGAAGCAAGCTCTTTGTACCGGTTGTCCCGTCGGCTCGAGGCTGCATCCTCAGGTCCTGTGGCTCCTGCTCGTTGCTCATCGTGAGGAGGTAGTTGTCCACTTTAAGCCAGCTGCTGTTTTTGTCCTTAAAATAAATAAACTCAAGCATGTATAAACAAAGGAATGTAAACCAACTGAGTAGATAAAAACTGGAGTGACACGTCTCTGCTTTACAATTTGTTCGTCCTGCCGACATACGCCATTTGTGGCCAGGGCACTAAGGCCCAGAACCATATAAGTAAGTAGCCTGACTACGCCACCCAGGAATTTCACCTGAGAAGTTAAGCTAAATGTAAAGATTTACAGAAGCAGTGAGATTGACCAGCCCAACGGGTTGGCAAATCTAAGGAGATAGCAGAGACGTGTTTCCAGTTGAATTAGTTGATTAATTTATTCACAACCAGTGCATATAATAGGATGTTCAGGTTATTACAAAAGGTTCGTTAAAATTGACTTTATTACAGTAGGTCAAAATATCAAATATATATCGAAAAAGGTTAAGATGGACGTCAGGTAGCGGTCTGGGTCCTGCCGGTGGTCCTGGAAGGGAAGGAAGGTAGGGAGTGAGGGAGTGTAGGGACAAAGAGCAACGCCACCAAAAACACAGCAAACCCCCAAGCTGGGTCACACACACACTGCAAACTAAACAAAAAGTAAGATTAAACACCAGTAAAATTGCACACCAGAATGAAACACGCTTGGTAGCCCGCAAAGTACCCTGAAAGAAAACCCAACACCAGTGAACCCCCCTCCACCTATCCAGAACCAACCAACCAGTTCCCTGTAGCCTACTACTGTTGTCTCAAATATATTAATATTAAAAAAGTTCAATTGGTCATCACAGACTCATCAGTTGGTTTACCACTTAAGACAGAAATCAATACAAAACGAAATCAAATCAACAAAATAATAAAGAGGACAAAAACAGCAGCGGCAAGGTAGCCCAAGATGTCACCTCTGCTATGTGCACACACACATTACACACGTCTACACTGTGGGCAGCAGAGCAACATGAACACCAGATCTGGATAAAACGAACTCTATAGGCCTACACACACACTGGGCAGGCGACCCACTATGGCCTGGGTACAAGGTTAAGAGCCATATGAACACAGTGTGGCACAAACACAGGGCAGACGTGCCCATTACATGCGGTTGTGAAAGAAACTAAGGCCAGCACAGAACAATCGGCACCTTAGCAAGAAGTTCCTGGACGCACACGTTTGTACCAGAGCCCGACCAGCGCCCAGCAGGCACCTTGAACAGAGACGCTCTCTCATGCTACCCCCACCGACAGACAGCCACCTCATGCCAGCTGCATGCGGCTCGTATTAATCACCCAGCTGATTGGGGCGTTGCGCTGCGTTGCTAAGGGCAACCCATGGAGTCCAACCCACTACATATTCATGTTGGTCTGTATTTCTCCTGTTATTTTAACAGGCTTAAAACGCATCTAGCAAAAAAGAGACAGTGAGAGAAAACAGAAATGGGACTATTAGGGCAATTGACCACTGTAGTCTGTCAGTCACAATGTGGGACAGGGTGTCCATTTGTGGGATGACTGAAAAGTAAAATGAGTGACTGTCCCACATAAAGAGGGACCTCTGGTCACCCTGAGACTGTCCCACAGAAACAGGGACATCTGGTCACCCTCAAACAACAAGCCGTTTTTCTGCTCCGACAGAAACACACACACGCACACACACACGCACGCAGGCGACGCAGCCTTTGCAATGCGCAAGGATAGCTCTGCTACAAGCTAGCCATGCTAACAATATTCACACACCAGCCAAAACGCAATAATTTCAGCGTTGTCTGGTTAGGCTGACATGACGGCAGGTCCGCGGGTTCTGCAGGGCAGACACAGACGCCATGCCAAGGAGGAGATTACTTTTTACTGGTGTTGGAGGAAAGTTGGACACGGGGCTCCGCGTGCGTGCACGCCCTTATGATTATCAGAGCGCAGCAAGTGTCAACACTGGAAGTCTGGATCAGACTCGCTCCGGTTGAATATTAATTCAATTAATTAATAATCGCGGCCGTTGCAATTTGCTAATCAAATCGCAATTTCGGTTTGAAGCCTTAGCGAAATAGTAGGCCTGTAATCTTTTATTTTACAACGTGCACATTCAATAGGAATAGGAATTATTACTGAGATAAAAAAAAAACTTCCCCCAGAATCTGGCCGCGTGCCAGCTGATACCACCCGGCGTGCCATCGTTGGCACGCGTGCCTAGGGTTGCCGACCCCTGACATATGGTTAACCAACTCTACCAGTATACACCTCAGACATCAGCTACATTATGATGTCACTATTGACCTTGTGATGCAGTAAAAAAAAAAAAAAAAAAAAAAAAAAAAAAAAAACTTCTGGGAATTATGAGTCGAACCAGGGTTTGAACACCAAACTCTCACGTGTAAAGCCATCAGTTAACTCACAACAACTAGTTAACTAGCTGATTAACTAGTGTTGGACCAAAGCAAACTTCACTTTATCCACAAAATAATGATGTTTGTGGTTGACTCAAAAACAATGTCGTAAGCAGGATTCAAACCCACTCAACACAGGAGATATGGTTTGAAAGTCTATCACCTAAAAAGCCATGCTATGTATGGGCTGCCTGCTCCAATATCTTTTCCAGAATCTATATTATAATGGCCAAATCCATTTCAAAAGAAACAAAACATCTTTTTAAAAAGGGAATTCCCTGTGTCTCGGGGGGAGATATTAGACTTCCAGGTCATCAGGCCGGTGTTGTGAGACAACCTTCCTGTTGACCTCACACGGGGATTGCGGACTGCTGGGGGTATGTACTGGTATTAAACCAGGAATCGAACCCTGGTCTCCCATGTGGAAAGCCAACATCTTAACCACTAAGCCACAGGGAACTCCCAGTTTGGAGGCCACCAGAGAGAGGAGGAGACAAGGAGCTAACATGGTGTTAATATTTTTAATAATGGACGACCAGAACCGAGCATCCCTTTCATTCGCTTGAATTAAAGTTTTGCCCCCTTACTTTTCAACCATAGCCTGTTCGCCTGCTAGGGCCAGATTAGCCAGTACAAATAATTTTAAACAATGGACTTCCAGAAACATTGTGGTTAGAATACTGACTTATGTCTTTGACCCGACCCGTGGTACTGTCACCTCTTGTTTATTTTTACAATTTCTCATATTTTAGATTATGTTTAGCCCAGCATTAAAAGGTGGTGCACCTAGCTTGCTATTGGCCTTGTGATGCAATACAAAAAACACATTTAATTTCACATTTTATTTCATGTCATGTTACTTTAGCATCAGCCCCCCTAAACAAATCAGTAGTTTTTGGCTGACCATTCCACATCTTTGGCCCGAGCCTTCTTCACTTTTTGAATTTGGGCCGGAAACATGGTGACTGGTATTCAAACATGCGTGGGTCATTATTGTGTATTCACCCTTGTGTGAATATCCCGGGTGGGTTTACAAGTTGCTCAATCCAGTATTTAGATATTTGATATTATTTTTTAGCTCCCCTTTCATGTACAAAAACCCATTATAAGTGGATTCATCGAAAGTAGCACCTGCCCTAGGCTCTCATGTCTGATATAGAGAGCATGACCATCAGTGACATCACCATGAAATCTGTGCAAGAAAGTCTCTACTTAGTGGTAAAAACTACTTTGTGGTCTTGACAGCCAGATGATGATAAAAGACATTAAACTCACACACAACACAGACAGCTGAACACGTATTAGATGTCCAACATCATTATTACTACCTGAACCACAAGCTTAAACGTAACTGCACATGGCAATGCATGTCAGACCAAAGCAAACTTCACTTTATCACAATAAATAAACAAATGAACAAAGAATTGAATGTTTGCGGGGGACATAAAAATAATGCCATGAGCAGGATTCAAACCCACTCAACACAGGAGTTATGGTTTGAAAGTCTATCACCTAAAAAGCCATGCTATGATCTGGCTGTTGGAATTCTCTTTCTTTAGGTGTTATTATCTCTGATGCTTGTCAAACTGGGGGGTCCTAGAAACATTTTGAAAAATGTCGCCAGAGCCTTGGACACATTATCTTATGGGGGTCCCGGACATACAGTATGTCCGTTATATTTATACTGTTAACCTCACTATATTTGACATGAAGAAGTTTGGGACCCAATAATAGTTTAGTGAAGTCTATATTTGACCACAGATCAGATATTGACCTACACCAGGGGTTTTCAACCTTTTTGGTACCAGGGCCCACCATTTATTCAGCATTTGAGCCACGGACCACCATTTGATGACATTTTAGCCCCACAGACCCCAAAACTAAAGATGTATTATGCTTTTGTCTGTCTTCTAGTTGTGTAGACTTGGACTGATTCACATGATGAATATTTTAACTCTTGAGTGTGTAAAAATGAAACCAAATGGACCCGCAAGGGTCCATTTGGTTTCATTTTTACGTTCTCAAGAGTTACATCTGGTTAACCAACTTAGCTGGGGACCACCTAGAACCCTCTAAGGGACCACTGGTGGTCCCCGAACCACCTGTTGAAAACCCCTGACCTACACTAAATGAACATAAAGGGAATTCCCTGTGACTCGGGGGAGATATTAGACTTTCAGGCCAACAGGCTGATGTTGTGAGACAATCTGTCACACTCACCTGCCCTTTTGACCTCACACGGGGAAATTCGGCCGGCCATCACATTCAACCAGGATTTGAACCCTGGTCTCCCATGTGGAAAGCCAACATCTTAACCACTAAGCCACAGGGAACTCCCAGTGGACCACTGAGATATTAGACTATTGAAGCCATCCGTCGTCACAGTGATCTATGGAATTAACATTACCTAAAAAAAAAAAAAAAAAAAAAAAAACAGCTGTGCTTAGAATAGTGAAATATATCTTCCCTGTGCATTTTTGGTATTGGGGAAATTGGGAAAATTTGCACTTCTATTACACACAATGAGAAATAACTGAAGGAGAATTTGTCTTAGGTGGTCTTTATTAAGCAGAGGTGTGGGTCAGTCCCTAACCTTGAGAACCTTCACGTGCCAGTAGAGCGGGGGCACGTCATCATGATTCGTCATGACCTGAGTTGGCTTTGGCGTAATTGTCTTTATATAAATTGTTTTCTTAAAGTCTATGAGAAAAATGAATGGGGAATCCACTTCTGGAACAGGGGCGATGGTGACGTCACTGCGCAGGTCTATAGAGTGTACTCCATGCCATCCTCTTCCCCACTCACCTACTGGAAATAGATCATTGTTGTACATGGGGGGGGGGGGGGGGGGGGGGGGGGGGGGGGGGGGGTTGGGGGGTATTTTTCAGGTTAAAAAACCCCTCTCTAATGAAGGACAGAAGGGCCTGCTTTGCTCAGGCCTGGAACTAATGTCTCTCTCTCTCTCAGAGGCATTGTTAGAGGCTAATGGGCGTGCGAGTCCCAGCTGTAAAACGTCCAGGCCATCTTCGTTTTGCCCTACAAAGAGACCTCCTCTAAAACACTACATTTAGAAGACATCTAGAACAAATCCAGTGGCAGTACTATAGCATTCAGATGTGCACATGCACACACTCAGTGGGGGGAAGTACGTCAGGCCAACAGCACATACACCAAGCCACCCCCCCCCCCCCACACACACACACAATCCTGGTTGGACGAAGGTCCCACCTATCAGCCTGATTGGATGAAAGGCTTTTCTCCCAAAGCCCCAAATTGTTTTATGAGGGAGGAACTCCTTATATGGTCACCACACTCTATAGTAGGGAGGATTGTCAAAATAATAAGTTAAATCACTGAATATGCCTGAAACCTGGACCACTGATATGGCAAGAGGAAAGAGCAAAGAACCCCCCCCCCCCTCCCCCCCCAACACACACACACACACACACACACACACACACACACACACACACACACACACACACACACACACACACACACACACACACACACACACACACACACACACACACACACACACACACACACACACACAATAATTTCCCATCTAGTAGCACTCTCCTCGTCATCCCAATATCCTGCCCCATGCTCTCTCTCTCTCTCTCTCTCTCTCTCTCTCTCTCTCTCTCTCTCTCTCTCTCTCTCTCTCTCTCTCTCTCTCTCTCATATTGCCTATATACTCTGTTACCTTGTTGTATTTCTGTATTATGATCATAGAGTCCTTTTCTTTTGGATGGTGATGACTAAATTATGATTGGGTTTTAAGGATGGCGCTGCTTTCATCTGTGTGTAGTGCACTGCCCCCCCCCCCCCACCCCCCTCTCTCCAGACAATAGGTCCTACTGCTACCTCTGCTCTCTGCGCTGTTTGAAGAGCAGAGTGCTTTGCTTTGGTCGCCCTGGAAACCGCTGTTTATGTGTGTATAGGTGGGTGCGCCTGTACCCGTGTGTGTGTGTGTGTGTGTCTGTGTGTGTCTGTGTGTGTGTCTGTGTGTGTCTGTGTGTGTGTGTGTGTGTGTGTGTGTGTGTGTGTGTGTGTGTGTGTGTGTGTGTGTGTGTGTGTGTGTGTGTGTGTGTGTGTGTGCACTGCGGACGTGCGTGCTTGTGCCTGTGTGTAGTACGTATTCATAGCAAGGCATAATGGCCCTGACAAGCACTTGGAATTTGTGAAATACACAAGATGAGAAGTTGTTATCTTATAATTTACTGTACTGTTAAAAAACAAAAACAAAACAAAACAAAACAAAACAAGAAATATGCTAGCCTATACTCACTCTTGATGATGGTTTTCAACCATTTTGATACCAGGGCCCACTATGTATTCAGCATTTGAGCCACAGACCACCATTTGAGGACATTTTAGCCCCACAGACTCCAAAACTAAAGATTTATTTTGCTTTTGTCCACAATTCCAGGCTGGATTTGGGAAACGAAACAGTCCAACATACAGATCAAAATGACCATTAATCTTCTACATTCTCTAGTCGTGTAGACTTGGGATAATTCACATGATGAATATTTTAACTCTTGAGAGTGTAAACATTATTTTTACGCTCTGGAAGAGTTACATCTGGTTAGCCTAGGGACCAGCTGGAACCCTCTCAAGGACCACTGGTGATCCTTGAGTTAGACCCGAGCGCCTGATGCAGCTTGGACACTCATCCATGATGGAAACATAAGTTCAAGCCTGTAGGCTTTCCCCAGGCTGGCGGAGGATGTGTAGAGACTAGAGCCCCAAGTTAACTGATGTCATGTTTTTGGGGCCGATGCTGAGAAGGATTCAAATTTATTTTCTTTTTCAAGATAATAGAATAAAAAAAATGTAATTTAAATAATAGTGTACATACTTTCTTCTTTCATTCTTCACTTTGGTGAAATAATTCCACACTATGTTTTTCTTTCTTTCTTTTCCTGTTCCAGGCGTCTACAACAAGACATGATATGAGCTAGGATGGGCATTTGTGCATGTATCAGATGATCAGTGACATATCAGACGATATACTGTATCTGTATGATCAAAGCAAGCAAAGCTTTTACATTCACAGACACACGACAACAAGATGTTCAATGAAAACACATTTTATGTTGGAGTGCAATGTGGACAGAGTAGAGTCAAAATCGAACTAACATTTGTCAGAATATCCGACCTATAGGCTGTTTTTTCACACAGACGCACACAAGCACGCCTTATTATCGGCCTTTAATTCGATAACACATCAGATAAAGATCAACAAACACACGTCCCATTGTGTCTCCATCGTCCAATCCGGCGCTATAAAGCCCCACCACCGTTCCTCCTTCAGGTCCTCCAGCAGATCCATCTCTGTGAGGCTGCAGATCTTTTCTCTCTGAGTCTCCTGGCTGGGATCTAAAACCAATTACAGAAACACAAAGACTACATGCAGACTCCCTGGGCTTTGATTCCTTATAGCAGGGTTTTTCAACCTTTTTGATACCAGGGACCACTATTTATTCAGCATTTGAGGACATTTTAGCCGATAAAAGAGCTAAAACTAAAGAATTATTTTGGTTTTGTCCACAATTCCAGGCTGTATCTGGGAAACAAAACAGTGTAGACTTCTTAATTAAGTGGTGCTAATTCAGATGAAGAATAGTTTAACTCTTGAGAGTGTGAAAATGAAACCAAATTGACCTGCATTTTTACATTCTCAAGAGTTACATCTGGTTAACCAACTTTCCATCATTTAGCCTGGGGACCACCTGGAATCCTCTCAGGGACCACTGGTGGTCCCCTGCCTTATAGGAAAGCAAATAGAGCTCTGTCAGAGTGGAGGGCTCTGCACTGTGTCGCTCTGAAAGATTCACTACACCATGCTGGACCACTGGTGGCCTGGGGTCCACATGCTTATTTACTTAGTTGCTCATGGCTGTCCATCGGTTTCGATGATGTCGTTGCTCTGAGAATGGCTTATTGAAGGGGGCTGTGATGATGCCATTGCATGTGGCTGTGCAGGACAATGTGTGAGCTGATTGGTTTGACACATATGGGGCAGGTGAAGTCCACAGGTGAGGCGAGGGCAGGGGCGGATCTAGGCATTGGGCATGGGGGGAGGGTGCCCCCTAAATGCCCAGTCTGCCCCACCAAACATGATGGCATGCAAAAGAACCCAAGATATTTCAAATTAAAAGTGCTCATACCGGTATTTAAAATGATTTGAAACACTACTACTGCTACTAACTAACTACAGCTGTGTCACCACTAAACCAACAGCATTTCATCATTGAAAACAGAAAACTCTCTGAGTCAGCACTAAAAGGACCACATTAAGACCCTCCTGAAGCACTGTGACATCCTAAACCTCTGCACTGGAAAACCTGGCTGCCGATCACAACACCTGGTGCTCTATCTGTCATAAGGACATCACTCACCTCCAGGAACAGACCACACACATCACTCCAGCATTTTGTGCTCCGAAAACGTTGTGCAATAAAGCAAGCGTGTCGTTTACAAGACGCCAAGAGTTGCGCTTTGCCGTCGGAGGAGAAGCTCCGACAGCAAAGCGCATTTTTTTATAAAAGCTTATACTGTATATCGAGCACTGAGCCCATTCATCAGTGACCTTGTAGGCTATGTTACATGTCCGAGGAATCTTAGATTGGCTATTGTTAAAAAGAAAACACCTAAAATAAACAGATTTAAAGTCATTAAAGCTGTGCTGTTGCCAAGCTACAGTCTCACAGTGCACCTCGTATCGCGAATATGTCACTTTGTGAATGGGGTGTTATACTATTCTGTTTTTTCCAGGTGTCATTATAAATATATCATTTTCAAAATATACAACAAAGTATCTGAAAATAACCTGTGACATGTCTTATTTCATTTGTATGCATTGATTATTTATAGGTATACTGTAAAGTAGTGTGACGGCCCCTGGGCCTGTAATGTTATGAGTGCCCTTCTCTCCATCTCAGTACTCTCCATGTGTGCGGCTCTGCTTTGCTTCTCACTTGCAGGGCTGATTGGAGGGCGGAGCTTGCAATTGGCAGAGGGGCAGCACCTGGCCAGTGTCCGCCCCAAACATTTTAAAAAGCCTGGTCTGCTAATCCTTTGTTCTCTCTTCCTTCCTTCTCCCTCCTTACCTCCTCAGGTGGGCTGCAGGAGCAGCCACCCAGCTCAGAGCTCCTTTTTGTTTAGGTTTTGGCTGATGTTCCCAGCCAGCATTATTTTGGAACAACAATGCATTACTTACTTATATTTTCATTCATTATTTAATAAAATTTGTTAAACTTTCCTCTGCCTGGTGTCCCATTCTTGTTATGGCCCTGAGCCAGCCATAACAAGTGGGGGCTTCGTCAAAGCTAACAGTAGTAAACTACAAGGCTTTGTAGTTTAGGTGGTTTATGTCTTAACCAGTCAGTTCAGGTTGTTTGGGGAACCAGCAGAGGTTTTGTCTTCTCAGGCCACGGTGCATAAGAGCGTGAGTATGTACTTTTCATTTACAAGTCACTTTTTGTTGGGCCGACTCTGTTAGGCACAGCACGTTTCCCCTTTGGGTCTCGTGGTTAAAATAAAAGTAGTGCGGGGAGAAAAGGGTTAGAGCTATATGCTCGGGAGCACTTCTTTGGCCTTGGGTGGTGGCCAGCTTGCTGGAGGCTTTTCCCTCGCCAACGTTTCAGGTGCATAAGTACCCACCACTAGTATCCCCTGAAGACTAGGGTTGAGATTTAGAGAAGTTTGGGTTAGGCAGCTAGAGGGGAGGCTCAATTGATTTGGCTTGTTTGGCATTTACTCACTTAAATGCGCTACGTTCTTTTGTTTCCGTGGCTTAGAGTTGGTAGTTTCGGTTCACCATGGAAGTTTCAGATTTTTTTTCTGCTCCATCTGAGGAGGATTTGGATGCCTTTAATAAGGACCAATTACTGTTGATTGCAGAGCATTATTGCATTGACATTCCTGACAGGAGAGTAGGGAAGGACAAAGTCAAGGTCCTGGTCAAGGACAAGTTGTATGAGCAGCATGTCTTGAGCTCACCACAGTCTGAAATTGGGGCTCAAGAGGACAGTGTAGTCACAAATGCAAACACACTGCCCATTTCGGTTGCTGGGCTTACTTTTGAGCAGCAGAAGGAGTTGTTAACCTTGCAGCTAAAATTGAAAGAAAGAGACATTGACTTACAAGTTCAGCTTAAAGACAAGGAATTGGCAATGGAAAAATTAAAACATCAAGCAGAGATGGCTAGGTTGGAAATTGAGGACGCACGGTTGAAATTGTTGAGAGACGGTAAGGTAAGTGAGGTAAAGAGGGAGGAGTCGGGTTCTGACAATGGCAACATTTTGAACAGTCTTCGGTTGGTACTGTAGTGTCCCAGTGGGACACTGGCATCGTTATGTGTTAAGACTGTTGATTTATGTGTCCCTTTTTGAGTTGGAGAAGTATTTCCGGGGGATAACAGCATTTCCGGTGTTTAGAGCGGGAGTTTAGGCGGGTTTCAGTTACAGTGCGCTCAGAGCCAGTGTGTGTGTGTGTCTTCATTTTAGCAGCAAGCGCTAGTGAAGTGCTTTGTAAGTGCCTTCCATTCATCTTTCATTGCAGTGTTGCTGCACGTTTATTTTTCTTAATAAATCAGTTAAAAGCAAGAAGTTGTCATGTCGTACATCGAGGAGGACCCCTCACGCCATTACAGTACCTAAGTTCAATGAGAATGAGGTGGAAGTGTTCTTCACTCTGTTCGAGCGGGTGGCAGACGCTCGGGGCTGGGGTGA
Source organism: Benthosema pterotum (assembly GCA_039105355.1). Taxonomy (NCBI): domain Eukaryota; kingdom Metazoa; phylum Chordata; class Actinopteri; order Myctophiformes; family Myctophidae; genus Benthosema; species Benthosema pterotum. Next base: position 49,003,523 of record CM076978.1, on the reverse strand, counting down.
TTTGGACCGGACGGTCCTGTTACAGTGTGTGCTCACTGGGCGTGCGCAGGGGGCGTTTGCTTCACTATCCGCACGGGACAGCACAAACTATGCCATGGTCAAAGCAGCAGTGCTACGTGTATACGAACTTGTGCCTGAAGCTTATAGGTTGCGTTTTCGGGGTTGGCAGCGAGGCGATGACCAGTCCTACCTCGAGTTTGCGCGTGACCTGACAACTCATTTCGAGCGCTGGTGCGTGGCATCTGGCGTGGAAGACTATGATGATCTGGCTGCTCTTATGGTGCTGGAGCAATTCAAAAACTCAGTCCCCGAGCCGGTTGCCTTGTACATAAGTGAACAGAAAGCAAAAACTGCAGCTGAGGCTGCAGCGCTCGCCGATGAGTTCTCATTGACACACAAAGGGCGGGGGGACAACCGTGGTTATGCTGGGGGGTTTGGAGGTGGCAGAGAAGCTGGCCAAGTCATTGGTGGAAAGTACATTCCTCCTAAGTCCAGCGTAAACGTGAACTCGGAAAACAGTGGACCGGCTGGTCATAATTCCGAGAATGTCTGCCATTACTGCCATCTTTCCGGGCACTGGAAAAGGGAGTGTCCTGCACTTCAGGGGCGTAACCAGACTAGTGGGGTTAAGGGGAAACCTGCGGCATTAGCTGCATCGTTGCCTGGTGCCAGTGATGTGATTGCTGAGGTACCTGTGTTGTCACAACCCGACAAGTCTTTCTTGCCTTTCTTATCTGCAGGCCATGTGTCCATGATCAGTGGCGGAGAAAAAGTGCCAGTTACCATACTGCGTGACACGGGAGCGCTTGATTCGTTCATTTTGTCATCTGCTCTCCCTTTCTCAGAGAAGACTCAGACGGGGACCTTTCTGCCTGTGTTGGGCATGGAGATGGCGGTGTTCCATGTCCCGGTGCACAAACTAATGCTACATTCTGCTTTCTTTGAGGGTGAAGTGTGCATGGGGGTGAGACCAGCTCTTCCAGTTAAAGGGGTGACCATTGTACTGGGAAACGATGTGGCAGGAGGTTGTGTGTTTGCAGATCAGTCTGTTCAGCTGCAGCAGCCTACAGTCAAAATGGAGTGCCAGGATGAACCTGCATACCTGTCTAACCTTCCTAGGTCTATTTCTCATGCAGAATTGGTGAAGGAGCAGAAAGCTGATCCCTCACTGAAAGAGTTGTTCAATTGTGTTCTCCCTAAACAGGAGGTGAAAAATCTTGCACAGGGATACTTCATTGAAGGTGGTGTGCTGCTGCGCAAATGTGTGCCACACGGCCATGGGTTCAGTGGAGAACCTATTGTCCAAATTGTGATTCCTTCCAGGTTCCAGGACGCAGTTTTGCGGATTGCTCACTATGAATCAGGGCATAAGGGGGTACGCAAAACATATGAGGCTGTGTTCAAAAAGTTCTTTTGGCCCCGTATCAAAAGAAGTGTGGCGGTGTACATCAAATCCTGTCATACTTGCCATAAACCTAAAGCACAAGCTAATTCTGTCAAATTGTCTGATTGGGTCCCTAATTTGGAAGTGTCTCAGCCCATATATGCTAAAGTTAAGGGAAGTTTTGGGGGAGAAATGTTTGCCGCACATGATCAATTTCCAAAGTTTGTTGGTCACAAATCTGTCAATGTCAAATTTGAAGACCCTGTGTCGCAGTTGCACAAGACACAAGTGTTCAATTCCCATCCTGTTTGCATTTGTAATGCGCACAGGAAGGAAAGACATGGGAAAAATAATTGGAGAACTGAAACTAAAGTGACTTAAGGTGGATGCTTTATTTGGAGGCCCTTTAACCCTGTACAGTACATGTTCCTCTGTTTTGCACTTTGTCCTGTCCTTTTCTCTTAAAAGCTTCTAGGTACCAGTTGCTGAGAAGGGTGCGGCTTAGGCATGAGGCAGATGTGACATGGTGGGGGGTTTGTTCTAGGCGGGCTTCTTTCTTGTACAGTTGACATGCATTTACATTTTGCTAAGCTATTTCTATTTACTTACTTCTGCTTATACTTCTATTTACTTATTCATGTATTTTGGGCCAGGGTTCCCTTTGGGACCCTGTTTTGTAGGGGGGGGGGGGGGGGGGGGGGGGTGTGACGGCCCTGGGCCTGTAATGTTATGAGTGCCCTTCTCTCCATCTCAGTACTGTGTGCGGCTCTGCTTGCCTTCTCACTTGCAGGGCTGATTGGAGGGCAGAGCTTGCAATTGGCAGAGGGGCAGACACCTGGCCAGTGTCCGCCCCAAACATTTTAAAAAGCCTGGTCTGCTAATCCTTTGTTCTCTCTTCCTTCCTTCTCCCTCCTTACCTCCTCAGGTGGGCTGCAGGAGCAGCCACCCAGCTCAGAGCTCCTTTTTGTTTAGGTTTTGGCTGATGTTCCCAGCCAGCATTATTTTGGAACAACAATGCATTACTTACTTATATTTTCATTCATTATTTAATAAAATTTGTTAAACCTTCCTCTGCCTGGTGTCCCATTCTTGTTATGGCCCTGAGCCAGCCATAACCGTAGGTATAGTCATTAATGCAATAAAACAAAAAAAAAATGTTTATGACATTAGAATGTACTCAGTTTTCAACTTACGGCTTCAGGAGAGTTCACCTCCCCAGAAGCACCACGGCCGCCATTGGACTGGTCCCATGAGGGGAACGGAGTGGCTGTTACTTCTAGTCAAAGGATCTGGGTTGGTTCCAAATCAGCCCCAATCAGTGTTGAGGTGTGCTTCAACCAACCCCTGGAATCCATTTGGAATGTTTGTGTTATGGTGAGAGCACTGACTGTGATTCGTTTGCTTAGAAATAATTCAAATACTTTGTGTTTGTCCATATTCTACCTAACAAGTGTGCACCACTGATATATATTAAAGGTAATAGAGGCAACTTTAGTGTGTACAAACACTGTGCTGTGATTGACTAAAACTGAGCGTGACGAATGCTTTGTTTTCATGATTTGTTGACAGCAACAAAGTTCTGGACCGTCTGCAGGACAAAGCAAGTGTCTGTCTGCTGGGAAACAGCTGCAGCATCAAAGTAGAAGCAACGCAGAGGGAAATGGGCCTGTCTAAATATGTCCTAAACCATACCTACATCACGTCGTCTAAATAAAACCTTCCTACATCATTGTCTGTATGTCCCAAAACTCCCCTCAGGTCTTCCACTGCTGACCTGCTTGCTGTGCCCAGATGAAGATACTGTTGTAGTTATACTGCCACCATGAGGCCGTTTGGAGAAGTGTGAGGTGGAGTTTCTTGCAGGCAGGCAGGCAGGCAGGCAGGCAGGCACTGACTGACTGACTGACTGACTGACTGGGGGCGGCAGTGGATCAGAGGTAGAGTAACTGGATGGTAACCACAAGGTTGCCGGTTCGATCCCGGGCTCACCGCAGATTTAGTGTCGATGTGTCCCTGAGCAAGACACTGAAGCCCTAACTGCTCCTGATGTGCTAGTAGGTACCTTGCATGGTTTCCACTGCCATCAGTGTATGAATGTGTGTGTGAATGTGATGCACAATCTATGTAAAGCGCCTTGGATAAAGGCGTTATATAAATGCACCATTTACCATTTACAGACAGACAGGCAGGCAGACAGACAGCCCATGCTTGGCTTCACAGTTTACAATGTAGTCATTTATCAAACATTTTTAATCCAGGGTGAGTTTCATTTATCAAGAACAAAAACTTGGAGTCACTTCATATACATAAAAACTATTCATCATGAATCATATGTAAACTACCAACATGACAGTGGAATTTGTCTATAATATCTATAATGAAATTATGCATATATACTATATACACTGTGATTAGTCCAGAACTGTCCGTTGTCTGAGATTAGCTCAAGTCCAGGCGGACCGGACGGACACATGGACACAGGGTGGAAGTTTTAACTAATCAATTTAAAATATTTAGTGCTATGGTTTAGTGTAATGATTGCATTCCCCTGGCATAGTTTGGATATTCTACATTTTGTGCAAATGTCAATGTTATGAGACACGTTGTAAAAGCTTGTAGATTAGCATTCTAACAACAACAACAACAGTATTCTAACCTATAACACTATAGGTTACAACAGTGGTTGGGCGTTTGGCAGTCCTCTACCATATCATCAAGTTTGGGGAAAACTGACTGCAATAGGCTCATACAGCTGATAATTATAATAAGAAATAATAATAATAATAATAGTGGCCTACTACTTCTAAAGCTTGTTACCATGTTATGACAATAAAGAGAAAGCAAAGATTAATTGAAAATTATACAATTCTATTTTATTGAAACATTTTTCTCTATATTTCTGGCACATTCCTCCAAACAGAAGTGTCTTTTACAACAAGGTTTCTCAAAGCGGGGTCTGGGGACCCCCAGGGGTCATTGATGGGGTTGCAGGGGGTCCCTCAGCAAAATTATAGTTAACCAAATGGCCTTTTCACACCAAAGAGTCACCTTGCAACTCCTTGGGTCCAAACGGTCACAGTGGGTGTGATATCTTGTTGCACGCAGGCGCGAAAGAGAAACTTGAAAAAAACGTCAATAAATGACACAATGTATAAAGTATATTCAATGTAGGCTATTTTCGTCTATTCTCAAAATTTGTATTTACAAATACCTTTTATCCCCAGACTCTCCAGGCAAGTAAAAAAGGTTTTACTGGAAATAGTGATGGGTGCATGGGCCATTAACACCTTTTGTTGTTTTGGGGAACAACTTTGACACCTCCAGTCACCAGGACCAATTAAACAGGTTTTGACCCATTTGATAACAAAAAGCTGAATTAATGAATAGCGGGGCGTCAAGCCGTCTAACACCTCCGATCCCCCAACACTAGGATACTCATGGTGTCTGTCTGTCTGTTCCCCTGAATTCTTGGCCCAAGTGTACTGTACCTCAGCCTGGACCAGCAAAATAATTCTGGGCCATGACCCGCGTGGCCCAAATGATGCTACGCCTCTGGTTGCACGTTGACACACGTTGTCCCAAGCTATTCAACACATATAAGTCAATGGACCAGATGACATTAAAGGGTCAAGACCGTTGTAGTGTTGACCCTTATAGGGTTAGGGTTAGGTGACCCTTTGGTGTGAAAAGGGATTTACAACTCCTCACATTATGACATGTTCTTCTATGGAATAATACATCTGGCTAACCATCTATGGAATAATACAGACATATTAATAATTATAATAACAGTAATTTACAGCAATATTTACACCAATACACACGGAGCAACCTGTGTGTGTGTGTGTGTGTGTGTGTGTGTGTGTGTGTGTGTGTGTGTGTGTGTGTGTGTGTCAGTCACATGAATCAACACACACCGAGCACGAGCGCGCGCGCACGCGCACACACACACACACACACACACACACACACACACACACACACACACACACACACACACACACACACACACACACACACACACACACACACACACACACACACACACACACACACACACACACACACACACACACACCTCCTCCTCCTCCTCCTCCTCTATGTGACTCACAGAGACACTGAGGAGCCAGGCCCATAGCACCTGAATCCAGCATATAGAGGTTGAGTGAAGGAGGTGTGGAAGGTGTGCAGGTGTGTCAGTGTGTCAGAGGACACTGTGTAGAAGGACACAGTGCCAGCAGCATGGTCTACATACACTGATACTCTGTAGGAGGAAGAGGAGGAGGAGGAGGAGGAGGAGGAGGAGGAGGAGGAGGAGGAGGAGGAGGAGGATGGACTGACAGGGAGGACAGTCTCCTCATTATTGTGCCACACAGAGTAATTAGTACCACAACATTCCAGACTCCAGGACTTATCATTGTCTCCAAACACACTGTCACCATCCTGTCTGTATGCCACTGCTACCTCAACATATCCTCTACACTGTACCTCATAGTAACAGCGTCCACTCAGTGTCTCTCTGGACATCACCTGTTGCCAGGTCTTAAATCTGTGTGGATGAGGAGGATAGTTCTGATCCTCTCTCACCCAGATCACCTTCCTGTTGTTCTCAGACAGACGGAGGTTTCTGTGTGTTGTGTTTGGATCCAGTGTGAGTTCACACACATCTGATGAGAAGAACACACAATACAGCACCAGTTTACAATCACACATAATAATAAGGGTAATAATAATAATAATAATTGTGTTAAGTAAGTGTGTGTGTGTGTGTGTGCGTGTGTGTGTGTGCGTGCATGTGCTCATGAGCATACTGTAATGTTAGTATTTTTAACACTATAATCTGCACAGACAGAGATTTCAGTCCTTATAAAGAGTCCTATCAAAAGACAGATTAATGAATAGAAAAAACTGAGCACCAGCGACTACTGTGTGACATCGTCAGGACCTCCCTTTGTTTTACAGTTTGAACATTCTATATTTTGACTAAATACGAATCCTGGATGGAAACCACTGTGGGTGAACTGATTTAATAGCTCCAGGCCAATGGTTCCAGGCGCTCAATGTGTTAACTCCATATCTGACTGACTTCACAGGCACATTTCTGCACTATATTTAATCTACACAATAATATGGACTTTGAAATGAATGCAGCTGGAGGGTCCCTGGACCACACTTTGAGAACCAGTGATCTAAATAGCTGATGTGATGCTTTGACTGAATGAATTAAAGTGAACATAAACTTACACTTCTTCAGCCCTGGTTTCAGCCTGCACTCTCCACCGTGGTCCACACTGGAGTTGGAGGAGAGACAGACATTAATGGGGAGCATTTCAGTATAATATCAACAAACTTGTGGCTCTCTTCGTATTTCGTCTAGAGAATGGATGGTGGGAATAAAATATTACATGAGTTCAGGTTAGTTTTAATAAGTTTAGGTTTGGGGTTAGGCTCAGGCTGCCAATCAAAGCAAGTGGCCAATCACAGCTCATCCTTGCATAACCCTTGAACGGGGTCAAGAGACACACTGAAGGTGGAAAGCTTGAAAAGTGAATCACATGACAGTGTTTTGTCTGGTAGTGGACGGGAATGAAGCTCCACCCAAGTTTGAGAATGTCACAACGACCTTGAACTAGTGCAAAATTCACACTGAGCTGAGCTTGATGTCCCGTTGATGACCAGTCAAAAAGGTGTCACGTGATTTATTTATTGATTTAATCAGAACGCTTGCACACGTGCACGCACGGACACACACGCGCGCACACACACGCACACACAGTCTCTCATACCTCAGAGTGTCCAGTCTGTAGTATGGATCCTTCACAACAGCAGAGAGCATCGCTTCTCCTGATTCTCCTGGATGATTGAAGGTCAAGTTCAACTCTCTCAAATGGGAAGGGTTGGAGCACAGAGCTGAGGTCAGAGAACAGCAGCCTTTCTCTGTGACCAGACATCCTGACAAACTGCACACACACACACACGCACGCACGCACGCACGCACACACACACACACACACACACACACACACACACACACACACACACACACACACACACACACACACACACACACACACACACACACACACACACACACACACACACACACACACACACACACACACACACACACACACACACACACACACACACACACACACACACACACACACACACACACAAACCATTACAGAAATTTCACAATACATGCACAAATTCTTTTGATCTCAGAAACTTTTGCTTTATTTCATTCGTTCTCAGCTGAAAACACTTGGCTCCATTTTCGCTCCATGCATTGTCCCTAACGCTACCCGAAACCCTCAACGAATTTCCTTATTGGTATTTTCCTCACCTTTCCTCTTCCCTTAGCCACTATTCTTTATGCCGACACCGCTATTTGTGACTGGAGGTGTGGTCATTAAGTCCCTTAAGTTCTAATCTCATCAAATAGATTTGGGAACTAGATAACGGGATTTCAAAGCACCCGCTAACCTATACGAGAAGGCAGAGACATTGGAGATGTATTTATTGACTGTCCTATAAACAGCTGTAGACTGCCTTCTGTCAGTCACTTCCTTGTGTTTAGGTAAGGTATATAATATAATTAACTTGTGACCAATGCTGTTGCTTTCACGTTTCCACCAAATTCCCGACACTTACTGTACGTTTTGCTCGATTCCGCTTTGTACAGAAGAGCTACCCACATATTCTATACAGCATCTGAGAGAGTGATGTTTGCCCGTCACACTGCATTTGAAATGTAAAAAATGGTCCAGAATTTGCCGAGAATTTCCCGACATTTTTGCAATTTACTTTATAAGGTTTTGTAGACTTGGGATAAATGCACGCCACATACAGCAAAAAAATATGTTTTTTTCAACATAACAGTGTTGAATGGTAAGAAATGACTGAGAATTGAACGTCCAATTGTCGGAGTGGCAGTACTTATATTATTTGAAAACATGTCGCCACTCTGACAGAAGAGGTAGCACCATTCCGACAAGCAGTATGTGTCGGAATGGCAACCATTATCTTTTTGTCATTGAATGGAGACATGTCTGAATGGAGACATGTCGGAATAGGGACATGTAGGAATAGAGCCATGTCGGAATGGAGGCATGTCGGAATGGAGTCATGTCAGAATGCAGGCATGTAACCGGGAAATAGATATGGGACTAATTAAAGGCAATGGCAAGACCAACACCTATGCATAATGTAACGGGTATAGGAGGTGTTTAAGGGAGATATTATGGTAACGAAATTACCGACTTTAGCGTGGGAACGCCTATTGCCCAAATGCTAAATCCTTTAATAGTGTATAAAGGCAGATGAGACGAAATTGGAGCCCTTAGACTGACTTGAGTCTCTCCAACATGCAGTGTGGACTCCTCAGTCCCCCAGCCATAAGGTTGATTCCAGAGTCCTGAAGGTCATTATTGCTCAAGTCAACTTCTCTCAGACTAGAGCTGGAGCTGAGAGCTGATGATAACTCCTGACAGCATCTCTCTGACAGGTTACAGCTACTCAACCTGAAGAAACAGTGATAAAGTATTAATTCTTTATATATGTGTGAAATGCAGACACATATGTACAATATGACGCGCGCGCGCGGACACACACACACACACACACACACACACACACACACACACACCCCCACACACACACACACACACACACACACACACACACACACACACACAATGGGAAATTTCACAATATTAATGCAACAATTACTTTTTATTACGTTTTATTTATTCTTCAGTTATACTGACTTGAGTCTCTCCAACATGCAGTGTGGACTCCTCAGTCCCACAGCCAGAAGGTGAATTCCAGAGTCCTGAAGGTCATTATTGCTCAAGTCAACTTCTCTCAGACTAGAGCTGGAGCTGAGAGCTGATGATAACTCCTGACAGCATCTCTCTGACAGGTTACAGCCACTCAGCCTGAAGAAACAGTGATTATTCATTAGATTTTCTGTTAAAGAAAGATCATGTAATATTTAAATTCTCCATTCATCAGTGAACCTACAGAGCTTTCTTGGAGGATTTAAGCACTGGCATCAGCCTCAGAAGAGCCTCCTCTGAAGCAGAGTATTTCTTCAGGTCAAACACGTCCAGCTCCTTTCCTGAAAACAGCAACATGAAGACCAGAGCTGACCACTGAGCAGAAGAGAGCTTGTCTGTGGAGAGACGTCCTGACGTCAGGTACTGTTGGATGTCCTCCTCTAGAGAATGATCATTCAGCTCATTCAGACAGTGGAACAGATTGATGCTTCTCTCTGGAGATGGATTCTCTTTAATCTTCTCCTTGATGTATTTAATGGTTTCATTATTGGTTTGAGAGGTGTTTCCAGTCTGTATCAGCAGCCTTTGTAGGAGTTTCTGATTGGTGTCCAAAGAGAGACCCAGCAGGAAACGCAGGAACAAGTCCAGGTGTCCATTTGGACTCTCCAAGGCCTTGTCTACAGCACTTTGGTAGAGTTGATGAATCTCAGCTTTGGGTGCAGATACCATGGACAAGATGGAGGTTGCTTGTGGTTCTTCTGACAGTAGGTTGATACCATCCTGGACGAAGGACAGAAAGACATGAAGAGCAGCCAGAAACTCCTGGACACTCAGATGGACAAAGCAGAACACTGTGTCCTTATGCAGCCCCTTTTCATGTTTAAAGATCTGTGTAAACATTCCAGAGTACACAGAGGCGTCTCGGACATCAATGCCACACTCTCTCAGGTCTCCTTCATAGAAGATCAGGTTGCCTTTCTCTAGCTGCTCAAACGCCAGTTTCCCTAACGCCCCAAAGATCTTTGTATTCTCTGCAGTCTTGTCGGACTGTGTCTGAGCTCCATCATGATATTTAACACTCTTCTGTCCGAAGAGAACCAGCAGGAAGTGGAGGTACATCTCAGTCAGGTACTTTGGCAGTGATTCTTTCACGTCTGTCTTCAACAGGTCCTCCAGAACTGTGGCGGTGATCCAACAGAAGACCGGGATGTGACACATGATGTGGAGGCTTTTGGATCTCTTAACGTGGGAGATGACTGGGCGTGCCTGCTCCTCATCCCCAAATCTCTTGATGAAGTACTCCTCCTTCTGTGGATCGGTGAATCCTCTCACCTCTGTCACCCTGTCAACATAAGCAGCTGGGATCTGATTGGCTGCTGCAGGTCGTGTGGTTATCCAGATGCGAGCAGAGGGAAGCAGGTTACCTCTGATGAGGTTTGTCAGCAACACGTCCACCGAGGCTGGCTTGGTGACATCAGTTACAATCTCAGTGTTCCGGAAGTCCAGAGGAATCCTCAGTTCATCTAATCCATCGAGGATGAACATGACTTGGAACTCCTTCAATCTGCAGATGAGTGGTTTCATGATTCCACCAAAGAAATGCTGAAGGAGTTCCACCAAGCTGTACTTCTCCTTCATCAGGTTGAGCTCTCGGAAAGTGAGTGGAAACAAGAAGTGGACCTTCTGGTTGGATTTGTCTTCTGCCCAGTCCAGAGCGTACTTCTGAGCTAACACTGTTTTTCCAATGCCGGCCACTCCCTTTGTCATCACCGTTTTGATTGGTCCATCTTGTCCAGGTAAGGGTTCGTACATGTCTTCACAGCTGATTGGTGTCTCACTGGCTGGTGTCCTGGAAGCTGCTTCAATGAGTCTGACTTCATGTTCTTTATTGACGTCTCCACTGCCTCCCTCTGTGATGTAGAGCTCTGTGAAGATCTGCTTCAGAAGGGTTCGGGTTCCCTCTTTAGAGATCCACTCAGACACATTCTGACACTTCTTCTTCAGATAAGACTTGAGTTGTCGTCGACTGACAGGAGCAAGAGTTTCTACATGAGCAAAGAATGGAAGATATGAGAGTGTATTCAGTATGTGAACTACAGATAGTAATAAAAACTAGTGTCCATAAGAAGAACCATTTATTGCCATCTATTATTACTTTAGAGAGACCTTATTAACACTATCTAACAATTTCTATCTTAAAGGGATAAATAAAGATTCATGTTAAAGATATATTGTATAAAGTATTTCTTACTCATCATCAGGGTGTCAGCCAGCTCCTCCATCTTCAGACTCCTCAGGAGGTGCAGTGTGATCATCAGAGCTCCCTCTGTGATGCTTCTCCTCTCCTCCTCCCCCTCCTCCCCCTGACTCTCTAAGCATTCTGGGTAATCTGTTGTCAGAACCTTCTGGAACCTCTTCATCTCTTTCTTCACAAGTGTTACCAGTTTCTTTTCAAGGATCTGAAACACATAATAATATAATAATGTTTAAACTCAACAATATTGGATTTGAATTAGAGGTCTTCACGGGGGGTCCGAACCCGAAAAAACCCGAGTCCGTCCGAGACCCGACGGTTCCGGCGGTGTGTTTTATCACAGTCACTCGGACAGGTTCGGAATCGGACGTATCCCCGTCGGAAGTCGGAGCTGTCAATCATTATGTGCAATACCCGAGGACAAGACCCGAGACTACAGTGAGACGTATTCTTTCTCTTTTTTTTGCCTCATTTACCGCGATCGGATCTTCTTTGTTTTCTCCCCATTGCCACGGCTCAAACCAGTTCGATCGGTAAAAAAACCCTTATTTTGAAGCTCAGATCTCCTAAACAGGATGTGCTGTTTCTGTCATGCTGTTTCTGTTGTCTTGTCTGACCTCTCTTCTGACGATCTGAGCAAAAACATCCGGTTCACAAGTCAGGAAGAGCAGTGTAGCTTTGGCTGCTTTACCCATGCGCTTACGACATTCAGGGGGCAAACCGGAGGAGAGCCGTTTGAATGCATTGGATTGAATGAATGTGAATGGGACAAAAAAAAAAAAAAAAAAAGTGGTCGCCAAAGGGTCGGGTCCGTCGGATGGTCAAAAATAATCCGACTTCGGTCGGGCTCGGCGAAGCAATTTGGGGAAAATCTCGGAACAGTTCGGAACCGGAAAACCATGCCACGGATCGACTCGGATCCAATTTATTTATTTGAAAATATTTTCGGAACAGTTCGGAATCAGTGATATTGCACGGATTTATTTCGGATTTCGGATGGCATTTTTGAGACCCGTGAAGACCTCTAATTTGAATGCAATTGACTGTCATATGAGAGAAAAAGAAATAGAGAGAAGACAGTAGTTTCTGTGTGAATGTGAACAAATGAGTGAGGTTCTAACTTTATAAACATGAATGAGGTTGTAACTTTATGAACATGAATAAACATGAATGTGAACATGTGATATGTGGGTGTTATCTCTTACTTCATTTTATTTACATTCATTTTATTTACATTTGTGTCATACACACTTCATGCTCTTCTCTCTCCATCTTTTAACTGACAATAATGACTGATTCTCTGATTCCGATAGAATAATAATTATAATGGCCATGTGGCTTGTCCACCAAGACATTTACAGTATTTTACTGAGCTCATGTTTTATATGATGGGTGTTTTAATGGGACTTGGTTTTAAAATACCTCTCTATTGTGATCAAGTCATTATGTATTCATGTTGTGTAGATGAAGTAAAGCTGTTGTTGTACATTGATGTACCTTAAATATGGAGTCCAGATCTGTTTGATGTTCCTGAGCTGACTGACCACTGGAACCCTGCTGAGATATCTGCTGCTGGTCACTGTGGAGGACACACACACACACACACACACACACACACACACACACACACACACACACACACACACACACACACACACACACACACACACACACACACACACACACACACACACACACACACACACACAGAGACACACACACACACACACACATATATATATCCACCTAATATATGTTTTGTTTTTTGTGTCCTAACAATAACACACTGATTCAAACAATTATTGGAAATAGACCTTGTTATAAATATACATCCTGTAGGGTCCAATAAACCATATATTGTTTCTCACACTGACCTCTGATCAGTAGAGTGGTGTCCATCTTTGAAGTCAATAAAGTCCAGCTTGGAGTGGTCACTCTTCATGGAGACACAGCTGGGTACAGGAGACCCTGATCTGTGATGATCAACCCTGAAACCATGACAACCATCATAAACATTACATTTATACATCACCATGACAACCATCATAAACATTACATTTATACATCACCATGACAACCATCATAAACATTACATTTATACATCACCATGACAACCATCATAAACATTACATTTATACATCACCATGACAACCATCATAAACATTACATTTATACATCACCATGACAACCATCATAAACATTACATCACCATGACAACCATCATAAACATTACATTGATACATCACCATATCAACCATCATTATTTATACATCACATCACCATTATAAACATTACTTTTACTCTAGGGGTGGGCAAAAAAAAAAATCGCCAATATATCGTGCTTCTTAATGCCATGATATCAATATCGTATCACCAGGTTTAAAATCATTTTTTTAAATATTTATGCATGTATTAATTTGTTCGCGTCAGTATGGCTACATTGAAGTGTATGATTGAACTTCTCATGGCATATTTTGTTTCAAATGGAGACAGAGTACCATTCCGACACACCTCCATTCCGACCATTGGCTTCTATTGATCGGAAAGGCTGTTTCGAATTGCTTTAAAATGTTGTAGTTGATTGAACTTTTCATGGGCCATATTGTTGTCTCCACCGTAAGGTGGTAACTAGGGATGGGTACCTTTCACCTTTGAACCGATACGATACGATACGATACGATACGATACCATACGATACGATACCATACGATACCATACGATACCATACGATACCATACGATACGATACGATACGATACTCGGTACCTGGGAATCGATACGATACCAGAAACGGCACCTATTTCGATACTTTTTAAATTATGTATTATATATTTTACACGTCATAGCAATGGTTTGCTTGAATCATATGTTAAATTATATAATGTATGATGACTGTATCTTTATGGTGACTGCTATTATCTTAAAATACAGTATCTCAGTTTGAACATTTTTTTATGAATAATGAATATCTAAATAGCCTTTTAATCACTTATTAGCAATAAAGATATTAAATAATACTGATGGTTGGTAAATTGTTTTTTACAAGGAAAAATTAGTTACCCTATGCTATGGCCACTGTTGCAAACTTGGTGCATTTGTCGCTATATTTGCATTTTTTTCCAGACCTCCGGTGATCCTCCGTGGCTAAACTGCAGAATAAACAGTGGGCCCTGCTATGAAAATGATTGAAAACCACTGCTCTAGCGCATTCTAGTGCTTTCTGCAAGTGCCACTAGTGCATTTTGGATTTTGGAAGTTGGCAACACTGGCTATGGCATGCAGCAGGGAAGATAGAGGGGGGAGGGGCCATAGACTGCGCAGTGAAAAAGGGAAAGCAAAAGTTTAGTTCACAAATCACAATGATGGCATTTAATCGTTGCATGAGGATTTAATTGGACTTCCTGCCTACATCCATGGAGAATATGCTTAGGATTTGTCACTTTTTTGAGGAAATTACTTTTAAAAGCCACGATTGGACAAGAGAGGACTAGACATTACGACATCAGGTAGGAGGCGTGGACAGAGCTAGTGTGTGTATGTGTGTCTCTCTCCGTCTCTTTCTGTCTCTCTCTCTCTCCCCCTCTCTCTCTCTCTCCCTCTCTCTCTCTCTCTCTCTCTCTCTCTTTCTCCCTCTCTCTGCGCGAGAACGGAGGTGGGCGCGCGCGCACACACATACATACACACACACACACACACACACACACACACACACACACACACACACATACAGAACATTTCCATGCAGAGTGGAAGTTATTGCAAAGCACTAAATGTTCGTCTAGTTTAGTCAACAAAAACCACGCGGTCTTTGTTATTAGTCAACCAGCTGTTCTATCTGGTCAGCGTCAGTCCTTCTGCTCGCTCTTTGCTGTGCAGAGGCACAGAATGACAGTACAAAGTATCGAAACGAGGCACCGTTCATTTTGAAGTGAATCGATCCCACTAAATACCGCTATGTCGCAATCGATCCCAGTATCGGTATCGCTCACGGTACCCAAGCCTAGTGGTAACTATGTTTTACCCCCTGTCCATCCCCACGTCTGTCCGTGCGTACGTCTGTCGTGACGTATTACCCCGCAACTTCTGGTGGAAGGGCACAGATCTAGTTTAGAAATGTTTTAAAATGTTTTAGTATGACAAAAGCTTAAAGATACATCGCATGGATGCAACTGGGACGTATCCTCAGTGATGTATCCCAAGGTCATCGGGGTTTCGGGTCTCGCAACATCATACCCCTCACTCAGGCGACCCAGCCGGGGTTGATCAAGTCCCGACTTACGTCCCAGTAGCTACTCTCGGTCAGTCCACTAGGGAAAGACCCAAGGCCACACAATCCACTGCTCCAGAACTACTCTGCCGGTACTGGGAGGCACTATACTCTGGCACATGGAGGGACTAGGCTCTGTGGGTTGACTCCTGTCCAGACCCCTCCTACGTCTCACCAGGTCTGCTCCTGCTCTCACCAGGTTGGCACAGGACCTGTGCGTTGCACCAGACTCCCAGCACCAGACATTTCATTCAGGAGCAGTGAATCATAATGGCCCTCCTAACGGCCTCACCAAGGTTTTTGGGCTTCCTCCTCACGGAGGACACAGGCTGGGGCGCTAACCCATACTGCTCACCCGGGTGCCGTCTACATTCCGGCTGTCACCCGTCTCTCCGGTGGTCACCAAGTCTTTCCCTGGTTGTCACATAGTCTATTCCTATGAGCCACTATAAATAGAAACTAAAGGCTTAAAGATACATCGCATGGATGCAACTGGGACGTATCCTCAGTGATGTATCCCAAGGTCATCGGGGTATCGGGTCTCGCAACATCATACCCCTCACTCAGGCGACCCAGCCGGGGTTGATCAAGTCCCGACTTACGTCCCAGTAGCTACTCTCGGTCAGTCCACTAGGGAAAGACCCAAGGCCACACAATCCACTGCTCCAGAACTACTCTGCCGGTACTGGGAGGCACTATACTCTGGCACATGGAGGGACTAGGCTCTGTGGGTTGACTCCTGTCCAGACCCCTCCTACGTCTCACCAGGTCTGCTCCTGCTCTCACCAGGTTGGCACAGGACCTGTGCGTTGCACCAGACTCCCAGCACCAGACATTTCATTCAGGAGCAGTGAATCATAATGGCCCTCCTAACGGCCTCACCAAGGTTTTTGGGCTTCCTCCTCACGGAGGACACAGGCTGGGGCGCTAACCCATACTGCTCACCCGGGTGCCGTCTACATTCCGGCTGTCACCCGTCTCTCCGGTGGTCACCAAGTCTTTCCCTGGTTGTCACATAGTCTATTCCTATGAGCCACTATAAATAGAAACTAAAGGCTTAAAGATACATCGCATGGATGCAACTGGGACGTATCCTCAGTGATGTATCCCAAGGTCATCGGGGTTTCGGGTCTCGCAACATCATACCCCTCACTCAGGCGACCCAGCCGGGGTTGATCAAGTCCCGACTTACGTCCCAGTAGCTACTCTCGGTCAGTCCACTAGGGAAAGACCCAAGGCTACACAATCCACTGCTCCAGAACTACTCTGCCGGTACTGGGAGGCACTATACTCTGGCACATGGAGGGACTAGGCTCTGTGGGTTGACTCCTGTCCAGACCCCTCCTACGTCTCACCAGGTCTGCTCCTGCTCTCACCAGGTTGGCACAGGACCTGTGCGTTGCACCAGACTCCCAGCACCAGACATTTCATTCAGGAGCAGTGAATCATAATGGCCCTCCTAACGGCCTCACCAAGGTTTTTGGGCTTCCTCCTCACGGAGGACACAGGCTGGGGCGCTAACCCATACTGCTCACCCGGGTGCCGTCTACAAGCAAAGTAGTTTGTGGAGAAATATCGCAAAATATCAAACCAGATCACAAGATAATTAAAGTCACAATATAAATTGATTTGACACCCTAAATATCGTATCATATCATTAGGTAATCGTCCAATCCCTACCCATCACATGAAAATCAACATAAAGTCAAATTAGACACATTTATGAAGACAGATTTCATAATGTTGTACCATCAGCTGTGGTGACTTAGTGTAGTGTTATAGAGAAGTGGCTGAAGTTTTAAAAGAGCTCTTTTAATAAAATAAATAAATAACAATAAAATAAAATAGCTACAGTATATTCTGAGGTATGACTCTCCTGGAGTTTCAGCTCCTGACATGGATTTCAACAGATGACAAATTGCTTCAACACAAAATGTTCTCAGCATTTCAGAACTGATTGAAGCTCTACCCACTCCTGACCAGGCCCACCCAAAACTGAAGTTCTGGCTTCACCCCTGAAGCTTTAAACACTGACCTCTGATCAGTAGAGTGGAGTCCATCTTTGAAGTCAATTAAGTCCAGCTTGGAGTGGTCACTCTTCATGGAGACACAGCTGGGTACAGGAGACCCTGATCTGTGATGATCAACCCTGAAACCATGACAACCATCATAAACATTACATTTATACATCACCATGACAACCATCATAAACATTACATTTATACATCACCATGACAACCATCATAAACATTACATTTAGACATCACCATGACAACCATCATAAACATTACATTTAGACATCCAACACAACACAACATGATACATCACCATGATTATATATAATCTATATCTTTACAATAATCCTTCTAATATTTATTTTGTTTTTTGTGTCATAACAATAACACACTGATTCAAACAATTATTGGAAAGAGACCTTGTTATAAATATACATCCTGTAGGGTCCAATAAACCATATATTGTTTCTCACACTGACCTCTGATCAGTAGAGTGGTGTCCATCTTTGAAGTCAATCCAGTCTAGCTTGGAGCGGTCACTCTTCAAGGAGACACAGCTGGGTACAGGAGACCCTGATCTGTGATGATCAACCCTGAAACCATGACAACCATCATAAACATTACATTTATACATCACCATGACAACCATCATAAACATTACATTTATACATTCCGACACACCGCCATTCCGACCATTGGCTTCTATTGATCGAAAAGGTTGTTTCGAATTGCTTTAAAATGTTGTAGTTGATTGAACCTTTCATGGGCCATATTGTTTAGAAATGTTTTAAAATGTTCTAGTAGGACAAAAGCAAAGTAGTTTGTGGGGAAATATCGCAATATATCATTTCATAATGTTGTACCATCAGCTGTGGTGACTTAGTGTAGTGAGGAGTCGCTGAAGTTTTAAAAGAGCTGTTTTAGTAAAATAATAATAGCTACAGTATATTCTGAGGTGTGACTCTCTGGAGATTCAGCTCCTGACATGGATTTCAACAGACGACTAATTGCTTCAACACAAAATGTTCTCAGCATTTCAGAACTGATTGAAGCTCTACCCACTCCTGACCAGGCCCACCCAAAACTGAAGTTCTGGCTTCACCCCTGAAGCTTTAAACACTGACCTCTGATCAGTAGAGTGGAGTCCATCTTTGAAGTCAATTTGTCCACCCTTGGAGTGGTCACTCTTCATGGAGACACAGCTGGGTACAGGAGACCCTGATCTGTGATGATCAACCCTGACAACCAACATCAATTACATATTAAATGACTGGTAATTCCAATAATGAAAGTAATTTCAAAGTGAAATTACAGCCATTTCACCAGATAGATTTGTATATTTCTAATTAATGTAAGTCGCTTTGTATTAAGAGCACCTGCTACATGTCTAAATTGTAAATTGTATATAGATTGTATTTAGTAAAATAAAATTAAATGTGACATCTAAAATATGAGGTTGTATCTTAGATCTGTGATTCTTGTACATTGTATCAGGCTGAGAACTTTCATCTGACAAGATGTTAAAAAGGATCTACAAGCTCACAGCATGCTCCACTAAAGTGTACAGAAATATGAAACATTTAACACTGACCCTGTAGTTGGTTGACCAGGATCCATGTTTCTTCTTTGTACCTCAGTCTGGATGACAGCTTCTGGTAAACAACAACAAAACAACATTTAACTCCTTAGGTGCCATTTAGCCAGCCTGCCCAGCCTCCTTTTAGTCAGGGTTTCTATATGCATTCATTAATTGATTGATTGCAACAGAGAGGGGTCATTTCTGACTCATCAGCAAAAACAACCAGATGAATTTACCTTCCACACACAGCTTCTTAGCTGTTGTGACGTTAGAAACAACACGTTAGATCCTGTAGGAATCTAGTTCTTTAGTTGACTTTTTTGATGACATGGTGGCCATTTTAACATGGTAAAGACACATGAGCACATCTGCAGACCAATCCAGATTCTCCAGGTCAAGGTTTAAGGCCTCACTAGAGTAGTTTGAGGCCCTGGATATGACTATTGTGTGACCGCCGGACAAATCATGAAATGATCGCTAAGCTTCCAAACAAATAACACCTTTCTTTGAGAATCTGGATGTGTCCATGGTCAGAATGAGATCAATGACAGTTTGAGTAGAGTCACACAGGTTGGGTCGATCACAGAAACTATTATTGCCTTGAACACACAGATAATCATAAAACCCTTGTTGATCAGTGAACTGGTGCTTTAGCCTACAGACAGACCTTTGTCTGCAGACAGGGTTTGTGGATCGGTGTCTGGGGGGAGGGGGGGTCCACCGTCGGTCGCTGATGAGCTGCTGTTTTTGGTGTCAATCACCGGTGCAGTCGGGACGTTCATCGTCGAGGTGGAGGGTTCTTGCTGGATGCTAAGCTGTTTGACCGGATCTGGCTTTACTGGGCCTGGATTTCTTTCTACATCTCCAGCACGCAGTAATAGGATCATACAGTAGAATAATCTTTTGTCGATCTTACTAAGCAGGGGCCTTTTCCTTCTAGCTGGGTTGTAACACAGCAACGTGTGGACAGTACCTACACCCAAGCCCAGGTTCTTGGACCCATTGTTACAGTGGAGATAAAAGTCACTGTGTTTTTCCTTTTTCACATTCGTGTTGTTTTGATAATTCAATTTCCCCACATCCACATGATGATAAAACCAGGGTGAATTATAGTACAAGTCCATAATCCACACTAGTAGGAAGAGAAAGTTTAAGAGACAAAACAGTTTTTTGCCGTCATTCCGTGGTCCCTGGAGGGGGCGGGGCAAAGAAGCACGTCCTTTCATCTCTGTGGCCCTGAGGTCCTGAAAGATAATCAAAAAGACAAATAAATGAATAAATACATACATACAGTACATCTGCATCCTAAAATATGATTGTTCACGACTGGGACTAAGACTTTAGATAAATTTTCATTTTTCTTTTTTTTTTTTGTGAAAGTAGGAAATCCTTACTTAAATCTGACATTTGAGATATGACTTATGTCTTACAGAAAACAGCGAATTCATAAGACAGAAGAGTTCACTTCTGTGGATTCTAACATTACATCTATAGCTACATGTTTAAAGGGATATTTCACTTTAAAAAAAAAGTCATTATACAAGTGGTTTTCATCTAGTGGTCCCAGAGGGTTCCAGGGGGTCCCCGGGCTAAATAATGGACATTTGGTTAACCAGATGTAACACTTTGAGAGCATTAAAATGAAACCAAATTGATGCTTGCGGGTCCATTTGGTTTCATGTTTATGCTCTCAAGTATTCCTCATGCAAATTAGCCCAAGTCCCAACTACAGAATGTAGAAAATTAATTAATTAATGGTCATTTTGATCTGTATGTTTGACTTTTTTGTTTCCCTAATCCAGCCTGGTATTGTGGACAAAAGCAAAAGAAATCTTTAGCTTTGGGGTCTGTGGGGCGAAAATGTCATCAAATGGTGGCCCGCGGCTCAAATTCTGAATAAATAGTGCGCTCAGGTAACAAAAAGGTTGAAAACCACTGCATTATACCATCCACCTCCTGTGAACACCACAGACAGTTTTTACATTACTTCTGTATTCAGAATTTAGAAATTCACTGTTCATTTTAGCTGACCTGCTCCTTCCTATACATTCACGTGGTCATGAACGTTTTACCACCCATGGTCATCCGTTGTGACGCATGTCACAGTCGTAAATTCATTTTGCTGTCTCTCTAGTAGCCTATAACCAGGGGAGGATTGATGGATTGATGATGGGCCCCTGGTGACCCATCATTTCTAGATCTGTCTATGACTATAACATCATACTCCATACATTCATCAAAACATCTGTCTTTTTTCAAGGTGACTGACATTGCCTTACTAATATGCGAGGGAGCCGTGCTTTCTCATTTTCTTTCTCGTTCTTTTTCATTTATCTTTTAACTATTGTTTTATTTGTTTGGCCACAGCTGGCATGGCACCAAGGCTGCCACAATTTCCAAAACAATATTAAAAAAATAAATAAATGAAAATCCACAGCCCCTCATGTACTAGGAGGACAATATCACAAGAAAAAATATTGGGTGTTTTGGATTAATCTCTCATGGACAGCTAAAATGAACATCAAATATCTAAATACTGAATGGAATAATTTTGTTCACATAAGCTAGAGGAGATGATACAATCACAAAAAGTTTATTTCAAAGTTAAATATCCCTTTAAGCATTTATTTCATGGTTACATGTCAAATTGTGCTCTGATATTTATTCCAGACACTATGTGAAGAGTTTGCCTGTGCTATTATAAAATGATAAAATCTAAAATAAAAGGTTGCTGATGCCAGTAGCAAATAAAAGATTGCTAGTGCCACAAATAGGCTATATCTGATAAAATTAATTAACCTTACTAGTATGATCAGCCCTTTCACTTCTACTACTGTGGTAGCCATGCATCGCAACAGCTTAGTCCATTTTTTATCAGATCGCTACATTTACTTGCATAACGTGTACATAAACAGTCCGTTTTCAGATATAAAGTACCCACACATATTTCTACGGGTGTTAGACACTTATTGCACCTGGAATTAGGATTACAGCGTGCCGCGTTGTTTAGTAAAAAGCATTTTTATCAGAGCTTTTCTTCCACCATTGGCTTTCAATTGTATGCGCCCCCTATCGGTGGGGAGGAGGGTGACACTCTGAACACTGGGTGTGTTTGATGTATTCACAATGACAGCACTGTCAATACAAACTAATAGTGGGATGTTCTCCCGGTGTGCGTCTGTGTGTTTACCAAACTTACCCCAACCCAGAACAGTAGCACCCGGGGAGTTCTTGTAAAAATGCTTTTTATTAAACAACGCGACACCCTGCTATCGTAATTTCGGGCGCAATAAGTGTCTAACACCTGTACTCACATGTGTGAGTACTTTATTTGAAGACAGAATGTTTATGTACACGTTATTATGTAAATGTAGCCATCCCCCAAAAACGCTTTCAAGACGCTGCATGACAGTCATGTTTCATTTCCTGGTTGGTTGTGGCTGCGCCACTAGGATGCATTTTATTTACGAGACAAAAATATTGCATTTTAGAGGAAAGCTGTGGACCTGAACCCACTCCCTGCTTCTAGAATAGACTTTTACCAAGGTCTAGAAGGATTTGTTTTGGACAGTAGTTACCTTACGTCGTTTATTTTCTCTGTCTTAAACACCAATGCACGGCAGTGTGAGTAGAACAGTCACTACTCACTACAGCTCTCATGTCAGGTGTCTACACTACAGCTCTGAGGAGATCAGAGGACGGTGGAGAAACTCCCGAGTCAAACTTACACAAACTTTCATGAACAGTTTTAAAGTGTAGAATCTTACTTGATATAATGCGACGTGACATCAGATCGTCCTTTGATTGTAGCACCAAAACAAATCCCTTTACAGAGACCAAACAGATCCCTAGTAGAGAGACTAAACAGCAACACGAACCGTTTCACTTTCACTTCTGAGGAGCTGCAGCACACATGACCATGAGGGGTTAAAGGGGAACTCCACCCATTTTCAACATTTTTAATATGTCATTAATATACCCTATTGGCCTGAATATAAGACTATGTTTTTTCCCAATGGAAATATCCTAAAAAATGGAGTCATCTTATATTCGGGGGCTATACTATTTGACATTCAATGTTCTTTTTTTCTGTAAATGGATCTTGAAAAATGGGGGTCGTCTTATAAACGAGTCGTCTTATATTCGGGACAATAGGTATATGTTGTGTGGACATGATAAAAAAGTCCCCCTAATTCTGTATTTCCTAAAAATGGAACTGGAATGAAAAAGTCATTAACATGGTGAAATACATCTGATGACATCATCAAGATGTATTTCACCATGTTAATGATTTTTAATTTCAGACCTCCTGGCGGGTGCATGTGGTTCCATTTGTACCCTCTCAGGATTTTTTTGAAAATGGGTGGAATTCCCCTTTAAGTGCAGTAAATGAAGACACAGTTGACAAAACTTAGCTCTTTTTTTTACCTTGAAAATCATCATTGAAAGCAGACATTTCTCAAGTCTCTGCTGCTTAATCAAAGTCCGCTAATTAATATTTGACTGTGGACCGAGAATGAGAAAAAATATTAGGTGTGTGAGCTTCTAGATCAGCTATTTTCAAATAGCCAAGTGTCTGATTAAAGTGTGTGTGTGTGTGTGTGTGTGTGTGTGTGTGTGTGTGTGTGTGTGTGTGTGTGTGTGTGTGTGTGTGCGCGCGCGCCGTGCGCGCGCAAGGGAAATGATTGACAAGTACACAAGGAAATGATTTTGACAAGTAACCTACACAAGTTTGGTTTGCCTGCCTGCCGTATTCTACCTAACAAGTGTACACCATTGATTGCATTAAGACACACCATACTTTATATGCATTGTTGTCAGGTGAAACCTGACTAATGAAAGCTCATAAACTGTCAGAGACCTCGTCAGGACCAAGGATTATTAATTTATAAAGATGGTGGAACGTCATTGGAGCCACTATAGAACAATGGACTACAAATCCTAATGGTCTCCTATAAGTATGCATGGTTTTCTCCTCATCACCACCTCCCCCTCCCCTCTCCCAGGCTGACAACAACACTGACAACGTCATGTGGATCAACATTTTGATGATTGATGATTTACAACATCTACAAGCTTGTTATTTAGATCTGCTGCTTGTGCTGTTTCTGAATCCTAAACAGTAGAGAGAATGTAAAAGAATGGTCATTTTTTATCTATGTTTGCCTGTTTATGTGTGAAATCCAGCCTGGTATTGTGAACAAAAGCAAAAGAAATCTTTAGTTTGGGGTCTGTCGGGCTAAAATGTCATCAAATGGTGGTGCTCTGTGGCTCAAATACTGAATAAATTGAGGGCCCTGGTGTCAAAATGGTTGGTCTTACTCTTACTTTTATCTTGAAATTAAATTAATATTACGCAGAGTTAGTTCAGCCTTTAGTCTTGGCCCTCCACAATATTTTATGTATCTCATTTGGCCCCTTGGGAAAGATAATTGCCCAGCCCTGGTCTAACATATCACCAAGTTTGGTGAAAACTGACTGAAACATCTGATTGTTACACTGCACTATAGTGAGATTAGAGTGTTTGTTAACAGTAAAGAAAAAGCAAAGATGAATTGAAACATGTACCATTTTATTTTTTAATAAAACATTTCTCTCTGGATTTCTGGCACATTACTCCAAACAGATGTGTCTTTTACAACAGGGGCTTTCAATGTGGGATACG
Source organism: Benthosema pterotum (assembly GCA_039105355.1). Classification (NCBI taxonomy): domain Eukaryota; kingdom Metazoa; phylum Chordata; class Actinopteri; order Myctophiformes; family Myctophidae; genus Benthosema; species Benthosema pterotum. The sequence goes on along the minus strand of CM076978.1, from coordinate 48,978,576 downwards.
GGTCTGGATCACACTAAAGGACCAGGAACATTTTAGTGTTAACTCTTGTGTCTGTTTGGAGTTACAAGGAGACCCTTTGGTGTGAAAAGGATTTACAACTTGTCACATTACAATATGTTCTTCTATGGAATAATACAGACATGCTAATAATTATAATATATGAATAATGTACATCTATACACACTGAGGAGAGAGAGAGAGAGAGAGAGAGAGTGTGTGTGTGTGTGTGTGTGTGTGTGTGTGTGTGTGTGTGTGTGTGTGTGTGTGTGTGTGTGTGTGTGTGTGTGTGTGTGCGCGCGGCTGCGCGCGCTCCCGCATTTATGCATTTATTTACACACACACACACACACACACACACACACACACACACACACACACACACACACACACACACACACACACACACACACACACACACACACACACACACAGCCACCTCCTCCTCCTCCTCTATGTGACTCACAGAGACACTGAGCCACCAGCCTCCACCCAGAATCCAGCATATAGAGGTTGAGTGAAGGAGGTGTGGAAGGTGTGCAGGTGTGTCAGTGTGTCAGAGGACACTGTGTAGAAGGACACAGTGCCAGCAGCATGGTCTACATACACTGACACTCTGTAGGAGGAGGAGTGACTGGCAGGGAGGACAGTGCGCTCATCATTGTGCATCACAGCGTAATTAGTACCACATCCCAGACTCCAGGACTTATCATTGTGTCCAAACAAACCGACACCATCATGTCTGTGTGCCACTGCTACATCAACATATCCACTACACTGTACCTCATAGTAACAGCGTCCACTCAGTGTCTCTCTGGACATCACCTGCCAGTAGGTCTTAAATCTGTGTGGATGAGGAGGATAGTTCTGATCCTCTTCCAACCAGATCACCTTCCTGTTGTTCTCAGACAGACGGAGGTTTCTGTGTGTTGTGTTTGGATCCAGTGTGAGTTCACACACATCTGATGAGAAGAACACACAATACAGCACCAGTTTACAATCACATATAATAATAATAGTGTGTGTGTGTGTGTGTGTGTGTGTGTGTGTGTGTGTGTGTGTGTGTGTGTGTGTGCGCGCGCGCGCGCACATGCACGTGTGTATTCTATAATGTTACTTTTTAACACATTGTGGACTATCCCAATTCTAAAAATGCCTTCTAAATACTGACCTAAGTGTATTGAAAAACTTCAAATAAATATACTTGTGACATTTTCTGATAGTGTACATCCTGTACAGAACCCTTGGAGGGTTCCAGTCCACTAAGGGAGTGTTACAACAGTGGGTTCCTGCCTAGAATGATAAGTCAAAGTCAAAGTCGCATGATTTGTCACTACGTTACCGCAGCGAAATTGGACCTCCGCTTTTAACCCATCACTTGGAGCGGTGAGCTCCAAGGAGCGGTGAGCTGCGGTTTGCCGCGCTCGGGAATCATTAGCTGATTTTGACCCCCAATCCATCCCTTTGATGCTGAGTGCCAAGCAGGGAGGCATTGGGTCCCATTTTTTAGAGTCTTTGGTATGACCCGACCGGGAATCGAACCCCGGCCTCCCAGTTCCAGGGCGGACACTCTAACCACAAGGCCACTGTATACTTTTACTTGAGTAAACCTTTAACCCATTCAGACCTGAGGATGACTCTACACATTTCAGACCCTCTTCTGAAAATATGTTGTTCCAGGGACCCCCAGTAGCAAATATTTGAGTTAAAAACATCAAGGTCTGAATCTGGATTTCAGTCCAAACTCCTGTTTGGATCTAAGTGAGGTCTAAACTCTATTGCTGCCTGTTAACTCTACACAATAATATGAACTCTGTATTGAATGCAGTATTAATTATATCCACAGTCTAGTGAGTCTAACCACCAGGTTAATATTTCACCTCACATTACTGTAACAAACATCCTCTGCTTTGAATGCTAACAGATGGACTGTAATGTCCACAGGTGACCACTAGAGGGAGCATCATGTCCATGACAGACAGCTATATGGTGACTTGATGACATACAATGATACAGTTACTGTCAGTGTGTTAATATCACATACTGTATTACAGTCACTGTCAGTGTGTTAATATCACATACTGTATTACAGTTACTGTCAGTGTGTTAATATCACATACTGTATTACAGTCACTGTCAGTGTGTTAATATCACATACTGTATTACAGTCACTGTCAGTGTGTTAATATCACATACTGTATTACAGTCACTGTCAGTGTGTTAATATCACATACTGTATTACAGTCACTGTCAGTCTATGTTTTATTATTATCACATATTGTTGCAGTCACATTATGGATATTACATTATCATAACATAGTGTATTAGTTTACACGTTATGGTTATTGTCATCTTCAATCAAATCAGTGGTTCTCAAATTGTTTTATGTAAAGGACCCCCACATTGATATTCTATTTGGCCACAGACCCCCATCAGGAAGAGAAGATTAAAACTTCTCTAAAAACGTTCACAATAACACAGTTATTGTGATGCTGACGCTGTATTTAGCTGGGGACCCCTAGTGGAACCCTCCAAGGCAGGAGGGGAGAAATCAATTCACGACTGCGATCAAACGGCTGATGGTCACCGATGGCTATCTGTCACGATCAATACTAAAAGAGTCTACTGATAGTAAAACAGTTACTGGGTTTGCTGACTAATAGTAGCTGTTGCAACCATTACTATCAGTTGGGACTCATTTACCACCAGCCGCGACCAATGGACCATCAGCCACGACTGTTGGTCACAGTCAAAAAATGACTATTTGCTGTCTCTCCTCCAAGGACCCCTGGAGGGTCCCTGGACCACACTTTGAGAACCAGTGATCTAAATAGCTGATGTGATGCTTTGACTGAATGAATTAAAGTGAATATAAACTTACACTTCTTCAGTCCTGGTTTCAGCCAACACTCTCCACCGTGGTCCACACTGGAGTTGGAGGAGAGACAAAGTCAGGCCTGAATATTCTCTATGATAATATAATGATGGAGAACATTGTGTCCTGTCCTTCTCTAAAGCTAGTAGATCATATTGACATCAAGGCTGTGGGTGAAAGCTCATACTGTCCACTGTTCACTTACTGATAGGATTGGATTTGAGCATCTATGTGTATAAATGTACAGAATCAGGCAATAGTTTTACCAGCTGATCTCACATAATGTAGTAGAAATGAACGGAATAGAACTGTGCAGTCCCACCACTTTCAAGACATCACCTGTGGCCCAGAAATTAATGCCCCATTAATTTCCTAGAATTATCCTGAATGTTTTATACTTGGATTGTGGCAAATCGTAATAACACCCACAATGACTGTTTGTATTACTGTTGTTGTAAAGCACTTTGTAACCTGGTTTTAAAAAAGTGCTATATAAATAAAGGTTTATTATTATTATTATTATTAATATTAGCACACAATATGTAATTAATAATAATAAGAAAACGACAGGATAAAACACTTCTGTTTTTGTTCTGATAAATTATTTTATTATCTCAAAACATTGTGTGTGTTGTCATGATTTGTCACAGGCTGAATTGGCTTTGTCAAAGGCGTAATTGTGTTTATATGCACCATTTAAGAAAATGAATGGTGAATTCATTTCTGGACCACAGGCTACGTCATGAAAGGTCAGGACTGCTCAGCTCTATAGACATTCCATAGATGAACTAGTACAAGAGTTGTGCCCCTACGGGGCACACGTTCAGGTTTGAACGTGTGCACATTGCAAAGTAGTTTATTGTGAGTGTAATGAGACAATACTCATGACTATATATAAATGTATCTTAGTCACTACATAACAATTTCCTATCTCACTCTTTATGACATCATCTCAAGGCTCATTCTAGCTCAGGGGTCCTCCTAGCTCAGGCCCCCCTAGCTTGATGTCATCTCAGGGTCCTCAAGGGTCCTCCTAGCTCAAAGCCCTCCTAGCTCAACTATGACGTCATCATGACGTCATAGTTGGGAGGACGGACAGATCGAGGGCACAGACGGGCTACGTGCACGGACAGAGGGCGTTTTATAGCACCACCTACGGTGGAGACAACAACAACTAATAGAGCCAAGAGTCTGTTCATATTTTACTACATGTCTGACAGAGACTTTCACAATGTGGAAATGCAATTTCACACCTGTTTCAGGCTGCATGAATTCAGGTTTTATTACTATTCTCTCCACATTGACTCCTTTGTAATGGGGAATATTTCAGTATAATATCTACAACCTTGGTGCGTGGTTTTAATAAGGTTAGGTTTGGGGTTACGTTTAGGCTGCCAATCAAAGCAATTGGCCAATCACAGTGCGTCCTTGCATAACCCTTGACTTCACTGAAAGCTAGACAGTGTTTTGTCTGGTAGTGGACGGGAATAAAGCTCCACCCAAGTTAGAGAATGCCGTAACGGCCAGCCTCCTGGAAAAAGATTGAACTAGTGCAAAATTCACACTGAACTGAGCTTGAAGTCCCATTGATGACCAGTCAAAAAGACGTCACATGATTTTACACACAGACACACAGACACACACACACACACACACACACAGACACACACACACACACACACACACACACACACACACACACACACACACACACACACACACACACACACACACACACACACACACACACACACACACACACACACACACACACATACCTCAGAGTGTCCAGTCTGTAGTGTGGATCCTTCACAACAGCAGAGAGCATCGCTTCTCCTGATTCTCCTGGATGATTGAAGGTCAAGTTCAACTCTCTCAAATGGGAAGGGTTGGAGCGCAGAGCTGAGGTCAGAGAAGAACAGCCTTTCTCTGTGACCAGACATCCTGACAAACTACACACACACACACACACACACACACACACACACACACACACACACACACACACACACACACACACACACACACACACAGTGAAAAATATCAAAATATTACATGCAAAAACTACTTTTTATTGTGTTTTATTTAATCTCAGCTAAAACTAGTTATACTGACTTGAGAGTCTCCAACATGCAGTGTGGACTCCCCAGTCCCACAGCCAGAAGGTGGATTCCAGAGTCCTGAAGGTCATTATTGCTCAAGTCAACTTCTCTCAGACTAGAGCTGGAGCTGAGAGCTGATGATAACTCCTGACAGCATCTCTCTGACAGGTTACAGCCACTCAACCTGAAGAAAGTGTGGTAAAGTATTAATTATTTAGATATCTGTGAAATGCAGACACATAAAGCATTTATTATTTACATTTTTGTGAAAGAAATAACATATTTAAGTGTATATTAAATATCTCCAGTTATCAGTGAACCTACAGAGCTTTCTTGGAGGCTTTGAGCACAGGCAGCAGCCTCAGAAGAGCCTCCTCTGAAGCAGAGTATTTCTTCAGATCAAACACGTCCAGCTCCTTTCCTGAAGACAGCAACATGAAGACCAGAGCTGACCACTGAGCAGGAGAGAGCTTGTCTGTGGAGAGACGTCCTGATGTCAGGTACTGTTGGATGTCCTCCTCTAGGGAATGATCATTCAGCTCATTCAGACAGTGGAACAGATTGATGCTTCTCTCTGGAGATGGATTCTCTTTAATCTTCTCCTTGATGTATTTGATGGTTTCATTATTGGTTTGGGAGGTGTTTCCTGTCTGTATCAGCAGCCTTTGTAGGAGTTTCTGATTGGTGTCCAAAGAGAGACCCAGCAGGAAACGCAGGAACAAGTCCAGGTGTCCATTTGGACTCTCCAAGGCCTTGTCCACAGCACTTTGGTAGAGTTGATGAATCTTAGCTTTGGGTGCAAATACCTTGGACAAGATGGAGGTTGCTTGTGGTTCTTCTGACAGTAGGTTGACACCATCCTGGACGAAGGACAGAAAGACATGAAGAGCAGCCAGAAACTCCTGGACACTCAGATGGACGAAGCAGAACACTGTGTCCTTGTGCAGCCCCTTTTCATGTTTAAAGATCTGTGTAAACATTCCAGAGTACACAGAGGCCTCTCGGACATCAATGCCACACTCTCTCAGGTCTGCTTCATAGAAGATCAGGTTGCCTTTCTCTAGCTGCTCAAACGCCAGTTTCCCCAAAGCCCGAAAGATCTTGGTATTCTGTGCAGTCTTGTCGGACTGTGTCTGAGCTCCATCATTATATTTCACACTCTTCTGTCCGAAGAGAACCAGCAGGAAGTGGAGGTACATCTCAGTCAGGTACTTTGGCAGTGATTCTTTCATGTCTGTCTTCAACAGGTCCTCCAGAACTATGGCGGTGATCCAACAGAAGACTGGGATGTGACACATGATGTGGAGGCTTTTGGATCTCTTGACATGGGAGATGACTGGGCGTGCCTGCTCCTCATCCCCAAATCTCTTGATGAAGTACTCCTCCTTCTGCGGATCGGTGAATCCTCTCACCTCTGTCACTCTGTCAACATGAGTGGCTGGGATCTGATTGGCTGCTGCAGGTCGTGTGGTTATCCAGATGCGAGCAGAGGGAAGCAGGTTGCCTCTGATGAGGTTTGTCAGCAACACGTCCACCGAGGCTGGCTTGGTGACATCAGTTACAATCTCAGTGTTCTGGAAGTCCAAAGGAATCCTCAGTTCATCTAATCCATCGAGGATGAACATGACTTGGAACTCCTTCAAGCTGCAGATGAGTTTGGTTTCTTTCATGATCCCACCAAAGAAATGCTGAAGGAGTTCCACCAAGCTGTACTTCTCCTTCATCAGGTTGAGCTCTCGGAAAGTGAGTGGAAACAAGAAATGGACCTTCTGCTTGGATTTGTCTTCTGCCCAGTCCAGAGCGTACTTCTGAGCTAACACCGTTTTACCAATGCCAGCCACTCCCTTTGTCATCACTGTTTTGATTGGTCCATCTTGTCCAGGTAAGGGTTCGTACATGTCTTCACAGCTGATTGGTGTCTCACTGGCTGGTTTCCTGGAAGCTGCTTCAATGAGTCTGACTTCATGTTCTTTATTGACGTCTCCACTGCCTCCCTCTGTGATGTAGAGCTCTGTGAAGATCTGATTCAGAAGGGTTCGGGTTCCCTCTTTAGAGATCCACTCAGACACATTCTGACACTTCTTCTTCAGATAAGACTTGAGTTGTCGTCGACTGACAGGAGCAAGAGTTTCTACATGACCAAAGAATGGAAGACACCAGTGAGTGTATATGTTAAGATGATCTTCCGTTAGTAATAAAAAAATGCCCTTAGTAGAACCATTTATTGCCATGTTATCATATTAATACTATACAATAGTATACTATACATATTAATACTATACAAATTAACAGTATACAAAACTAAAATACTTTCCTACTGATCTCCATCATTTTAAAGCGATAAATAAAGATTCATGTTAAAGATATACTGTATAAAGTATTTCTTACTCATCATCAGGAGGTCAGCCAGCTCCTCCATCTTCAGACTCCTCAGGAGGTGCAGTGTGATCATCAGAGCTCCCTCTGTGATGCTTCTCCTCTCCTCCTCCCCCTCCTCCCCCTGACTCTCTAAGCATTCTGGGTAATCTGTTGTCAGAACCTTCTGGAACCTCTTCATCTCTTTCTTCACAAGTGTTACGAGTTTCTTTTCAAGCAGCTGAAACACATAACAGAATAATGTTTAATTTCAACAATATTGGATTTGAATGGAATTGATTGATTGGATGCAATGGGTTCTGCGATCGTGTGATCGTGTTTTTCTGGAGGGCCTAACTAGATCTGATGACACTGATCAGACTGAACTGAATGTTTGCTCCAATCAAAAGACAGCATTCTTGGCAAGTGAGCGGTCACATATGTCTCCGCTCAACAACAGATCTCCTTGCGAAAGTAATTGATTTGTTTCCTAATTACTGACCTCGGGTTATTAGGAAACAAATCATCGGTTCGTTGGGTGTTATCCCTTACTTCATGACCTTTTATTTACACTTTAAGCGCTTCTGTCTCCATTTTTTAACTGACAATAATGAGTGATTCTCTGATTCTGAACCATAATTATGCCATGTGTCTTGGTGGCCGTGTCCACCAAGACATTTATTTTACCTTTGCATATATTTTATATGATGGGTGTTTTAATGGCAATTGGAGTGCCTTTTCTGGATGAAATATTTTCTGGGTGTGATAAAATGCTTTGTTTGACACAAGGCCTGCTTGTCTCTATTGTGATCAACTCATTATGTATTCATGTTGTGTAGATGAAGTAAAGCTGTTGTTGTACATTGATGTACCTTAAATATGGAGTCCAGATCTGTTTGATGTTCCTGAGCTGACTGACCACTGGAACCCTGCTGAGATATCTGCTGCTGGTCACTGTGGAGGACACACACACACACACACACACACACACACACACACACACACACACACACACACACACACACACACACACACACACACACACACACACACACACACACACACACACACACACACCTTATACAATAATCCACTGAATATCTTCAGCATGGGGACCTGATGGATAAACTTTGGGAGTTTAAACATTTAGGAATGGAACAAGATGTTCCTTCTATCTGGTGTCCTTGTAATTAGCTCTTCGCTAAATCCCACCCCAGCCCGTTCTTGGCCAATACCACGTTAGGGACGGTTACTAAGCAACGGAGAATGGACAAGCTTGATCCTCCCGTTCACCTATTCAATGGAGGAATACACTTCCGTGTCCGTGGAAGAGAAATAATTTCCAACTTCTGGAGTACTAACAGTCAAAACGTCAAAAGGGTTTACAAAATGCTTTCGAAAAATACATCCACCAGATCGCATGTCGCCTCTCAGCAAAGACTATGAAATCCAAATAGAAGCGAAATGCTACCGCTCGCAATGCAAAACGCAGCCTCCTTATGTGCTGAACGACCGATAAGACTGAAGAGGGGAACAGAATTGGCTTTACCCTCGATCTAAATTTCTGATTCACAGTAAATTGTGATTCGACCCCCCTGCTCCAAAACCCCTCTCATGGAATTGAGAATGCAACCAGCGAGGGACAACGTGCGTGGCCATGCCCCCCCCCCCCCCCCCCAAACACCTGTGGATCGGGCCTTCTCCTCTGAGTTGCTCTACACAGTAACATACTGTAAACACTGGCACTCTCACACGCTTTGTGCCTGGAGGATTGGACTGTGTGTCCTCCGAATGAACACTCGGAAGACTAAACAGACTCTTGCTTTCCACCATAGAGTACAAACCAGACGATCTTAAAAGGCCTTGGAGCGTGGACTGATAACTACACATGCTGCCTCCTACCCCCTCCCTCCCCCCTCTGCTTGTAACTTGTCTGTCTAATGAGGTTGTTTTTGGAATGCCATGTACTTGTTATGACTCAAAATGTGGGCCTATGACATGAATATTGCGTTCTTTTTTTTTGAATCTCTCCCCTGTGTTATCCCACCCCACCCCCCACCCCCCACCCCCCCAGGCTGTACCTATGTTGGCGCCGTAGAATGGCAGCCTCGCTCAGTACAACCTGGGTACCCCCCTCCCCCATGAGCAAAACAAATTCCTATCAACACCTGTTGACATGGCAATAAAGTTCTTGAATCTTGAATCTTGTCCATTCATGAATAAAGATAACCATATAACGGAACAACAGTGCTCTTGCATTGCAGGGAAGTCCATACAATGCCCTAGTCACATTTTAAGGTATGGTTCATTCATGACATCCTTTATTTTTCGCTACATAATGTGTTTTAGACCCTTGAAGACTCATCCTGTTTCCCTTTGTTTGTAGCGCTCCGAGATATCGTTCCCACGTCGTGGGGTTAATAAACGCATGTTATGATCGCTCAAGTGGAAAGCACAATAAGAGCATCGTGTACAAGTTTGCCACAACAATGGCATAAGCCAAGGAGGGCGAAAATAAAAGCGGTTCCTGTGTCCTCTGTGGTGGTGGCAAAAGCTAAAAAGAGCAGAAAAAGAATACCTATTGATTGTCACTACAGTCGGAAAAGGTAGGCTAAATGGGGCAGGCAGGCATACATTATCAACACACGAGCCTACCAGGGTATGTAGATAATGTACAGTGTCGCCGTTTGCGCAGTCAGATACGGCATAGTTCATTCATGTCCATAAACTCTATAGCGAATGCCATCCAATGTCATAATTGCGTCATTAAGGGGTCAGAAACTGAGCGCTCGAGCGCCGTTCATACAGCTTGAATAGAGACAAACTGAAGCTGTGAAAAGTTGTTTTCAAGTGTTGTATCCTTAATGTTTATGTCTTACTATTACTAAAAACGATCTAAAATAAAGCAATTTAAGATCATTAAAACTGGGCTGTTGCCTGAGTCCAATGCATTTCTTCAACTTCCAGTCCAAGACTTGTGCCCATTTGTTGTCCCCTTTCTTAATATAAGTCTATGTAGAAGAGCCTCCATTGGACTGACCCCATGAAGTGAACAGAGTTTGCATAACGCTGTGTATACTAGGCTCTGAATAGTTCTACATACAGATATAGGCTATGGATCAGAGTTTCATCTTTCCGAGGTCACACAGCTACAGCAAATACTGTAATACTGTAAATAGAGTACACTCGTTTTGCTAGTAGGGTAGAAACTCTGCGACAGAGTTTCTGCTCCTGGCTGCAGCAGCAGCCAGGAGCTCCCCGCACGCCTTTAACCATTTTGACCAGCATTGAAGGCTTGTCCATGCTCCGTTGCTAAGTAACCGTCGCTAACGCGCTATTCGCCAAGAACGGGTTGGGGTGGGACTTAGCGAAGAGCTAATTGCTGGACATAAAAGACATTTTAAGGAAAGGAAAATTGCTGCAATCGCTTCCATGTTCAAACTGTACTTTGACTTTATTGATGTCATGAAAAAGTGCATGATTGATAGTTTTAGCACTTCTCCTGTTGATTACACACAGACACTATGCTAACCCTAACCCTGAAAAAAGACTATAGACCTCCCAAAACAAAGTGGTCATTCTGTTACTGGGCTTCACTCCCCGGACTTTCTATTCAAACTCTTAAAAGTGACACCTTTCATACAAGCCACTTTACAAGAAAATTACTATGGATCTTATATCTGTCAAATATTATTTTTTATAAATTACAAAATGGTATATGTTTAACTTTACACAAAATACTATGGATCTCATATTTTTGGAATGTCATATATAATTCTTTAATTTACAGAAATACTATGGATCTTATATTGACTTTATTCTCTTATATGAAAGGTGCCACTTTGAAGAGTTTGCATAAAGTTGTTTCCATATGGGCCCTGGCCTCTTTGACAGACTGGATTGCTTAGATACAAACAATAAAGCCATTCTCACCACACACTCCCTAATCCCTATCCCCTAATAAAACAGGTGATCTAATAAGTAAATCTAAATACTGTACAAAGCAAACATTCTCTAAAGGAAGGTTAAAATGTACATGTTGATTTCATGGCATACCATGACAACCAGAGGGAGTTCAACAAACCATGTGCAACCCAGATTGGGCACAAACAAGGGGGACTAAATTCTCTTTGCTCCTGCGCCAGCAAAATGTGGAACACCCTACCAACAGTCATTAAGACATGTAAACTCCTTCACTGCTCTCAAAGGGCACCTATACAGACGGCTGCAATTTGAAGCAGACTAGCATTTAATCTGATTCCCTCACCCTCCCTTTTTCCTTTTTACCTCCTCTCTGATTTCCTTCTTTTTCTATATAGAAGTGTGTAGGTCTCTAAACGTTTTGATCAAATGAAAATGGTGTAACCTATTGTAAACAAGTAGAAATGCTTATGACTATGGGGTATATTGTGCTTGTAATGTACTGTGATTATCAATCAATCAATCAGACCCTCTTATAGACCTGTAGCCTTGCAGAGTCACACATTCACACATTTACATAATCAACTATGAACAGTCGTTATATTTCCTAGGATGGATTTCCTAATTATAGGTTTTTAGGGTTTTTCCCCCTCAGAACCCAGACCCCAGCCATGGACCCCTGAGTCCACTGACCTGGGAAGTGACCAAGGCAGAGAGCTGCACCCTGGATGCACTGACACCCAGACACGGCCAGACAGAGATCTAATATAATAAAATGTGAGTTAGATATTAAACTTTATGATTATGAGTTGTTTAATCATGTTCTGTATCAAAGTCTAACAACATCAGGTTGATTTCAGGTCAACATATGATAACAGACGGTAGAGGTCAGCTGGTTTACTGCTGGTCAATATATCAGTAAATGCACACAATGTGTTTGCTGCTACCAGCACTGACTTCTGATAGAATTCTAACAAGAATCTAACAAGAAAGTGAGTGCTGGTATTCTGTTCTATATATACTGTATTTCTACTAGAACCATACCCAATGCATTCTTACTGTGTGCTTGGGTAACACCCAGGATTCAAACTCTGGTGAATTAATAACATACCAGGATATCAATCCGTTCAACCCCTATCAAGGTTCAAGGTTCAAGATTCAAGGTTCTTTATTCTTTGTCATTCCAGTGTATGTCAGGACATATACAGGGATGAAATAACGTTTCCATTGTTCCCCAGTGCAATAAGACAATAGACAGTGCAAAGAAAAAGGACGAATAGGAACAATACAAGAAACAGTAAGTGACGTAGTGCAACAGACTAGAGCAGTAAAGTGCAACTGTAACAGTATAAAGTGAGGTGAAGGTGCTAAGATACAACCAGGTATAATTATAAAGTGGCAAATAGTGAAAGTTAAACAGACAGCTATTCTGAGTTCCAGAACACTGTGACCAGATGTTGTGTCAGCTTAATGGTGTGGTTTTGACCAGTTGTTATTGTATGGCTCTCTCTAGCATGATGAGTTTGATCAGAAATGCCACTAAAGAGTCAAGGCTGCACAGCCATTGGCTCAACTCCCTGCTGATTAGATAGGACTCTAATTGCACTTCATGGTATTGTTGTACTTTGTATCGTACTGTTGTATTTATCCTTCCCCTATGTTGTCTGTTTCTTATGTTTTTGTATGTGGCTTTTATGTACCGTACTATAGGCATCTGTCTGAAATAAAGATTACATATTTATGGACGGTTAAAACAGAACTGTAATTTTTAATTTCATTTAGAGTTGAATTAATTTGTATCTGCAGTACACGTGTCTTCAGCCCCTGATTCAGAAACAGACAGCACACTGCATTTAAACAATTATTGGAAAGACCTTGCAGTAATTATACACCCTGTAGGGTCTAATAAAACTATATCATGTATTGTTTTCTGATTGTTTCTCACACTGACCTCTGATCAGTAGAGTGGTGTCCATCTTTGAAGTCAATCTAGTCCAGGCTTGGAGTGGTCACTCTTCATGGAGACACAGCTGGGTACAGGAGACCCTGATCTCTGATGATCAACCCTGAAACCATGATAACCATTATGTTTATTTATTTATTCATTTAACCTTTAATAAAAGCCACACTTAAGGGCTTTACAGACGGTGAGAAAAAAAAGACTGGCATTTTGTGCTTCAAAAACCCCGCGCGATAAAGCAAGCATGTTGTTTGTTGCACGTATGCTCATTTTGATGCACACGCCCCGATTTATTTTAGACCTCAATCCTTTGGCTATTTTTCTTCTCGCTATGTGATTCTGTTCTGTCAGCACTGAGTGGTACGGTGGAATCTCTGCGATAAAGCGTGCGTTTCAGACTCTCTGTTTGTAACCACCTTTAGACTGACATTGAGACTGAAGTCTCTTTTCCAAGTGTGAACTCACACAAATAAAAAGTAGTAAAAGTGTTGTGAAGTTACTTACTGCAGGCTGACAACAATGTGTGTGGGTTTGTCATGTTGACATTGGACTGATAGACATGAAAGGGTTGGCTACTGAATAGCAGAAAGGTTGGACACCCTGCTTTAAAGTGTGTATAGTTAGACTAGTCCTATAGATGTGTGTGATTGTTGCAAATCAATATTTAACATGACTCAGTGTTTGGGTCACATCATGTGACTGAATTACAACCTGGCTGTTTCCCCTGATTGTCTCACAGGTCACAACGTTATGATTTCCTGCTGTGTGAACGTATGAAGTTGCAGATCAGCATTTTTTATTGACCTTGTTGTGGTTCATTCATCTTTAGTGTTCCAGGTCAAAGATGACCAAACCATTGCACACACACACACATTAGCACAGTTTTAACACAAGGCTGATTCATGAGCAGTTGCCAGTTAAAATAGAACTGTACATTATCATTTCATTTAGAATTGAATTTCTATTCTCCAGTACATGTGACTTCAGCCACTGATTCAGAAAGTAAAAATACAAAACACTGATTTACACAAACACCTTGTGATAATTATACTTTCTGTAGGGTCCAATAAACCCATGTGTTGTTTCACACACTGACCTCTGATCAGTAGAGTGGTGTCCATCTTTGAAGTCAATCTAGTCTAGCTTGGAGTGGTCACTCTTCATGGAGACACAGCTGGGCACAGGAGACCCTGATCTGTGATGATCAACCCTGAAACCATGACAACCATCATAAACATTAGTTTATAACCATGTAAAAGCCACACTTAAGGGCTTTGCAGACGATAAGTAATAAATCATGCCTTCGAGTTATTTTTCAACGGGACCGGCATTTTGTGCTTTGAAACGCTGTGCGATAAGTGTGTCTAGTGTGTCTAGTGTGTGTTGCGTTTGTTTCATGCACACGCCTGCAAATTATTTTTTTTACTTCAATCCTGTGAGCTTTTTTTTCTCACTACGTGATTCTCGTCTGTCGGCACTGAGTGATATGGTGGAATCACCACAATGATGCTTGCGTTTCAGACTCCCTGTTTGTAACGCCCTTTAGACTGACATTGAGACTGAAGTCTCTTTCCCAAGTGTGAACTGGCCAAGTGAAGAGGCAAAATGGATTAAATTTCAAGTGCAAGTGTGACAGACTTGTACAAAGGACAAACACTACCAAAAATACTTTTGGTATAGGCCTACTGTACTTGAGTGAGTCACAGCAGACAACAATCATGGGTAAAGCCCCTGAATAAAGACAGACAGACAGACAGACAGACAGACAGACAGACAGACAGACAGACAGACAGACAGACAGACAGACAGACAGACAGACAGAGCCACACACTAGAGTGCAAACTTGCGCATTGCGCACAAGCAGGCCATGGCCTACTTGTGTGTGAGTGGAGCGAGCCAATACTCAAGACATATAGTCGTAACAGTCTCTCACTTACATCACCATTATGTCATCACCTAAACTGGCCAATCAGAGGATCCCAAGGGGTCATTTCATTTAGAATTGAATTAACTTGTATCTGCAGTATATGTGTCTTCAGCCCCTGATTCAGAAACTAATACAAAACACTGATTTACACAAACACTTGTTATAATTATACTTCCTGTAGGCTCCAATAAACCCATGTGTTGTTTCTCACACTGACCTCTGATCAGTAGAGTGGTGTCCATCTTTGAAGTCAATTTGTCCAGGCTTGGAGTGGTCACTCTTCATGGAGACACAGCTGGGTACAGGAGACCCTGATCTGTGATGATCAACCCTGAAACCATGACAACCATCATAAACATTACATTTATACATCACCATGACAACCATCATAAACATTACATTTATACATCACCATGACAACCATCATAAACATTACATTTATACATCACCATGACAACCATCATAAACATTACATTTATACATCACCATGACAACCATCATAAACATTACATTTATACATCACCATGACAACCATCATAAACATTACATTTATACATCACCATGACAACCGTCATAAACATTACATTTATACAACAACTAGATGTATAAGTTGAAATTCAATGATAGACAATAAGTCAAATTAGATACATTCAAGAAGATATACTGTAAAGTCGTCGCATAGCGGTTTGCTGAGATGTGCAGAGAATGTTAGAGAGGGTGGATAAAATTTCTTAGGGCACCTTTGATACAAAAAAAAATAATGCTCACAACTTGAGAGCGTATAGATCATCAAAATGTATTTCTACTATACAGTCAGAAAAAGTCATTTCTCCAAGTTGCTGACTACAAATATGGCACTTAGAGGCAGTTCTGCATTTCTTTAACCATGTAGTAAATGTTACGTTCTTTACTGACGGTTAAAAAGGCAGAGGCTTAAGCCTCCTTTGATGTTCCTATCCTGCGAAGTGATTGTTAAAATGTGCTTTAGATATAAAAGTTAATGATTACTAGCTGTTGTAATCATGTTCTGTATCATGTTCTGTGTACAGGTCAGTGATAACACAGAGTAGAGCTCAGATGGTTTTACTACTTTGTCAATCTGTAAATGACAAGATGTTTGCGTTGTAGGAGGGGAAGTAAATATGGAAATACACTGTATGAGTCCCTTGTGAAAATCACATGCACACACAATGGAAACAAGACCTCTGGGTTTTGTGTTGTCCTTTTAGTTCACCTTTGGGACATTTCAAGTCTAATAGTCCAGAACACTGGGGTGGCCAATGAGGACACAGTATTCTAACATCTTTGCATAGTGTGCAGTGGCGATCCTACAGTGATTTACTCCCTAGGTGAAACCCCCTTGGGCCCTGGTCCAGTCTGCCCATGTTAAGGATCACCACTGATAGTGTGTCCTGACTCCTGATTGGCCACCCCAATTTTCTGGAGTGAGAAATGGCAATTGATCTATTACTATCTGCTGACAGGCATTTTTTTTTTGCCAACATCTGATTTGGTCTGACTTTAGCCAGGCTAACTTCCTCCAACATTATTGGCTGTGGAGAAAACCGGAAGCAGACTCTGAAACCTCTCATCATTGTAACCTTTCTTGTTTTTCCGTAATTCGCAGAGAAAACACGGCACACAGCAACCAGCCTGTTAAATATTAAACCTCATGGTTATCAACTGTTTAAGGTTAATAGATAGGCCTAGCCAATGCAAATGTCACCACTGAGACAGTTGGTTATACTGGTGTAACTGCATAAAATGTGTATGATAGTTTTACACACTGACCTCTGATCAGTAGAGTGGTGTCCATCTTTGAAGTTAATTTGTCCTGGCTTGGAGTGGTCACTCTTCATGGAGACACAGCTGGGTACAGGAGACCCTGATCTGTGATGATCAACCCTGAAACCATGACAACCATCATAAACATTACATTTATACATCACCATGACAACCATCATAAACATTACATTTATACATCACCATGACAACCATCATAAACATTACATTTATACATCACCATGACAACCAGCATAAACATTACATTTATACATCACCATGACAACCACCATAAACATTACATTTATACATCACCATGACAACCAGCATAAACATTACATTTATACATCACCATGACAACTATCATAAACATTATATTTATACATCACCATATAGCATTAATTCATAATTATAATACAATGTCAACATAATTATTATTACTATTAATTATTACAATTAATTAATTACTATTAATTAACAACATACCGTAATTATAATACAATACTCCCGTCAGTACATTACATTACAGTTGAAAGAGTAAATATATATTAAACATTTAACACTAACCCTGTAGTTGGTTGATCAGGATCCATGTTTCTTTTTGGTGATTCACTGTTGACGACAGAATCTGAAAAACAACATTTTAACTCACTCTAGACGACAGTATCTGATAAACAACAACATTTTAACTCACTGTGGACGACAGCATCTGATAAACAACAACAAATCAACAACAACAATAGACTCTAGATCACATATGGTCAACATAGTGGGTCACACCCGGCCCACTGACCATCTTGATCCAGCCCTAAAGTCTTCTATGAAAAAACTAAATGACTCTGCAAAACAAATCTACATCCTAAATGTCACAGTGCAAAGGCCAGGGGTTTTAGGAGCCAAATGCAGACAGATATCAGGGGTAGGTGGGAATTAAATCCAAGGGTTATATTCCAAAAAAACTAGATCGGGGCGCAGGCTCCTGTCTGAATTTCGGACAGCGGCCAGGCAGCAGGAAAGACCCGTCCGCGGCTGAAATTCAGACAGGAACTAGCCGGAAGTTCCCATTGAAACCCATTCAAAAAAGGAGGACGTGACGTCACACCCCGGCCGAAAGTTGGAACTTGTGCACTTGTGCACTTGTGCAGTCTGTAGGCCCTGACAGGGGCAGAGAGGAAGCTACAAAACTAGACAATAAAAAAAGGTACAGAGCTACAGGGGAGACAGGAAGGCTACAAAACCACACTACAAAATAAAGGTACCAATGAAATTCCATTAACTTTTCCACAATAATTAACCCTATAATTTCCAGACCTTCATAATGATCATTCAGCTCAACAATGAGTCTCTTACTCCTAATATGTGCAACAATGTCCAAAGACAGTGAGTGTAGCAACAATAAAGCATAGAATATAGCATTATATATTTATATTCCAAATGTTGTGCTACACCACCTATCCTACCTATAGGACATATAGGATCACACTGCAGCAGGTTGTGAGCTTGTAGATCTGTTATTGTTGTCACATACTGGTGGTAAACATTAGTCTGCAATCACACTGCCTGTTTAGCCAATAAGGATTATGTTACATAATCCATGTGATGTTTATAGTGTACATGTTGTGGCTTTTTATGAACAAAATCAATATCCAGAAATAATACATAGCCAATATTTTCCAGGACGTTTCAATAGTCGCTTCTGTTTAGATAAATTCCAAACCTTTTCCAGGATTGGATTATTTTCTTTCCAGTAATTTCCTGAGTTGAAGCTGAACATTTAACTCTGTGTTTCACATTTCATTTCAACAGTCAATGTGTTTCCCTTCAGTCTCTTTATCAAAGTCTCTATGGAGAACACAATGCTGATTAAAACAACAATAAGAATCAATCATAGAGGTCCAGACGGTTAGCTCAACCGTCTGGACATCTATAGGCTGCTAAGCTGGCCTGACGGCGTGCCGCGAGTTCGACTCCCGAGCCTGACGGCCTTTAGCATGTGTCACTACACACATATACATCATACATCACTGAAGACACGTCCCAGGTTGCATCCATTCGATGTATTAAAAAACCGACCAACCTATTTATAGTGACTCATAGGAATAGACTACGTGACAACCAGGGAAAGACTTGGTGACCACCGGAGAGACGGGTGGCAGCCGGAATGTAGACGGCACCCGGGTTAGCAGTATGGGTTAGCGCCCCAGCCTGTGTCGTCCGTGAGGAAGACGCCCAAAAACCCTTGGTTAGTCCTTTAGGAGGGCCGTTTGTCCACCGCTCATGGAGTCTCTTCCATGTCCGGTGCTGGGAGTCTGGTGCAACGCACAGGTCCTGTGCCTCCTGGTGAGAGCAGGATTGGGCCTGGTGAGACGTAGGAGGGACACGGACAGGTGTCAAACCACAGAGCCTAGTCCCTCCACGCATCAGAACCTCCCAGTTTTGGCGGAGTATTTCAGGTGCGGTGGATTGGACGGCCTTGGCCTTTCCCTTGTGGGACTGATCAGGGGTAGCTACTGGGACGTGAGTCGGGGCATCATGAACCCCGGCTGGGTCACCTGAGTGAGGGGTATGATGTTCGAGAGACCCGAAACCCCAATGAGCTTGGGATACATCACTGAAGACACGTCCCAGGTTGCATCCATTCGATGTATTAAAAAACCTCATCTCTCTGCTGCTTTACTGTAGCTACTGTTGACTATCAATAAAGGTATAAAACACCACAAAACAATCATATAAATAAACCAACTTAAATAATCAATAACTGTGCCATATATGTTAATACAATAATAAACTACAGTCATGTAAATATTTATTTCAGTACCTGTTCATGCTGTCGATGCTGAAGGTTTGCTTCTCTGTTCTGATACTGTACTGATGATGTGGAAGATATGACCTGAGAGAGAGAGAGAGAGAGAGAGAGAGAGAGAGAGAGAGAGAGAGAGAGAGAGAGAGAGAGAGAGAGAGAGAGAGCGAGGGAGAGACAGAGAGAGAGACAGAGAGACAGAGAGAGGGAGAGATAGAGAGCGAGGGAGAGGGAGAGAGAGAGAGGGGGGGAGGGAGGGAGGGAGGGAGGAAGGGAGAGAGAGAGAGAGAGAGACAGAGCAGTGTAATCTCAGTAGAATCATGTTTACAGCTTTATGATGGTGTGACTGATACAGTTTGTTGAGTACAAGGTACAGTTCACTGAGGTGTTCACTGTTATTATAGCAGGCATATAACATATAGAAGCGAATGCATTCCACCACATGCCACAATATATACTGTCACTTTATTTTGCCATGTTTCGCCATAGTTGTTTTAGGAGCTTTATGTGTTATTTTATTTTATTCACTTCTTCCTGCCGTGACATGATCTTATAGTTGAAGCCAGATTGTGAGGTTAATTTTAGAATCTGAGAGATAAAAAGAAGATAAGTTATTGTTTTTGTGTTTTTGTTCAAAAGGGGGTTGGCCTTAGATATAGATGTAAATGTAGGCTGTTTTCTGCTTGTTTCCTCAATAGCTCATAGTGTGTTAGAAAATCATGGACTAAAAATCCAATATAGATCAACAATATTTGGGCTTGTGGCCCTTGGACGTTTAGTGAGTATCCATGCACTAGAGCAGGGGTTTTCAACAGGTGGTCCGGGGACCACCAGTGGTCCTTGAGAGGGTTCCAGGTGGTCCCCAGCTAAGTTGTTTAACCGGATGTAACTCTGTTACATCTGCTAAGTTGTTTAACCAGATGTAACTCTGTAACTCTGATGTGGTCCCCAGCTAAGTTGTTTAACCAGATGAAACCAAATGGACCCGCAAGGGTCCATTTGGTTTCATTTTTACACTCTCAAGAGTTAAAATATGAATAATACTCCCAAGAGTTAAAATATGAATAAACCAAATGGACCCTTGCGGGTCCATTTGGTTTCATTATTACACTCCCAAGAGTTAAAATATTCATCATGTGAATTAGTCCTAAACTACACAACTAGAAGATTAATGGTCATGGACAGAAGCAAAGGAAATCTTTAGTTTGGGGGGGGGTCTGTGGGGCTAAAATGTCATCAAATGGTGGTCCGTAGCTCAAATGCTATTCAGCATGGTGGGCCCTGGGATGAAAAAGGTTGAAAACTAGAGAAACAATGGACTACAAATCCTACAAATGGTCTCCTATAAGTATGCATGGTTTTCTCCTCCCCACCACCTCCCCCTCCCCTCTCCCACTCCCAGGCTGACAACAACACTGACAACGTCATGTGGATCAACATTGACAACATTATATGGCAAATGTCATGATTTACAACATCTACAAGCTTGTTATTTAGATCTGCTGCTTGTGCTGTTTCTGAATCCTAAAGAGTAACAGACATAAAGGTTTCTGTTTCTGAATCCTAAACAGTAACAGACATAAAGGTTTCTGTTTCTGAATCCTAAACAGTAACAGACATAAAGGTTTCTGTTTCTGAATCCTAAACAGTAACAGACATAAAGGTTTCTGTTTCTGAATCCTAAACAGTAAGAGACATAAAGGTTTCTGTTTCTGAATCCTAAACAGTAACAGACATAAAGGTTTCTGTTTCTGAATCCTAAACAGTAACAGACATAAAGGTTTCTGTCCACGTACCTCATAGTATACAGTATGAGATGCAGATCTACTAGATCTACTGTTTTGGAATTTGCATTCATGCCTGAAGATCAGGCAGTAGAACAGAATTCTTACTAATAAATGATCAGATTGTGCACACATTAGTGTGCTGAGCCCCCCTTTATGTATTTCTTTGTTATATTTATGTGTCTCCAACACCTCACTCAATGTACAAGTTTCAGTTCCTATTAGAATAATCAAACATAGACGGATGAGGAGACATACAGTACAGATCTACAGTACAAACTGGAAACAGGTTGTGAGCTTTACTTAATTACTTGTGATGCTTTTGTGTGGAGCTAGCTGAAAGTAGTATGATCAACTATGGGTAGATAGTGAGTAGCAAAAGGTGATTATGTTTTGAAGAAAATGTAAAAGAAACACGGATATAAGTCTAAGGTGATGCTGATGAAACACATTTAGGTACATGCTCTAATCTGGATGAAGTGTCCTGTTGTAGTTATAATGCCACCATGAGGCTGTTTTTAGAAGTGCAAGGTGGAGTTTCTTCCTTACAATTTACAATTTCAGACGCTCTTGATCCAGAGCGACTTACAATGGTGAAAAAGTTTACAATTTAAATCAGGATTTACAATACATTTTACAATATACAATGATGCGCTAAAAACATTGTAACACATTAGGCAGCCTATATAAGTCATTTCAGCAAGTACTGTGGGTTGGCCTACAGACACAGACAGACAGGCAGGCAGGCAGACAGGCAGGCAGGCAGACAGGCAGGCAGGCAGGCAGGCAGGCAGGCAGGCAGGCAGGCAGACAGACAGACAGACAGACAGACAGACAGACAGACAGACAGACAGACAGGCAGGCAGACAGGCAGGCAGGCAGGCAGGCAGGCAGACAGACAGACAGACAGACAGACAGACAGACAGACAGACAGACAGACAGGCAGGCAGGCAGGCAGGCAGGCAGACAGGCAGGCAGGCAGGCAGGCAGGCAGGCAGGCAGGCAGGCAGACAGGCAAGCAGGCAGGCAGGCAGACAGGCAGGCAGGCAGGCAGGCAGGCAGGCAGGCAGGCAGGCAGGCAGGCAGGCAGGCAGGCAGGCAGGCAGGCAGGCAGGCAGGCAGGCAGGCAGACACCTAGGACTGCACCTGGCACTAGACACAAAGCTCAGAGACCTAGGACTGCACCTGGCTATGTGCAGACACAAAGCTCAGAGACCTAGGACTGCACCTGGCTCTAGACACAAAGCTCAGAGACCTAGGACTGCACCTGGCTCTAGACACAAAGCTCAGAGACCTAGGACTGCACCTGGCTCTAGACACAAAGCTCAGAGACCTAGGACTGCACCTAGCTCTAGACACAAAGCTCAGAGACCTAGGACTGCACCTGGCTCTAGACACAAAGCTCAGAGACCTAGGACTGCACCTGGCTATGTGCAGACACAAAGCTCAGAGACCTAGGACTGCACCCGGCTATGTGCAGACACAAAGCTCAAAGACCTAGGACTGCACCCGGCTATGTGCAGACACAAAGCTCAGAGACCTAGGACTGCACCCGGCTATGTGCAGACAGACACAAAGCTCAGAGACCTAGGACTGCACCCGGCTCTACACAAAGCTCAGAGACCTAGGACTGCACCCGGCTCTACACAAAGCTCAGAGACCTAGGACTGCACCCGGCTATGTGCAGACAGACACAAAGCTCAGAGACCTAGGACTGCACCCGGCTCTACACAAAGCTCAGAGACCTAGGACTGCACCCGGCTCTACACAAAGCTCAGAGACCTAGGACTGCACCCGGCTCTACACAAAGCTCAGAGACCTAGGACTGCACCTGGCTATGTGCAGACACAAAGCTCAGAGACTTAGGACTGCACCTGGCTATGTGCAGACACAAAGCTCAGAGACCTAGGACTGCACCTGGCTCTAGACACAAAGCTCAGAGACCTAGGACTGCACCTGGCTCTAGACACAAAGCTCAGAGACCTAGGACTGCACCTGGCTCTAGACACAAAGCTCAGAGACCTGGAGGACTGCACCTGGCTATGTGCAGACACAAAGCTCAGAGACCTAGGACTGCACCTGGCTATGTGCAGCTGGATACTGAACTTTTCATCAGATGGCAGTCAGGTGGTGAGAATGGGAACCATCATGTCAGACCCTCTGACCCTCAACATGGGAGCACCCCAGGGATGTGTGCTGAGCCCTCTCTCCTTTATATACACATGACTGTACAGCTAAACACAGCTCCAACGTCATCATCAAGAATGCAGATGATACTACAGTCATGGGCCTCATCGGAAACGACGATGAGACCATGGAAGGATTATCCAATGGGCATGTTGGACCCAGGCCCAGGGACCCCTGAGCTAGGGGAATGAGTTCCATGTTCCATGTAAACAGGGTATAAACGCCTAATCGGAATTAAAGTATTCATTCCGAATAGATTTTGTGCATATACACTATAGGTCATTTTTTCCTGGTGTAAAAATGGGTTCCAAAACACTGCAAAGGAGTGAGGGATGAGGGATTTAGTGTAAATCTACAGATCTACAGTGTCAACGTCAGGAGGAAAACAGCTAACTCTCATCCACCAGTCCTAGATCTATAGATCTACAGTGTCAACGTCAGGAGGAAAACAGCTAACTCTCATCCACCAGGAATTTAGTCTTGGAATGAATCAGTGGGTTTATAGATCAGTGCCATTGAACAGCCTTAACGTCTGTGTGGGTTTGTGTTTGATGAAAGTATTAAAAAGTGTTACAGACATTCCTCTTACCTTAGGGGTCTAACGATATAGTAACTGTATCGAAATATTGATTTATTTTAATTAAAAACAAATTGAAGTATATCATTATCGTTGAACATAAAATATCATATTGTTTTGCTCTGCAACATATTGATTTGCAATGTAAAGAATCAGGACAACTCAAGAAGGGTTTAATATTCATTTATTGAATATAAAATAAGCAATATATTTATCATGGTTTGGCGGATGAATTGGATCTGCTTTTTGGGTACTCAGATCATGTGAATGTGATGCTGAGGCGGCCCTTTATAGGCCGGCAGCGACTGCACTGAGGTTTCCTGAATGAACTTGCTATGCGCTTGTCTATGACCAGCGCACCGCTCATTAATACTGATACTAATAACTGTATGTAAATAAATACAATGCAATGTTAAATACAATGTCCACCTTAAAACCAGATCACTTATTTATATCCATTATAGCACATGTTAACCTGCTGCACTCTCCATTAATACATTTGATAAATAGTTACTTATCAATCTCAAATCATTGGATCGAATCTCCCTGATGAAGTATTATCGTCCAGGTATCATATCATCAACAATGTGTTGTGATATTTATCAAACTGCTGTTAAAATGTATTGTTACAGCTCTATCTTAACTGCATTGTTACCTTGGTGAGGCCGTTAGGAGGGCCATTATGATTCACTGCTCCTTAATGAAATGTCTGGTGCTGGGAGTCTGGTGCAACGCACAGGTCCTGTGCCAACCTGGTGAGAGCAGGAGCAGACCTGGTGAGACGTAGGAGGGGTCTGGACAGGAGTCAACCCACAGAGCCTAGTCCTTCCATGAGCCAGAGTATGGTTCTCCCAGTCCCGGCAGAGTAGTTCTGGAGCAGTGGATTGTGTGGCCTTGGTTCTTTCCCTAGTGGACTGACCGAGAGTAGCTACTGGGACGTAAGTCGGGACTTGATCAACCCCGGCTGGGTCGCCTGAGTGAGGAGTATGATGTTGCGAGACCCGAAACCCCGATGACCTTGGGATACATCACTGAGGATACGTCCCAGTTGCATCCATGCGATGTATCTTTAAACCTTAGAAGTTACATCAGAGATACAGGCAATCAAAATAAACAGCCCATATCACTTAGAGCAGTGATTTTCAACCTTTTTGACACCAGGGCCCACCATTTATTCAGCATTTGAGCCACGGACCAACCATTTGAGGACATTTTATCCCCACAGACCCCAAAACTAAAGATTTATTTTGCTTTTGTCCACAATTCCAGGCTGGATTTGGGGAAACAAAACAGTCCAACAGACAGATCAAAATGGCCATTAATCTTCTACATTCTCTAGTTGTGTAGACTTGGGATAATTCACATGATGACTATTTTAACTGAGAGCGTGAAAAGCGTGAGTTTTTACATAGACTTATAGAATGACTTATATGTATGTCAATATCAGTCACCAGAAAACAGATTGTGTGTTTTGATGGATCCATCATGGTTAAAATGTAGTTTTAAAGTGGGGGTGCCGTGATTTTTGTATTTTTTCCAATTTTGTACATGTTTAAGAGGTGGCAGTATGTAAATAGACCCCTTGGTGTGTTTTTTATGTGCAATGATGTCTTCCCTTTGTATTTAGAGTTTCTTCCTGGGGGCTGAACGTTTCCAGTCAAACATGCCAATGAAAAAAACTTCACTATAGTGACATCACGTGTTCAGCCCCTCCCCTAACTCCTCCCCCTTTATCATGCAACTAAAGCTGTGGGTGTGGCTTCAGTTCAGGTGGATCTCCACCCATCACCACCCACCAGGCAAACCAGGCATACTTAATGAACTGGTAGGGTGGAATCATAAAAATGACAGTTTAACAAACACTGTACACTTTTGGGGAAAAAAATCTTACTTTTCATATAACATTAATACCTGATGATCATGTTTTAGGGTAGAAAAAATTCACGGCACTCCATCTTTAAGTTATAATGGGTTTGTATAGATAGCTAAATATCTGGACATGGAAATAATGGAGTAACTTGGAGACAGAATAAACTGTGAACTCTGAACACCACAGTTCACATGAGACTGAGTAGACCATAACATGACTGAGGTTTATGAAAGTGAAATATCCCTTTAACTTTATCCCTTTATCCCTTTCAGGTATATGATATTACAGATCATACCATGGTCAGTCAAGTGTCATCATGGTTAACATCGTTAGCAGAACACAGAAAGTCTTACAGTCTCTAAGTAAACACTCATTACTTTAGGGCTGTGCCATTCCATAGCAGATATATCAGGATACTTCCATGTCCTCCCAATAGAGCACCGCAGTCCTGTCCCCTTTCAGAATAACGCCTGCTTCCAGAAGTGATTTCCCTGTTCATTTTCCTCATAGACTTTTCAAAAATGATTTATATACAGAAAGACGTTTACTCGGGTCGTGACAAATCATGACAATAAATCTAAGTAAATCGCCGTGGCTGATGGAGGAGACAGGAACTGGTTGGAATAACGTGTTCCTTCCACAACGCTACGTCCAACCAGGGAAACTCCCCCCTGTCAGGTGAAAAGAAGGCAGCTTGGACTCCTCATGCATTGAAGGAAGCATGAGGCCAGTCCGCTGCCTCCCCAGGTTGGTAGAGGATGTGTAGAGACCAGGATCACATTAGGTAATTGGCACTGGGTGGTAAAAATGGCAAAAAATGTATACTTTTTCCGTTCTTACTAATTATGATAATACCAAAAATGTATGTTTCTTGTACTGATTTTTCATGACCTGAGATGACTCTGTCTGCAGCGTATTGGTTATTGATTATTCAGTACCAGTAGTAGAGATTACATTAAGCTACAGTCCATGTTTTACTGTTTAGAGGAGACAACATTCATGTACTTACAAGTTAAGATGCTGCGTGTCTTACTTATGTGTGGGAAACGGGTGTGTGACGCATGCAGATTTACAACTCATTACATTACATGTTCTTCTAGGAAATAATACAGACACATTAATGATTATAATATCAATAATTTACATCAATACACACTGAGGAACTGTGTGTGTGTGTGTGTGTGTGTGTGTGTGTGTGTGTGTGTGTGTGTGTGTGTGTGTGTGTGTGTGTGTGTGTGTGTGCGCGCGCGCGCGCGCGCTCATGAGCATACTGTAAATTTCGCATAGTTTGTCCACACACACACACACACACACACACACACACACACACACACACACAGTACCATCTCCTGCTGCTCTATGTGACTCACAGAGACACTGAGCCACCATCCCCCACCCAGAACCCAGCATAGAGAGGTTGAGTGAAGGAGGTGTGGAAGGTGTGCAGGTGTGTCAGTGTGTCAGAGGACACTGTGTAGAAGGACACAGTGCCAGCAGCATGGTCTACATACACTGACACTCTGTAGGAGGAGGAGGAGGAGGAGGAGGAGGGACTGACAGGGAGGACAGTGCGCTTATTATTGTGTCTCACAGAGTAATTAGTACCATCACATTCCAGACTCCAGGACTTATCATTGTCTCCAAACCCACTGTCACCATCCTCTCTGTATGCCACTGCTACATCAACCACTCCACTACACTGTACCTCATAGTAACAGCGTAAACTCAGTGTCTCTCTGGACATCACCTGAGGCAGGTACTCAAATCTGTACGGATGAGCAGGATAGTTCTGACCCTCTTCCACATAGATCACCTTCCTGTTGTGCTCAGACAGACGGAGGTTTCTGTGTGTTGTGTTTGGATCCAGTGTGAGTTCACACACATCTGATGAGAAGAACACACAATACAGCACCAGTTTACAATCAATTAATAAAATAATAATAGCGTGTGTGTGTGTGTGTGTGTGTGTGTGTGTGTGTGTGTGTGTGTGTGTGTGTGTGTGTGTGTGTGTGTGTGTGTGCATGTTCGTGTGCGTGCGTGTGCACATTCGTGTGTGTGCACTCTCTTAAGTGTGTGTGCACGTGCGCACACGTGTGTGTGTGTGTGTGTGTGTGTGTGTGTGTGTGTGTGTGTGTGTGTGTGTGTGTGTGTGCGCGCGCGCTCATGAGCATTCTGTAATGTTAGTATTTTTACTTTTAACCCATTCAGACCTGAGGACGACTCTACACATTCAGACTCTGTTTTTTTGTATCTATGAAATTGACCAGTGACCTGACCGACGGCTGGAGGTAAACTAGATCAACACTCAGTAGAGTTCACTGTAGGCCTACTTGTGCATGAGCAGAGCGCATGACTTCAGTTCTAAAGGTCAGCAAACCTGGCAACCATTCTGCAGTCGTGGCAGGTACAGTATCCTATCTGTCATGGCAGGTATCCTATCAGTGGCAGGTATCCTATCAGTGGCAGGTATCCTATCTGTCACGGCAGGTATCCTATCAGTGGCAGGTATCCTATCAGTCATGGCAGGTACAGTATCCTATCTGTCATGGCAGGTATCCTATCTGTTGTGGCAGGTATCCTATCAGTGGCAGGTATCCTATCTGTCGTGGCAGGTATCCTATCTGTTGTGGCAGGTATCCTATCAGTGGCAGGTATCCTATCTGTCACGGCAGGTATCCTATCAGTCGTGGCAGGTATCCTATCAGTCACGGCAGGTATCCTATCAGTCGTGGCAGGTATCCTATCAGTCACGGCAGGTATCCTATCAGTTGCGGCAGGTACAGTATCCTATCTGTCATGGCAGGAATCCTATCTGTCGTGGCAGGTATCCTATCTGTGGCAGGTATCCTATCAGTCGTGGCAGGTATCCTATCAGTCGTGGCAGGTATCCTATCTGTCATGGCAGGTATCCTATCCGTCGGGGGTTAAGGTTAGGTTTAGGCATTTAGTAGCGACTGGTGAAGAACTGTTGTGACTGATAGTCATCAGGGTCTGGTCACTGCACCGATGGTCGCGACCGCGACCTAAAATGGTGCAACTGACTGATAGTAAAACAGTCGCAGGGTTTGCTGACTGATAGTATCAGTTACTATCAGTGATTCATTTACCACCAGCCACAACCAATGGGTCACAAAATGATTCCACTGTCTCTCCTCCAAGGACCCCTGGAGGGTCCCTGGACCACACTTTGAGAACCAGTGATCTAAATAGCTGATGTGATGCTTTGACTGAATGAATTAAA
>CM076978.1:48916698-48944198 GCA_039105355.1 Benthosema pterotum | reverse complement strand
GGTTGAATGAATGCTCCAATCAAAAGCGGGTGTTATCTCTTCATTTTATTTACATTTGTGTATGTACACACTTCATGCTCATATCTCTCCATCTTTTAACTGACAATAATGACTGATTCTCTGATTGTCTGAGCTTATATTTTACATGATGGGTGTTTTAATGGCGCTTGGTTTGAAAGTACTTTTTCTGGATTAAATATTTTCTGGGTGTGATAAAATGTTTTGTTTGACACAAGGAGTGCTTGTCTCTATTGTGATCAACTCATTATGTATTCATGTTGTTGTTGTACATTGATGTACCTTAAATATGGAGTCCAGATCTGTTTGATGTTCCTGAGCTGACTGACCACTGGAACCCTGCTGAGATATCTGCTGCTGGTCACTGTGGAGGACACACACACACACACACACACACACACACACACACACACACACACACACACACACACACACACACACACACACACACACACACACACACACACACACACACACACACACACTATAATCCACTGAATATCTGTTTGGTTTAAAATGTGCCTCTGGCAATGACAAATGTTAATGTACGAGACAACAAGTGTAGCATCAGGACCTGATAAATACACTTTGGGGTTTTAAATATATAGGAATGGAGTGGTCACAAGATCGTCATTCTGTGGTGTCCTTGCAATTATTGACCATAAAACACATTTTAAGGAAAGGAAAATTACTGCAATCGCTTTCATGTTCAAACTGTGCACTGATTTCATGACAAAGTGAATAAGGTTGCATGCTGTCACCAGGAGATGGCAGCAGAGAGCTAATGATTTAGCACTAATCCTGTTGATTACAGACAGACTAGGTTCATCCACTGCATGAAAAGAGGGTTAGGGTTTAGGGGCAATTATGGGCACTGGATTTACCCCTAAACCTGAAGGTGTGATATACAGTAAAATATGGTAATATAACAGGTGTGATATAGAGTAATATATGGTAATATAACAGGTGTGGTATACAGTAATATATGGTAATATAACAGGTGCATGTGGGAGTATATCCATTATACACAGTATATATTAAATGGGAGTCTACCAGAGTTTGCTGGTAAGTTAAATGGGACTTCCCTGTAATAAACACAGACGTATTTTGCTGGTTAGTTAAATTGGACCTTCCTGTAACATACACAGACATAATCCATGTTTTTTTTACACAGTGTTCCTGAGTCTTTCCAGTGATAAAATGACCACCAACGTCATTTTTAAAAGTCATCCAAAGAACGAGATTCCTTTACAGGATCTCCTCACTGGTCAACAGAAACACCTGGAAGACCCTAACAGGAGTCCTAGTACAAGGTTTATTCCACTATGCTGTACATCCTGGTACCACAGTACCACAAAGACCCTGAAAACAAGACTACAGACCTCCCACAACAATCTGCTCAGGCTGTTACTGGGCCTCACTCCCCAAACCCACCTCACCCCTGCCCACTTTGACAGACGGGACGGCTTACATACAAACAATAAAGCCATTCTTACCACACACTCCCTATGCCCCAATAAAGCAGAGCATCTAACAAGTGAAGTAAAATACTGTACAAAGTAAACATTCCCTGAAGAAAACAAGGTTAAAATGTACATGACACCAGAGGGACTTCAACAAACCATGTGCAACCCAGATTGGGCACAGACAAGGGGGACTAAATTCTCTTCGCTCCTATTCCACCTAAATGCGGAATGCCCTACCAACAGTCATTAAGACATGCAAACCCCTTCACTGTTCTCAAAGGGCACCTATAGATGGCTACAATCTGAAGCTGGCCAGCATATAATCTGATTCCTTTACTTTACCTCACAGTCACACCCAAACAGCACATTTACATAAGTATGTTGAGCATTCGCCATATCTCATGAAATGGATTTCATAATTTTTAGGGTTTTTCCCCTTCAGAACCCAAACCCCAGGCATGGACCCCTGAGTCCACTGACCTGGGAAGTGACCAAGGCAGAGAACTGCACCCTGGACACACTGACACCCAGACAGAGATCTAATATAATAAAATGTGAGTTAGATATTAAACTTTATGATTATGAGCTGTGTAATCATGTTCTGTATCAAAGTCTAACAACATCAGGTTGATCTCAGGTCAACATGATAACAGACGGTAGAGGTCAGCTGGTTTACTGCTGGTAAATCTGTAAATGCACACAATGTTGCTGCTACCAGCAGTGACCTACAATAAGGATTCTAACAAGAATTCTATTGGAAAGTGAGTGCTGGTATTTTTTTCTATAAACTGTATTTCTACCCTCTGTATACATCTATGGTCCTCTTGCAGAGTGAAAAAACATGTAGCATCTTGAGGAAGTTTCACACGGAGAGCAATAAATGGCGCCTCTAGGTAATTTTCAACAGGATTTTCAGCTGAGACAGCACTGTGCGATAAAGCAAGTTGAGTTGTTTGTCGTGCACGTGCTCGTTTCGTGCACAGTCTGCACATGCCCATGTCTGATTTTAGACCTCAATTCTGTTGAGCTTTTTATTCACGCTGAACGATTATCACCCAGTCATCAGGTGAGAGACAGTGGAATCGCCACAACAGTGTTTGTGTTTATCATTCCAGTGTGCCCACCAGCAAGGCACTGTTGAGGCAACTAATGTATAATTTCATGCAACGACTGGAGGTGTCTAGTAGTAACAGCATCATAGTGACACTAACAACGACTGGAGGTGTCTAGTAGTAACAGCATCATAGTGACACTAACAACGACTGGAGGTGTCTAGTAGTAACAGCATCATAGTGACACTAACAACGACTGGAGGTGTCTAGTAGTAACAGCATCATAGTGATACTAACAACGACTGGAGGTGTCTAGTATCATCATAGTGACACTAACAACGACTGGAGGTGTCTAGTATCATCATAGTGACACTAACAACGACTGGAGGTGTCTAGTATCATCATAGTGACACTAACAACGACTGGAGGTGTCTAGTATCATCATAGTTACACTAACAACGACTGGAGGTGTCTAGTAGTAACAGCATCATAGTGACACTAACAACGACTGGAGGTGTCTAGTATCATCATAGTGACACTAACAACGACTGGAGGTGTCTAGTATCATCATAGTTACACTAACAACGACTGGAGGTGTCTAGTAACATCATAGTGACACTAACAACGACTGGAGGTGTCTAGTATCATCATAGTGACACTAACAACGACTGGAGGTGTCTAGTATCATCATAGTGACACTAACAACGACTGGAGGTGTCTAGTATCATCATAGTGACACTAACAACGACTGGAGGTGTCTAGTATCATCATAGTGACACTAACAACGACTGGAGGTGTCTAGTATCATCATAGTGACACTAACAACGACTGGAGGTGTCTAGTATCATCATAGTGACACTAACAACGACTGGAGGTGTCTAGTATCATCATAGTGACACTAACAACGACTGGAGGTGTCTAGTATCATCATAGTGACACCAACAACGACTGGAGGTGTCTAGTATCATCATAGTGACACTAACAACACAACACTGAAACCATGACAACCATCATACACATTTTTTTTAAAAAATTTATCCATCCTTTATAACCATGTAAAAGCTACACTTTATAACCATGTAAAAGCTACAGTGTTTGGGTCACATCATCTGACCGAATTACAACTTGGCTGTTTCACCTGATTGTCTCACGAATCACAACCTTATGATTTCCTCTTATATGAACGTATGAAGTTGCAGATCAGCATTTTTCATTGACCTTATTGTGGTTCATTCAACTTTAGTGTTCCAGGTCAAAGATGACCAAACCATTGTGCAGTTTGATTGTGTGTTTTGGGGTAATAATTCATGAGCAGTTAAAACAGAACTGTACATTTGCAGTTCATTTAGAATCGAATTAATGTGTATCTGTAGTATATGTTTCTGATTCAGAAACAAATACAACACACTGATTTACACAAAGAGGGTCCAATAAACCCGCATGTATTGTTTCTCACACTGACCTCTGATCAGTAGAGTGATGTCCATCTTTGAAGTTAATCAGTCCTGGCTTGGAGCGGTCACTCTTCATGGAGACACAGCTGGGTACAGGAGACCCTGATCTGTGATGATCAACCCTGAAACCATGACAACCATCATAAACATTACATTTATACATCACCATGACAACCATCATAAACATTACATTTATATATCACCATGACAACCATCATAAACATTACATTTATACATCACCATGACAACCATCATAAACATTACATTTATACATCACCATGACAACCATCATAAACATTACATTTATACATCACCATGACAACCATCATAAACATTACATTTACACATCAACTAGATGAATACGTTGAAATTCAATGATACACAATAAGTCAAATTAGACACATGCAATAATATACGTGTATATTTCATAGTAGTCTGCTGTCATATGCAGAGATGTGCAGAGAATGTTAGAGAGGGTGGCTAAAATTTCCTAGGGCACTTTTGATACAAAGAAAAAAAATCTCACAACTTGAGAGCTTGTAGATCATCAAAATGTATTTCTACAATACAGTCAGAAAAGTAATTTCTCCAAGATGCTGACAGCGGATATGGCACCTACAGGTGATTCTGCATTTCTTTAACCATGTTGTAAATATTACATTGTAGAGAGACGCTTTTACTGATGGTTAAAATGGCAGAGGCTGAAGCCTCCTTTGATGTCTATGTTTGAACGTTCCTGGGAAGTGATTCTTAAAATGTGCTTTAGATATAAAAGTTAATGATTACTACGGTAGCCGTTATAATCATGTGTCTAACAGGTCAGTGATAACACAGAGTAGAGGTCCGTTGATTTTACTACTTTGTCAATCTGTAAATGACAAGATGTTTGCGTTGTAGGAGGGGAAGTAGCTGCGGAAGTAGCTGCTGTGCACCTGCCGCTACCCCCTCCCCCTCCCATGGCACATGCACAGGCACGCACGCGCTGAAAGCCAGAACAAGAACACTTGTACGCACACGCTGGACTTGAACGCCCACTTCGTACACACACGCTGGACTTAACTACCTCACACACACACACGCACACACATACACTCATACGCACAACGCACACACATACACTCATACGCACAACTCACACACAACCAGAAGGACTGTACCGAATCTGCTGCTATCCCCCTGCACATGTACAGCAATACCCCTACAGTAATACCCCTACTGTCATAGTTGTCATAACTTAGCCGTTAGTATAGTAGTGCTTAGTTGTAGTATGCTTAGTGTTTAGTAGTATGTCTTAGTATGTTTTAGTATGTTAGATGTATAGTTTTAGTCTTAGTTTTCAACTCTCACTACTTGCCACTTTATTATTATAATTATACCTGGTTGTAGCTTAGCACCTTCACCCCACTTTATACTGCTACAGTTGCACCTTAATACTCTAGTCTGTTGCACTACGTCACTTACTGCTCTTATTGTTTGTAGTCGTCATTTTTCTTATTGCACTGTCTATTGTCTTATTGCACTGGGGAACAATGGAAACGTTATTTCATCCCTGTTTATGTCCTGATATACACTGGAGTGACAAATAAAGAAACTTGAAACTTAAATGTGGAAATATTTGAGTCCCTTGTGAAAATCACATGTACACCCAATGGAAACAAGTTTTGCGTTGTCCTTTTAGTTCACCTTTGGGACATTTCACGTCTAATACTCCAGAAAATTGGGGTGGCCAATGAGGACACAGTATTCAAATATCTTTGCATAGTGTGTGCAGTGGCGATCCTACAGTGGTTTACTTCCTAGGCGAAAGCCCCTTGGGCCCTGGTTCAGTCTGCCCATGTCAAGGATCACAACACAGTCTTCCTCAGCGTAAAATTATTGGTGATTTTACACAGAGGAAGGCCTTCAGGATGTCCTTTTGGTACTTTTACATTGTTATACCGTACTTTATTTAACTGACTTGTACTTACTTATATAGCCACAGTGTGGTAAGGACATAAAACCCTTCAACTGTCCCTGATATCCAGTGATTAAATTACAGCTGAACTAGTTAATGTTTGACAACCACTGACTTATATTTAATATTACATTGTAGGATAGTAGACTCCCCCCCCCCCCCAACACACGCACACACACACACACACACACACACACACACACACACACACACACACACACACACACACACACACACACACACACACACACACACACACACACACACACACACACACACACACACACACACACACACACAATTTTTGTTTCCTTATAATGCTGTAATGTTATATTGTTTTATAAGTCAAATGTAGTGTAACATTAATTAATCACAATTATGATGCACTACTCCTGCCAGATAGTACATTACATTAAAGAGATTACATGAAAGAGTAAATAAATGTTAAACATTTAACACTAACCCTGCATTTTTTTGATCAGGATCCATGTTTCTTCTTGGTAACTCACTGTGGACGACAGAATCTGATGAAAAAAAACAACATTTTAACTCACTGTGGACGACAGAATCTGATAAACAACAACAACATTTTAACTCACTGTGGACGACAGCATCTGATAAACAACAACATTTTAACTCACTGTGGACGACAGCATCTGATAAACAACAACAACATTTAACTCACTGTGGACGACAGCATCTGATAAACAACAACAACATTTTAACTCACTGTGGACGACAGCATCTGATAAACAACAACAACATTTTAACTCACTGTGGACGACAGCATCTGATAAACAACAACAAATCAACAACTTGTATCAACAGACTGTAGATCACACATGGTCAACAGAAGACCAGCGGGCCACACCCGGCCCACTGACCATCTCAATCCGGCCCTGAAGTCTTCTATGAATAAACTAAATGACCTCTACAAAACAAATCTACATCCTAATAGGATTATGGTTTGGAGGAAACTAATTTAACTTGATACCAATTCATAGTAATAAATAATATGTACCATTTGAGTACCTGCTTCCATATTACATCCATATGTAGTCAAATGTTTCTAATGTAACAGTGAAATAGTCAATGTTGATAACATAATGCAGTGTTTTATAGTGCGAGTGTGAACCAGTACAGCTGTAAAACTTTAACAATATAAACACCCACATTTCTACCAATAAACTTTCAATAACTTTTCCACAATAATTAACCCCATCATTTCCAGACCTATGTAACGATCATTCAGCTCAACAATGAGTCTCTTACTCCTAATATGTGCAACAATGTGCAAAGACAGTCAGTGTAGCAACAATAAAGATAATAGAATATAGTATTATATATTTATATTCCAAATGTTGTGCTACATCACCTATCCTACCTATAGGACATATAGGATCACACTGCAGCAGGTTGTGAGCTTGTAGATCTGTTATTGTTGTCACATACGGGTGGTAAATATTAGTCTGTAATCACACTGCCTGTTTAGCCAATAAGGACTTATGTTACATAATTCATAAGATGTTTAATTAAAATGCTTTGGAAAAGTTTTTTTATGTACAAAATCAACAGCCAAAAATAATAATAATGACAACATTTCTTCTAGGATACTTAAGTTCACACGATACATTCCAAACCTTTTCCAGGATTGTATTATTTTCTTTCCAGTAATTTCCTGAGTTGAAGCTGAACATTCAACACTGTGTTTCACATTTCATTTCAACAGTCAATGTGTTTCCCTTCAGTCTCTTTATCAAAGTCTCTATGGAGAACACAATGCTGATTAAAACAACAATAAGAATCAATCATAGAGGTCCAGACGGTTAGCTCAACCGTCTGGACATCTATAGGCTGCTAAGCTGGCCTGACGGCGTGCCGCGGGTTCGACTCCCGAGCCTGACGGCCTTTAGCATGTGTCACCACCATCTCTCTGCTGCTTTACTGTAGCTACTGTTGACTATCAATAAAGGCATAAAACACCCCAAAACAATCATATAAATAAACCAACTTTAGTAATCAATAACTATTCTTATTTTGTAGATCGGCTATTTGCATTTTGTAAGTTTGTAAATAACACTGATGGGATTCAATTCAAACAATTAATTCTAAGCAAATCTATGCATTAAACAATTTCTGCTTGATTATGCAAAACTTTGACAAAGTAATGGAAAGATGGTAACAAAATAATTGTATTTATTTCAGTACCTGTTCATGCTGTCGATGCTGAAGGTTTGCTTCTCTGTTCTGATACTGTACTGATGATGTGGAAGATATGACCTGAGAGAGAGAGAGAGAGAGAGAGAGAGGAGAGAGAGAGAGAGAGAGAGAGAGAGAGAGAGAGAGAGAGAGAGAGAGAGAGAGAGAGAGAGAGAGACAGAGAGAGAGAGAGACAGAGAGAGAGAGAGAGAGAGAGAGAGAGAGAGAGAGAGAGAGAGAGAGAGAGAGAGAGAGAGAGAGAGACAGAGAGAGAGAGAGACAGAGACAGAGAAAGAGAGAGAGACAGAGACAGAGAGACAGAGACAGAGAGACAGAGAGACAGAGGTACAGAGCAGTATAATCTTAGAGCCATGTTTATAGCTTTATGATGGTGTGACTGATACAGTTTATTGAGTACAAGGTACAGTTCACTGAGGTGTGATAACTCTACATACACTTACACTACAGGATAGAATCGTCCACCTGCCACAATGAACCATCCTGGCATGTTGAGCACCCTGAATGTTAGAAATGTTGAGTAGGGGTCCCCAGCATGTAGAAATTCATGTTAGAAATGTTGAGTAGCGGTCCCCTCCCTGCATGTAGAAACTGATGTTAGAAATGTTGAGTAGGGGTCCCCAGCATGTAGAAACTGGTGTTATGTTGAGTAGGGGTCCCCAGCATGTAGAAACTGATGTTAGAAATGTTGAGTAGGGGTCCCCAGCATGTAGAAATTCATGTTAGAAATGTTGAGTAGCGGTCCCCTCCCTGCATGTAGAAACTGATGTTAGAAATGTTGAGTAGGGGTCCCCAGCATGTAGAAACTGATGTTAGAAATGTTGAGTAGGGGTCCCCAGCATGTAGAAACTGATGTTAGAAATGTTGAGTAGGGGTCCCCGGCATGTAGAAACTGATGTTAGAAATGTTGAGTAGGGGTCCCCAGCATGTAGAAACTGATGTTAGAAATGTTGAGTAGGGGTCCCCGGCATGTAGAAACTGATGTTAGAAATGTTGAGTAGGGGTCCCCAGCATGTAGAAACTGATGTTAGAAATGTTGAGTAGGGGTCCCCAGCATGTAGAAACTGATGTTAGAAATGTTGAGTAGGGGTCCCCAGCATGTAGAAACTGATGTTAGAAATGTTGAGTAGGGGTCCCCAGCATGTAGAAACTGATGTTAGAAATGTTGAGTAGGGGTCCCCAGCATGTAGAAACGGATGTTAGAAATGTTGAGTAGGGGTCCCCAGCATGTAGAAACTGATGTTAGAAATGTTGAGTAGGGGTCCCCAGCATGTAGAAACTGATGTTAGACATGTTGATGAGTAGGGGTCCCCAGCATGTAGAAACTGATGTTAGAAATGTTGAGTAGGGGTCCCCAGCATGTAGAAACTGGTGTTAGAAATAGTAGGGGTCCCCAGCATGTAGAAACTGATGTTAGAAATGTTGAGTAGGGGTCCCCAGCATGTAGAAACTGGTGTTAGAAATGTTGAGTAGGGGTCCCCAGCATGTAGAAACTGGTGTTAGAAATAGTAGGGGTCCCCAGCATGTAGAAACTGGTGTTAGAAATAGTAGGGGTCCCCAGCATGTAGAAACTGGTGTTAGAAATAGTAGGGGTCCCCAGCATGTAGAAACTGGTGTTATAAATAGTAGGGGTCCCCACTGTCCTCAGCATGTGTGTCAGATCTAACTTTCAAGTCTCTTTAAACTTTAAGTATCACCTGACATGTCAAACTATAAGAGAGTTGACATGATTCTGGATCCATTCCAAGCATTAAGGTCTTTACAGACTGGGAGTAATAAATCACTCCTTCTAGTGCATTTTCAACAGGACTGGCATTTTGTGCTCTGAAAAAGCTCACAGGATTGAGGTTTAAAAGTCTGGAGTTCTGTGGTCTCATCAACCAAGTAGAACAGTGGTTTTCAACCGGTGGTCCGGGGACCACCATTGGTCCTTGAGAGGGTTCCAGGTGGTCCCCAGCTAAGTTGTTTAACCAGATGTAACTCTTGAGAACGTAAAAATGAAACCAAATGGACCCTGGCGGGTCCATTTGGTTTCATTTTTACACTCTCAAGAGTTAAAATAATCATCATGTGAATTAGCCCTACCTATAGTCCACACAACTAAAAGATTAATGGTCATGGAGAGAAGCAAAAGAAATCTTTGAGGGGCTAAAGTGTTCTCAAATGGTGGTCCGTGGTTCAAATGCTGAATAAATGGTGGGCCCTGGGATGAAAAACGTTGAAAACCACTGAACTAGAACTACAATTACTTCATCACCACTCTGTTGTCAGGACTAGAACACTAACACTGAGGAGATTAGAGAAATAAACCTAGTCTAGTCTAGTCTAAACCTAGACTAACACTGAGGACACTATAGAAATAAACCTAGTCTAGTCTAGTCTAAACCTAGACTAACACTGAGGGCACTATAGAAATAAACCTAGTCTAGTCTAGTCTAAACCTAGACTAACACTGAGGACACTATAGAAATAAACCTAGTCTAGTCTAGTCTAAACCTAGACTAACACTGAGGAGATTATAGAAATAAACCTAGTCTAGTCTAGTCTAAACCTAGACTAACACTGAGGACACTATAGAAATAAACCTAGTCTAGTCTAGTCTAAACCTAGACTAACACTGAGGAGATTATAGAAATAAACCTAGTCTAGTCTAGTCTAAACCTAGACTAACACTGAGGAGATTATAGAAATAAACCTAGTCTAGTCTAGTCTAAACCTAGACTAACACTGAGGAGATTATAGAAATAAACCTAGTCTAGTCTAGTCTAAACCTAGACTAACACTGAGGACACTATAGAAATAAACCTAGTCTAGTCTAGTCTAAACCTAGACTAACACTGAGGAGATTATAGAAATAAACCTAGTCTAGTCTAGTCTAAACCTAGACTAACACTGAGGAGATTATAGAAATAAACCTAGTCTAGTCTAGTCTAAACCTAGACTAACACTGAGGAGATTATAGAAATAAACCTAGTCTAGTCTAGTCTAAACCTAGACTAAAACTACCATGGATAGAAATGTGTACGACTGTGAAAATAAATACAAACTATTTACAATAAAACTATACAGCCCAGTTTACTGTGGACCACAGCCATGTGAGACAGCTGACACACACACACACACACACACACACACACACACACACACACACACACACACACACACACACACACACACACACACACACACACACACACACACACACACACACACACACACACACACACACACACACAATTTGTTTGTTTTTATCAACAGTCTATTTCAGCTTGTATTTCTTTTTTGTTAAAACAAGTAAAAAGACAACTTTGTCCCTAAAACACTGTATTTACCTTTAGTTGCCTTTTAAAAGTCGTTTAAAGCTAAGGGAAGTGATTTGAAATTCATCATGTAGTACCAGCCTGGTGCAGTAGGGGCGCCCAAGAGTAGCTACACTATGTGAACCTGCTGCTCGATCCTGATTGGAGGAGAATTCACCCTCCACCTGGGGAACTTTTATTAGCTCCTCTGCTAACGTGTGCAGACCATATGCACACCTTATAATAGAGCATTTTAACAGAAAAAATAAAATAAAATTGGGTGATAGCTGACAAAAGTGAAATCACTTCCCCTACCTTTAAAGATGTCCAGAGTTGTTCCTTGCAGGCTTAGCCTCCAGATCCCTCTATAATGGAGCATAATGAGAATCCTGCTATTCTAGCTGTTAAAACTTAATTCACCAAGGTGAACAATATGTCTCTGGTTCTGGTATATGATGTTAGTCCAGCTTAACTTTAGTCTCTGGTTCTGGTATATGATGTTAGTCCAGCTTAACTTTAGTCTCTGGTTATGGTATATGATGTTAGTCCAGATTAACTTTAGTCTCTGGTTATGGTATATGATGTTAGTCCAGATTAACTTTAGTCTCTGGTTATGGTATATGATGTTAGTCCAGCTTAATTTTAGTCTCTGGTTATGGTATATGATGTTAGTCCAAGTTAACTTTAGTCTCTGGTTATGGTATATGATGTTAGTCCAGCTTAACTTTAGTCCATCATGTGTTGCTTAGTGTTGTTTTCCTCCTCCTTCTTCTTCTTCTTTCCAGCAGTCTAGACGCCTGACTGTGTATTGCTGCCCCCTACTGTTAGGATTCTTCATTACACCTTGAGTTCACAGCCCTTACACCTTGCTGTGCAGGTCTGTGTCTAACAGGAAAGTCATCCAATTCAGGCCGGGAATCCATTTTTTTGGATTGTGTGTAGCACCCGTATCGCTGAGATATCGCCACTGGACTAGTACTAGCTTCGTTCGGGGGGAGTAAAATATTAGACCAGAGACAGAGACACACTGCTTTAAATGCAAGCCGGCAATAGTTTTACTTAATGAAAAGTAGTAGTGGTTGAACAAGGACATACAAAGACACACATACACACACACACATTGACCTTTGACCCAAAATAATAAATGAAAACAATCCTGCAGGTATCATAAGGTACGTATTTTCTCACTTTTCCTTTTTTCTTTCTTCTTAGTTTAGTAGTAAAACTAAGGTGAGGTAGTTTCAGTTAGTTAGTTTCCTATTTTAGTCAACTATTTTAGAAAGGTTTCAACTAATTTTAGAAAACTAGTTTCTTTCTATTTTAGTTTTATTTGTTCAGTTCAGTTCAGTTCAGTTCAGTTTATTTCAGCATCTGGACATGATTACAATCTATATAAAAAAAAAATATATATATATATATATATATATATATATATATATATAATATGTCTATATATACGTACATTGTTTCATCCTTTTTTTGTTTTTCATTTTTGTTTATCAATACAAATATATAAAAATAAATATAGAATGCAAATAAATAAAGGGTAATGTATAGTATATATACATGTATATACACATCAACTTTTTTTTTTTTTTTTTTCCCCTCTTCTCAGTACAAATATATATATAAATATATACAGATATATATAAATAAATGTACGTGCAATGAGTATGTATAATATATTTGTTTCCTGAGTGTCCATACAGACGTCATTCCAGTGCTGAAAAGGGCTAGGGTGAAGCCAAAGGCTTGTCGGGCCGTTCATAATCTAGGTGCATACCGTTTAGTTCATTATCCGAATCGTCTGATTGCATTTCAGTCTAGTGTACATGGTTTGATAATGATCAACATAACCATAATAATGCTGTCAATAGTAATGATAGAGGCATAGTATGTAGTAGGGCGCGTGGTATGTAGCAGCCTGGTGCTGTATAGCGTAATATGCGTATATAGTATAGTATATACTATAGTATAGTATTGTACAGTACGACATTGTGTAACTTGGCTTATAGTAGGGACTATGTATGAGTGTATGAATAAGATTGCGTTGTGTATGGATGTGGTAAGATGTATAGTATAGTGTATGTATATTATCACATAATAGTACAACGTATATATATAAGTATAAGTAATAGAATATATGGCTATATATAAGGTAGTGTATAATGGTTTTATATAGAATAGTATAGTATATTCTAGCACAAGATGTGTATATATTAATATAAGATATGGGATATAGTAATTAGTATATTTAATAATATAGTATAGTATAGTATATGTATATATTAATATAAGATATGGGATATAGTAATTAGTATATTTAATATAGTATAGTATATGTATATATTAATATAAGATATGGGATATAGTAATTAGTATATATAATAGTATAGTATAGTGTAATATAGTACCATATAGTATAGTATATATGTAACAGCGCCCATAGAGTAGATATTAATAATAATGATGCAATATGTGTGAATGTAAACAATACTGTTGCTGGTAACAGCAGCAGCGATAGAGACAATACCATTACTGTATTAATACAATAATTGAGGACAGTACTATTGAATGTATACAGTATGAGAGTCTTGTACATCTTCATGGTGTGATAGCGTGGTACCTGATTTGATGGGTCGTTTTATTGACCGGTGTGTAGTGTGTGGACTAGTATTGTCACTCTGGCTCTTCATCGTCGTATTTGTCCAGCTCCGAAAGGTCCTTGATTAATACGACCTTTGCCTCTTCGGGCGTTCCTTTCAGCTTGATATAAACTTTGCAGTTCGCCGTCCACGTTGATTGTATCTTCCCCGACCTCCTTAGGATGCGTGCCTGCCTGGCGATGGTGGCGGTCCTCTTCGTTAGGTGCTCGTTCATATAGACGTTCGTCTTGTTCAGCTTTTTCCATTGTTTCAGGAGTGCAATCTTGTTTTTTCGGTTTGTAAATCGAATTATTATGGCCGGCGGCTCCTTCTTCTTCCCCGGCGGAGGCTTCTTGACGCTTCTTGGGAGGGAGTGACATGCTTCAATGTCCTCGCTGTTGATGTTGATTCCCTTCTCCATCATAAAGTTAATCACCTGTTGCTCGACCGATGCAGCTTCTTCCTCCGAGGGAATGTCGTGGTTCGTCGAATCCACTGCTTTTGCGTAGGTCCGTGGTTTAATCACTAGACCGCTCACAATTACATTGTTCATTCTGGAATACTGTTCCAGTTCGTCTACCCGGGTCTCGAGCAGACTAATCTTCTTGTGTTTCTCCAAGTTGAGTCGTTTCAGTTCTTTTATCGTTTTAACCATTTCCAATATGTCCTTTTGTTGTTTGGACAAGGTGTCCATTTCGTTAGAGATGTAATCAAGTGATTTCCTTAGCTCTTCCATCTCAGACTTCTTTGGAGCCATATTTACGAGCAGCGACTCCCTTGCACCGTGTGCAGGCGGCAGCAGCACCGGCCCGTCCCGTCCTGCTCGGGCAGCAGCAGCCCGAGCCGGTATGCTCTGACGGCGGGAGGAGAGCGCAGCAGAGGCAGCCTAGATCGACGCGCACAGACAGCAACTGTAGCGACGCAGCCCGGCCCGCCCAGGCAGTGGCAATAGCAGCGGCCCGATCCGCCGCGCCCAGGCAGCAGCAGCAGCGCGAGCCGGCTACTGTTGTAGTTAGCTGTTGTGGTTAGCTGGGTGGCGACATCGACGACGTGCCCACGAAGTCAGCCGCACCAGGACGTGTTTCTTCGGCTTGTCCTGGATTCCAGACCCGTAAACGAGCCACACAGACACCCAGCAAATAATTCCCCACGAAGTAGTAGTAGTATCAATAGTAGCAGTAGTAGAAGTAGTAGCGGTTGTCGCGCTCGAGCAGCAGCAGCAACAGCGACGGCCCGACCCGGCTAGTTCCGACAGGCGGTGATCGTAGTAGTAG
Organism: Benthosema pterotum; assembly: GCA_039105355.1. Classification (NCBI taxonomy): domain Eukaryota; kingdom Metazoa; phylum Chordata; class Actinopteri; order Myctophiformes; family Myctophidae; genus Benthosema; species Benthosema pterotum. Next base: position 48,928,819 of record CM076978.1, on the reverse strand, counting down.
CTTGAGCAGGCTTATTCGAGCAGTAGCCTAGTAGGGCGGCTTGAGCGGCTTGTAGGCTGGGTGGCGGCGTCGACAACGTAACCACGAAGTCAGCCGCACCAGGACGAGTTTCTCGGCTAATCCTGGATTCCAGACTCAGTCAGACGAGCCACACAGACACCCAGCCAGTAGGAGGGTGGCGGTCCTCGACCCGTAGGCCAGTCACACACCCTCACGATGTTCCCCTGTAGTCGGCAGTTAGGTAGTTTGTTTTGCAGTAGTAGGAGCTTATGGGCTAGTTAGCATTTAGCATTCAAGCAACGGCAGGTACTCAGCTCGCAGCGTGCAGCCTCTCCCTCTCACCGGTCTATGTACTAACTGGTAGAGAGTATGTCCTGGGTTGGCAGATCAGAGTTTGGAAGCACTTGTTTTCATTAAACCAACATCCTGCTGTCTCCTGTATTATGTGCTCATCATTCCAAACAGGCAGCATGCATGTGTCACTCATCACCTAAAGGTGTAGTATGACTGAACCATCCATTGGTCTGTTGTGGCGTTCACCTTGAGGGGAGGAGCCTGTCGTAGCCAATCAGCAGGTTGATAAGGACAGCCTGCAATGATCTTTATGCTTGGATCCGACGTGGACACAAAAACAAAATGGAGTCCAGACGCTTCAGTGGGCTGTCAATCAACACACTGACAGTTCTGTCATACTGGAGGTGAACCTCATCACCTAAAGGTGTAGTATGACTGAACCATCCATTGGTCTGTTGTAGCGTTCACCTTGAGGGGAGGAGCCTGTCGTAGCCAATCAGCAGGTTGATAAGGACAGCCTGCAATGAACTTTATGCTTGGATCCGACGTGGACACAAAAACAAAATGGAGTCCAGACGCTTCAGTGGACTGTCAATCAACACACTGACAGTTCTGTCATACTGGAGGTGAACCTCAGTTGCTGCTGTTGTTGCTTGTGGACCATGATGGCTGATACCTGTGTGTGTCACACCAATGGGTTCTATTGTCTTGAGTTAACTCTTCTCTTTCCCTTCCTTTTCTCCACAGGTAAACCAAATGAAAATGTATTCCCCGGTAGAGGTAGGTATACGATAATTAAATATCAAAATGGAATGAACTTTCAAATCACAACGTGGATGTTATGACAATAAAATATAACTGGATGCTATATTTACAATCAGGCTAAAGTTCAAATGCAAAAACTTCTCTTTTGTTTCTCTTTTGTTATCAAATAATGTAGTATATAAACACTGTATTCTGTCTTTTTCCAATACCAAAATAAAATAAAAATATTTCAGATGCTCTCAATCGTTCCTTTTTTCAGTTTCAAAATAAAATAAAATAGTTCTGATGCTGTAATTGACACAGTCTTTCAGTTCAAATCATTTGTCTTCTTTTCCAGCAACAAAATAAAAGTACAGATTGCTCCTTTAATTCACTGTCTCTGTCAGTAAAGGGGCTTACAGACGGCGGGGAATAAATCGCCCACTCTAATTCATTCTCAATGGGGCCGGCGTTTTTTGAGCACAAAAGTTCAAAAATCGACCGGCGTTCAAGAGAGCGTTTAACGCCGGTCGTTTTCCGCTCGGCGTCACTGATTTTAGTCGCGCGCGCGTGCTCGTTTCGTGCACGCGCGCGCGAGTTCAATTCAAGTTCAATTCCAGTGAACTTTTTGTAAAACGCTTGGCGATTTATAGCAAACAAACAACATAATGAGGACGGTGATGACCCACTCTACCAGTAGACCTACACGTACACAGTGACTTCACCGTTTCTGTTCCAGGAGTGGATTCCCTATTCATTTAAGGCTCTGGCGCAGCCGAGCCAGGGCAGGATCTAGCCAGCCCTACTAGGGTGGGCTGGAAGAATGGCGGGTGGGCAACTCCAAAGTTTTTCATAAGAAGCAGTGCTTTTGAACATTTTTTATACCAGGGCCCACTATTTATTCGGCTTTTGAGCCACATAACACCATTTGAGGACATTTTAGCCCCACAGACCCCAAAGCTAAAGATTTATTTTGTTTTTGACCACAATACTAGGTTGGATTTAGTAAACAAAACAGTCAAATATACAGATCAAAATGACCATTAATCTTCTACATTCTCTAGTTGTGTTGACTTGGGCTAATTCACGTGATAGAGTGTAAATATGAAACCAAATGGACCCACAAGGGTCCATTTGGTTTCATGTTTACGCTCTCAAAGAGTTACATCTGGTTAACAAACTTTCCAACATTTAGCCTAGCTGTAGGGTTGCCAACCGTTCCGTATAATACGGAATCGTTCCTTAATTGAACACTAAATGATGCGTTCCGTATTGAATCGACTAGAATTGGAGCGGGCCTGCGGCCCGCTCCAACTCTAGCACCACGCCACTCACAAATGGCATTTATATATAGATTTATTTTGGTCTACTACGTCTATGTAACAAATTGTGAGGCTGTAGCATGTAGGAAACGAAAGTGAGGGCATGGGGCATAGGAAGACAGAGGGGGCATGGCATAAACAGTTCAGCAAGTAGGCCCTACAGCTTTGTCTTCTTGGTGGTCCATGAAACAAATTGTGAAGTTGTAGCATGTTGTAATCAATATTTACAGCTTATGGGAGAACACAACAGTTGTCCACAGTTGCCAGGGGACAATGGGCTCCTATATAGTAGATAATGTGTGTAGGAAGGGGTCGTTGTACTTGGGGTGTCCAAGATTAATCTGTGCGTTTTACTGGTGAGCGTGAATGCTTTTTGCTTCCCGGCTCGCTTCCCGACTCGGAGCCGGGTGTGGAATGCATGCGCCCAGTGGGCTGAACATGACCAAATATTGGCAAATATCAGCATCAGGCATGGCCAAATATCAACATGCATGCAAACATGTTTCTCCAGTAGTTTCTATTGTCGCCATCTGTCAAGGTTGCACATGACCGTTGCAGCCATTCAGAGTCTCTCTAACATAAACACTTGTAGCCTTGCCCCTCTGACAAAATCCCAGAAAAAAATCCAATATTACCAAATAGGCTACTACTAAAATAATTACCACATCAGCATGCCTGGAAGTAATCTAATGTGAGTCCCCTAAATGTAATTTTATTTGATTTCTGTGTTGAATATGGTATGACTTTTGGCTGGGCTGGATGGTCAGGTCAGATTTTCTTTGCACTGGTCTGTGGACTTTTTTCTCTCAACACTTGAAAGAGGATGCACATGACTGGAACAGCCACACTGAGGCTCTACAACACAAACACTTCTACCATACTTCTCCATTTTGTCCTGATGTTATTCTACCAAATAAAACCAATAGAATGCATAAATACAATCCTGTACAATACAATCAATAGTAGGCTACTACTAATAATTAAGTCAACACAACTGCAAGTAAAGTACCCAGCGAGCTTGTGAATGTCATTTATTCTGCATGATGACTATGGGTTGAGGCTGGCCCGGCTGGTTTAGGATAGATTTTGTTTGGTTTGCCTGGGTTTGAGCTGCTCTGGAGTTTTTTTCTCAACAGTTGCCATAGCAGGACACAGTATAGGCCTATGTAAACACATTTTTCCAGTAGTTTCTAGCGTCTCAATCTCTCTCTCTGGAAGACGTCGACTCGTACATGACCGCAGCGGAAACACTGAGGCTGTTCAACTGACAGGCTGTAGGACTATTGTTTTGTGCAAAATATAAAATCCAATCCAAGTTTGGAATCAAATGAACCCTTATGGGTCTGAGTCTGCAATGTACAAATGGAACACATGGACCCATTAGTAGCCGCAATCTGCAAGCTTCCAGGGGGTCCCCAATGAAATGATACTTTGAAACCAAGTGGACCCTTACGCCCTCACTGTAACAACCTTATAACATTAATACGTGATGATCATGTTTTAGGGTAGAAAAAATCATGGCACTCCATCTTTAATTAATGTCGTGCAGAATGTAGTTCAGCCTTCAAGCCTGGCCCTCCACAACTATTTAATTCCTTTAGGCCAGGGGTTTTCAACCTTTTTCATACCAGGGCCCACTATTTATTCAGAATTGGAGCTATGGACCACCATTTGATGCCATTTTAGCCCCACAGACTGCAAAACTAAAGATTTAATTTGCTTTTGTCCACAATTCCAGACTGGATTTCAGAAAGAAATCAGTCAAACATACATATCCAAATGACCATTGATATTCTACATTGTGTAGTTGTGTAAACTTGGGCTAATTCTCATGATGAATACTGTAACTGTTGAGAGTGTAAAGATGAAGCCAAATGGACCCGCGGGTCCATTTGGTTTCATGTTTACGCTCTCAAAGAGTTACATCTGGTTAAACAACTTTCCATCATTTAGCCTGCGGACCACCAGGAATCCTCTCAGGGGGGCACTGGTGGTCCCCCGACCACCGGACGTTGAAAAGCCCTGTTTTGGCTGCTATTAAGTTGTACTGGTCTGCCCTCCTCTGTTCATTCGTCCACAACAAACGTCATAGCCTATTAGTATTGTCGAGCTAATCACTATATCAACTTATATATGTGTAACAGTGTGAATAGTGAACAGTGTGTATAATTACACAAAATATCATATCAGTTCTTCTACCTGACAAGATTCCCCATGATTCTCTACGTATAGTCCCTTTAAGTTGGTACAGTCTGCCTCGTGTATAATTTCCCATGATGCCTTCACCTCTTCCTCTTTTAATTCCGCGATTGGAACGAGGTGGGTGTCTTTTGTTACGTCCTGTATAACAAAATAAGAATTGTATCTACAAAATGATTTATACAGCGTGTTATTTCTGTTTTATAGAGGAGACCTGTGTACTGTATGCACGAGGCTAACGTGGAGACATGTTCTGTGTTATTTTCTGTCAGAATAAACGTCATCTGTAGTCTCCACAAGAGTCCTGGGTTGTCCCTCCTGAGTCCTAACACAACGCAGAGTGAGACGGATCCAACCGGTTACATATGGGCAAACGATGACACGTCAGTGCGGGGCCCCTATGGGCCCACCGTCCACTGCTGGGAGACCCTCGTGCTTAAATGGGTAGGCTATGCATGTAGTTTTTATACTGCCATGCAAGCACACAGCAAAGCTTCCATGCAAATTCCTGCATGGATACACGCAAACACGTCGTTTTCCCGAACCACACGCTTACACCAAAAACAAACTTTCGCCGCTCGGCAATAAATCCGTGGCACATCGCCGCGCGATGCACGGGAGCAGGACTATTCCGTAGCCATCGTAGGAAAATAAATCTCGCGTCCTGGACGATTGAAAGTGATGGTTGCATTCTTATCCAACTCGGAGAAGTAGTGGCACGCGAGTGGTCAACTTGCAAGCGATCATAACAGCAGAACAGAACAGGCGACAATGAGAGAGGAGAGGAGAGGGGAGGGGAGGGGTCGGTGTTACGGCCAGAGGCAGTAGTAGACGCAGTTGCGACATTGAGGGGGCAGAAAACAGCGGCCAACTATAGTCCTATGAAAACGATTTAATCTAAAGAGTGATTTACAGCGGTTTTGCTCCTGTAACACAGATACTATGAGGCCCACTACAAATTAACGATTTAAAGTAAAGCGGTTTAAGATCATTAAAGCTGGGCTGTTGCCTGAGGTCACAGATATGCCTTCCCCATGCTCCATGAAAGTCTATGTAGAGAAGGCGCCATTAGATCTTTCCATGGAGGTGAACGGACATGTCGTAGCTCTGTGTTTGATGCAGTAGTAGACGCAGTTGCGACATTGAGGGGGCAGAAAACAGCGGCCAACTATAGTCCTATGAAAACGATTTAATCTAAAGAGTGATTTACAGCGGTCGTGCTCCTGTAACACAGATACTATGAGGCCCACTACAAATTAACGATTTAAAGTAAAGCGGTTTAAGATCATTAAAGCTGGGCTGTTGCCTGAGGTCACAGATATGCCTTCCCCATGCTCCATGAAAGTCTATGTAGAGAAGGCGCCATTAGATCTTTCCATGGAGGTGAACGGACATGTCGTAGCTCTGTGTTTGATGTCGCAACTGTGGTTGATTTAGCAGAGCCATACAGGAAAGTTGCGCCACGGTTCTGTCAGGGTCTGAACCGTATAGATTTGACGTCACGATAGTCAGGGCGGACCAAACGTGTATGTTTTAATTTATTTTATATTAGCCGATGTGGATACATTAGGAGCGCAATGAGTGGCTAAGAACATTGCAGTAGTAGTAAGCAACTATCATGTGAAGTTTGGTGGCATGTGAGCATGTAGATATTGTGTGATGATCAGAAAACTGCCACTCGTAGTTCCTCCAATTGAGTAGCTGTGATGTGATGTGATGTGATGTGATACGATACGGAACGCGGTTTGTTCCGTATTTCCCTAAATGCCTCCTGTGCGATCCGTCGCACAAACATCAACACTGAATTTAACAGTAGTGAACAAAATAAAGCAGGAGATATATTTAAGACAGCACAATTGCTCTGTGGCGAGTGTACACAGGACTTCTCACGAGCAGAAACCAAACCAAAACCTCCCCGTGGCTGCAGATCTGCATGCGTGTGTGCGCGGTGCGCTGGTATCGCTTCGCTGCTGCTCTGTGTGCCAAATCCTGCCGTGTCCAGAGCCATAGAGTGAGAGAGTTCCGCAAACTCCCAGAGCCATATAGTAAGAGAGTTACCACAACAACGGTCACAGACTCAGTTCTCATGAATGAAACTGCACCCAGAGATCGATTTGGTATGCTTATATCTTTTTACAAGATGTTAAGTACTATTTATTTTTTCCTGCCTAAAGCTATTGATGTGGGTATATGCCTATAGCCAGGCTATTTCAGTAGGCTAATATGGTTGACGATTTATTAGTAAAGTCTAATAAATGTGTGCCTATTCAATACAATTTTTGCCCATTAAAAAAAAAACTTCTTTAAAATCAGGATTCTTAATGTTATAAAGACAATGGACTACTTGTTCATAATTCATTAACATTTATACAGCACAATAGGCCTACCGGCCTACCCCTTCCCTACTGACCCCAGAGGTTAATATGGTATGTGAAATCATCCCTCCACCTTCAACCGCTTATCCGTAGTTAAGTCACAGGGGCAACAGCTCCACCAGAAAACCGCAGACTTAGACCTAACCTAATAACCGCGCTGCTTCGCCGCGTGGTCGTAGAAGTGTTCCTTATTCCAAGATCTCAGAGTTGGCAACCCTACCTAGCTGGGACCACCTGGAACCCACCCAAGGACCACTAGTGGTCCACTGGTTGAAAACCACTGATATTACTTTTCATTGGGTGGGCAGGATGCACGTTTGGGTGGGCTGTGCCCACCCCTGCCCCCCTCTAGATCCGACCCTGAGCCGAGCCATGACGTGAGTTGTGGCAATTCTGCTCTAACGTTCTAATGTTTACAACGCATTTTTGTGCGACGTGTTGTGAGTTTGTGTCACGGTCACGCTATGACAAAGTGAAGCATGTTGGTTACATGCTTTTAGCCAGCAGAGTTTATTATACAACATATTTAAACCGTGATGGATGCTGGCCATTTTATTTTAACCTAGGCTACACAACTTGGAATAACTATAGTCTACGTTCAAATATCAACCACTACGGCTGCAGCCGTCATTATTGGTGAGTCATTAATTCATTGTAAATGAATTGTAAATTCAGCGTGATCATGATCAGGTAGCCTGCTTGACTGCAAGGATGAAAGCTACTGGGAAGTTGGTAGCGTGTAGGCTGCTGAGCCACGCATTTCGTGCGCCCCCCCCCCCTCCCGGCATAAAACGCTCGGCGTTTATCGACGGGCGATTTTCTTTATGTCGGCAAAGAAACTCGCCCGACGATAACGCCGGTGTTTATCGTTGCCGTCTGGAAGCCCCTTTAGTGTCTCCAATATCCAGTATTGACTCAGTTCTTTAAATGTGCCTTTCAAAATAAAAGTAAAACAAATAAACCAGTTTCCGATACTCCTACCGCTCTGGCAGTGAGCAATTCAAGGTGTAGGAACGTGCAAAGGGGCACCCTTGCACTCAGCTCTCCAATCCGTGGTACCTGGGACTCCTAGCTCGCCATCCAGATCTCCGGTTTGTCACTGTGATACTCAAAAAAATAAAATAAATCACTCAAATACTCAAAATACTCTGATTACTTTAGGTACTGTGGGCCAATTGTCTTAACTAGGCCCAATTGATGCTGATCATTGGCAATCATTAGTAGCCTAATCATTGGTGTCAGCTGGCTGCTCTGCTCAGCTGTTTAATAGTAGTCTTTTTTAACATGAATAAACCAACATTTCACCATCAAAACCTACAGAAAGTACTCTTAATCATGAAATAAAGGAAAATGCTTTCAGATGCAAGTGCAAACATGAACATTTAGTGCAAAATGTATTTGTTTCTTAAACTCACCAAAACACTCGGTCTGCACAAACACAACACAGACCGAGCTGGTTGCGCTCCCAAATCTGTCCCAACACTGCACACAAACGTTGTGTAGGTGTTTCTAGTCAAAAACAACTCGTTTTTAACCTTAGTTTTCCGTTTTTCAATCAGTTCTGCAGCTTTCTTTCTGGCGTTCTCTCTGCTGCTCTGTCTCTCTCCGCTCTGCCGGTCATAATGGCAGCCTTCACTCTCTCACTCTAGCTGCACGTAGCTCATTAAAGGGACAGTACACTGCACCTGCATGCAACTTAAAGGGTTGTTGTTTTTTTACTGTTGACTCTTAAGATATAGGAACCTTTTACCCTTTTTAACTTTTTTACATCACATGTTTTTAATTGCTTTTGCATTTCAATGACTTTTGTATTTATTCATGCATTTTAATAGAGCATATTTATTAATATATTGTATACCCTGTTTTTAAGCAACACAGTATCACAGGAAAAAGTCAAATAGTGACTTTTTTCCAGACCCCACACAGTCACTATTTGACTTTCCAAAGTCAAATAGTGACTTTCTGAAGAGGGCGTGGCTTTCCTTTTGTCTTGCAAAAAAAATAAAAAATGCATCAAAACAGTAGCGGCACTGATTCGAACCGCCAACCTACTGACTACTGGCCAACCTGCTTTACCTCCTGAACCACCGCGCCCCCTGCTGATTTCAGCATAGTTTTACTGAGATTAGGGTTAGGCATACTTTTACTGAGGTTAGCGATAGTTTTACTGAGGTTAAGTTTAGGCATAGTTTTACTAAGGTTATGGTTAAGTTTAGGCATAGTTTTACTGAGGTTAGGTTTAGGGTTAGTTAGGGTTAGGCATAGTTTTACTACGCCTAACCCTAATATCAGTAAAACTATGCCCAAATCAGCAGGGGGCGCAGTGGTTCAGGAGGTAAAGCAGGTTGGCCAGTAGTCAGTAGGTTGGCCGTTCGAATCAGTGCCGCTACTGTTTTGATGCATTTTTTTTTTCTTTTTTGCAAGACAAAAGGAAAGCCACGCCCTCTTCAGAAAGTCACTATTTGACTTTGGAAAGTCAAATAGTGACTTTGTGTGGGGTCTGGAAAAAAGTCACTATTTGACTTTTGACATGTGATACTGTGATACCAACAGGGTTGTTTTAAATGTGGGTTACAATGTCATGGATCCCCAAAATGATATTAATTAGCCCACGGATCCTCCATTATGTCAGCAACTCTAGCAGTGTTCTCGCCTTTTCCGAACAAGAAGGGTGAAGAACGGACGTAATCTGTGTTCAGAGAGTTTTGTTTGGAAAATAAAAGTGTGATCTTTCTGACGAAAAGTTTCGGACGTCGGAGAGTATGAACATGAACTTAACACATGGCACCAAATGGACCCTCACGGTTCCGTAACTCAAAGAGAGTAATACGGGAGTGTAACACATGGAACAAAATAGACCCTCACAGGTCCGTAACTCCAGGGAGTGTAACACATGGCACCAAGAGGGTCCATTTGGTTATGGAGATGTGAAAGAGTAATATGTAACAAGTTTGAGAGCCACCGTTTTACAAAACAGTTAAAAACGTACTCCTAAAACTAAATGCCACTTTTCATTTACATAATGTAGGGCCTAGTGCAGGAGTGCCAGTGTAGGCAGAAAAAAGAAAGATGGTTTGTTCTTCCTGGAAATAGCCAGAAATGGTGGCACTCCGTTTAATCACACACACACACACACACACACACACAAAAAAAACTTGAATGTTAGGGAAAACTACAGATTTACAACTCGTCACTTCACACTTCACAGCATGTTGTTGTTCTATGAAATACTGCATATACACCAATAATACATTTCAATGATTGATTTACATCAATATACACTGAGGAGCCACAACTCCATACCATTCAAATGTACATGTAGCTCCTATACTCTATCTGACTCAAAGAGACGCTGAGGAGTTTATCCCCGCTATTGTGAACCCAGCATAGACAGGTTGAGTGAAGGAGGTGTGGAAGGTGTGCAGGTGTGTCAGTGTGTCAGAGGACACTGTGTAGAAGGACACAGTGCCAGCAGCATGGTCTACATACACTGAGACTCTGCGTGAGTAGTTGGAACTGAATAGACTATTGTAGTTATTATTGTTAGTCACTTTATACCTACATTCATAATCATCAAATTCCAATGTCCATGACTTATCATGGGATCCAAACAAACACTCATCACCCTGTGTGTCGTGTTCTCTCTGTGCTACTGCTACAGAAACCAGTCCAAAGGCTTGTACCTCATAGTAACAGCGTCCACTCAGTGTCTCTCTGGACAACACCTGACTGTAGGTTTTAAATCTGTGTGGATGAGGAGGATAGTTCTGATCCTCTACCACCCAGGTCACCATCCTGTTGTTCTCAGACAGACGGAGCCTGCTGTGTGTTGTGTTTGGATCCAGTGTGAGTTCACACACATCTGATGAGAAGAACAACACACAATACGGCACCAGTTTACAATCACACAAGTGCATTTTCGGGTGATAATTTGCTCTTCAACTGTATTTTTTACCATTTGAAAGATCTCCAAGCTCTTTGAATTGAACGCATTATTAATGTAGATCCACAGTGTAGTGAGTCTAGACAACAGACTAATATTACTCAGTTAATTTATATCCACAAGACTAATATTACTATATATAACAAACCATCCTCTGTTTTGAATGCTAACAGATGGACTGTAATGCCCAATGGTGACCACTATGCCGCATCATGCCCATGACAGGCAGCCTTATGGTGACTGACATACAATGAAACAGTCACAATGATACAGTCGCTGTCAGTCTGTGATTGGAAGGTACAGTCACTGTCAGTCTGTTTGTTTCTGTTTGTGTTAATATTGTGAACTCTATTAATGTACATGTTATGGCTATTATAATAATATCACACTTTATTAATCTACATGTTATGGTTATTATAATAATATCACATACTGTAGCAGATTGATACAGTATGTGATAATATTATAATGTTATGGTTATTATATTAATATCACGTATTGTATTAGTCTACATTTATGGTTATTATATGAATATCCCATACTGTATTAGCCTACATTTATGTAAGTTTAAAACATATTTGTCAAATAGATTTCAATGGAATTATTAAAAGTTAAGGTGATGCCACCTGGAACCACCCCTAATGACCCTTGGAGAGTCCCCCGGACCCACTTTGAGAACCAATGATCTAAATAGCTGTTGTGATGCTTTGATTGAATCAATAAAACTGAATATAAACTTACACTTCTTCAAACCTGGTGTTAGCATGTTCTCTCCACCGTGGCCCACACTGGAGTTGAAGGAGAGACAAAGTCAGCTCTGAATAATTACGTGTAATGAAAACATTGTATCCTTCTCTAAAACTAGTAGATCTTGTGTCTCTAGCTAGTTGATCGTATTGTGTTCTTGTCTAAAGACAGTATATCATGAGTCTCTCATACCTCAGAGTGTCCAGTCTGTAGCAGGGATCCTTAACAAGAGCAGAAAGCATCGCTTCTCCTGATTCTCCTGGATGATTGAAGGTCAAGTTCAACTCTTTCAAATGAGACGGGTTAGAACGCAGAGCTGAGGTCAGAGAAGAACAGCCTTTCTCTGTGACCAGACATCCTGACAAACTGCACACACACACACACACACACACACACACACACACACACACACACACACACACACACACACACACACACACACACACACACACACACACGATTATAAAAACTATTTGTTTCTGTTTTTTTTTATTAAA
>CM076978.1:48786698-48911698 GCA_039105355.1 Benthosema pterotum | reverse complement strand
TGCTATGAGCTTGTAGATCTGCTGTTTTGCAAATTGGTGTAAATATCTTTTAATTTTTGATTCTATATATATTGGCTAGCGTTTGTAAAAGAATTTGGAAGCCATTGAATCGGGTTAATGATAAGACTTGCACACATTTCCCTGAATTTTCCTGGATTTTGTCTCAAAAAGCAGATTAAAAAGCTCACATGGGGCAATCAGTGCAGGCCTTTGAGCTTGTATATCTGCTATTGTTTCAGTAAAGCCTCCTTCCTTATTCTGAATACTCCACCGTAGCACCACTGCACTTTTCTGCTTACCACTGCATCCAATATCTATTCACTTACTCCCTACTATATACTATACTGTATATATATAAGTTGCCGACTCCCCGTTGGCTGTTTTGGCTTGATAGCCTAGCCACCTAACAGTGGCACCGGCTTAGCGGCTACTGCTACTGCTAGTACCGGGCTGTGATGGCAGCGACTGCATCCTCTCCCGACCCCCCCTCTCGCTCTAGCCCTATCGTGTGCATCAGGTGCCGCATGCATAGTTACGACCCCACTGCTTTTGGAGCGATGGGTCTGTGTAACAAATGCAATGCGATCTCTGTGCTAACGTCGAGGCTGATCGAGCTGGAGGCTCTGGTTAAAAGTGCTAGCGGTGGTGCGGCTAGTTCGGCTGGCTCGCCCGCCGCTCGCACCCGGACACAGGGACGCCACCGTCAGCCGCGGACCGCGGCTGAACGGGGTCCCCACGAATCAGATCGTGACGGCGGCTGGGTGACTGTTGCTGGAAGGAAGCGTAGTCATACACATAAGCACACGGGACACCAACCACTCCACGTTTCAAACAGCTTTTCCCCACTCACTGCTACACCCATTAGTGACAGTGAGTCTGTCGACTCGCCATACAAACGGCCGCGGGTCGCCAAGACAGTCAAGACTACAACTCTGGTTATTGGTAGTTCTATAGTAAGAAACGTGAAGTTAGAGACGCCAGGGACCACAATCACTTGCATCCCCGGGGCCAGAGCGGGCGACATCGAATCATGCTTAAAACTTATGGCTAAAGGCAAACACAAACGCTATGATAAAATTGTAATTCATTGCGGTGGCAACGACACTCGACTTCGGCAATCCGAGATCACAAAGATCAATATTGAGTCCGTGTGCACATACGCAAAGACAATGTCGGACTCCGTAATTTTCTCTGGCCCCTGCCAAACATGATCAACAATGACATGTATAGCCGTATGAGTCAATTCAACCGCTGGTTGTCTAGGTGGTGTCCAGATAATAACGTGGGCTTTATAAATCATTGGCAAAGCTTTGAGGGGAAAACTGGTCTGATAGGGAGAGACGGCATACATCCAACTTGGGACGGTGCAAGGCTCATCTCTAGAAACATGGACAAATCTATAAATAAAGCATGACAACCCAGAGTTGAGACCAGAAAGCAGGGTTGCGGTCCTACACTCTACCCTGTGCTTCCCCTAGTGCAGCCACCCACCCGCCAAATTACAACTATACAAACTGTTCAACCAAGGCTAAATAAACCAAAATCGAAACAAATTGGTGCTGTTCATAGAAACTTGATACAAATAAAAATCAACCCCATCCTCCCACAAAATACAAAAATCAAATGTGGACTACTCAATATCAGATCCCTACATAAAAAAGGAACACTGGTGAATGAAATCATATCAGACAACTCCCTTGACCTTTTTTGTCTGACTGAAACGTGGCTGGGTGAGCAAGACTATGTCAGCTTAAACACAGCCACGCCACCAAGTCACACAAATGCCCACATACCCAGAGATAATGGTAAATCTGGAGGTGGCGTCGCAGCCATCTTCAACTCCAGCCTAACAATTAGTCCTCGGGCCAGGGCCACCTACCAATCCTTTGAAAGTCTTACTCTTGCCTTCTCACACCCAAATTGGAAATCTATACAACCTCTTTTATTCATCACAGTGTATCGCCCTCCGGGCGCTTACACACAATTTTTGACTGAATTCTCTGAATTCCTGTCAAATCTCGTCCTTGAAACTAATAAAATCATCCTCATTGGAGATCTGAATATCCATTCCGAAATCGAAACTGATAGTCTAAATAGAGCATTCAACTCAATAATCGACTCAATAGGTTTTTCCCAGTGTGTGGATAAACCTACCCATATTTTCAATCATACCCTCGACCTCGTTCTGGTCTATGGTATCATGATCGAAAATCTTGCGGTATTACCACAAAACCGTGACCTCTCCGATCATTATCTGATAACCTTTGACTTCACACTGACTGACTTCTCACCACTGGAGAAAAAAATCCTTGGTAGAAGTCTATCGGAAAACGCTGTAAACAAATTCAAGGAAAAAATATCCTCAACCATCAATCCAGTGTACCTGAATGTAATAGAGGACGCTCATACCTATAGCCCAACTCAAATCGATCACCTCGTCGAAAATGTCACTGATTCATTCCAAGTGACCCTTGATTCTGTCGCCCCTCTCAAAAAGAAGGTAGTAAGACAACAAAGGCTGGCTCCGTGGTACAGCTCTGAAACCAAAGTTCTCAAGCAAGCATCGCGTCGACTGGAGAATACATGGCGCTCAACTAAATCTGAGGAAACGCGTATTGCCTGGCAAAATAGTCAAAAAATATACAAAAAGGCACTCAACAGTGCAAGAACCAAATACTACTCATCTTTAATAGAGGAACATAAAAACAATCCTAAGTTCCTCTTTGATACGCTTGCCCGGCTAACAAAAAGTCCTGAATCTACTGAACCACGCATTCCACCAACCCTTAATAGTAACGATTTCATGAGCTTCTTTAATGGCAAAATTGAAACCATCAGAGATCAAATCGACAACCAATTACCCTTCTCAAGTGCGGTAGTCTCAGAGATTACTACACGCTCAAGTATATTGCTCGATAGTTTCACCCCAATCGAGCTCTCCGATCTCATTTCAACGGTTTCCTCCTCTAAATCAACAACCTGCCTCCTGGACCCAGTCCCAACCAGGTTACTAAAAGAAGTCCTACCTTCGGTTGGCACTTCCATGCTTAATATGATCAATTTGTCCCTCGTAACAGGCTATGTCCCACAAACGTTTAAGGTAGCGGTAATAAAACCACTACTGAAAAAACCCAATCTTGACCCAGGCATTCTCGCTAACTATAGACCCATCTCAAACCTTCCATTTCTCTCTAAAATTCTTGAAAAAGCAGTTGCCAAACAATTATGTGACTTCCTACAGGATAACAATATATTTGAAGGCTTTCAGTCAGGTTTCAGAGCAAATCATAGCACTGAGACAGCATTGCTGAGAGTCACAAATGACCTCCTGACTGCAGCAGATAACAACCTCCTCTCTGTACTGGTGCTACTGGACCTTAGTGCTGCGTTCGACACTATCGACCATGGCATCCTGTTACAGAGACTGGAGCATTTGGTCGGCATAAAAGGTGTCGCGCTGAAATGGTTTGAGTCCTATCTGTCAGACCGAGTTCAGTTTGTATGTGTCAATGACAACTCCTCAATGCGTGAAAAGGTCAAATATGGCGTTCCCCAAGGCTCCGTGCTAGGACCAACATTGTTTTTCCTGTATATGCTCCCTCTTGGTAACATCATCAGGGAACACTCTATAAATTTCCATTGCTACGCAGATGATACTCAACTATATCTCTCCATGAAACCAAATGAAACGGACCAACTGGCCAAACTACAATCATGCCTGAAAGACATAAAGAGTTGGATGACCCGTAATTACCTGCTTCTCAACTCTGACAAAACTGAAGTAATTGTAACCGGGCCTAAGCTCCTCAGAGACAAACTGGCCGGGGATGACTTCAACCTGGATGGCTTCACTTTGGCCCCCAAGGCCACTGTGAGGAATCTGGGAGTCATCTTCGACCAAGATTTGACATTTAATTCCCATATCAAACAAGTATCAAAAAACGCTTTCTTCCACTTGCGTAATATTGCAAAAGTCAGACACATCCTGTCCCAAAATGATGCAGAAAAACTTGTCCATGCATTTGTTACCTCAAGGCTGGACTATTGCAACTCGCTACTGTCGGGTTGTTCAAATAAATCCCTAAAAAGCCTCCAGCTAGTCCAAAATGCAGCGGCACGCGTGCTGACAGGAACCAAGAAAAGAGAACATATCACTCCTTCACTGGCCTCTCTGCATTGGCTCCCGGTTAAATTTAGAATAGAGTTCAAAATCCTCCTTCTTACCTACAAAGCCCTAAATGGTCAGGCACCGCAATATCTGAAAGAACTCATAGACCCATACAAACCGAATAGAACGCCCTTGCGTTCACAGTATGCAGATATGCTCGCTGTTCCAAAAATACAAAAATCTACAGTAGGAGGTAGAGCGTTTAGGTCACAGGCACCCCGTCTGTGGAACCTTCTGCCGGTTTCGGTCCGTGGGGCCGACTCGCTCTGTACCTTCAAAACCAGACTAAAAACCTTTCTTTTTGAAAAAGCCTATGGCTAGTGTGTGCCTGTTACAAACGCACCGGCTGATGGCTGGGTGGTCTGTCATGCTACTGATGGAGTGGTCCGTTATTTACACATCCTGGCCCCAGTATGTCCTGTCACTAACACTGCATCCGGGAGCCATTCCCCGGAGTCTCTCTTGTCCTCTACCACGCAGATCCATAGAACCCTACTGTGGACCGCCATCAGACTACCAGGTGCCCTGACAAGACCAGGACCCTCCACGACGCCCACCAACATCCTCACTGTGGACCACTGTGGACCACCGTGGACCAAGCCTCATCGTCGATAACGACCATGAACTGCCCCCTATGAACTTTAAACTACATACCACCAACCCATCCTGAATTATATAACGAAAATGTTCTACCATACCGCCATACTACATTACTGCACTGTCTACTGTCACTACTTGTTTTCGTGTTCATCTCTCTCTCTGTCCCTTCCTCCCCTCTCCTCTCCCCACCCCTCTTCTTCTCTCCCCCGACACGGTCAAGGCAGATGGCCGCCCACCCCAGAGTCAGGTTCTGCCTGACGTTTCTTCCCTTAGGGGAGTTTTTCGTTACCACTGTTGCAACCTTTGCTTGCTCTGGGAGGATCTTTGTCGGTTCCCCTCTCTTCTTTTCTCTTTTGTAAAGTGTCTTGAGACAACCTGTTGTGATTTGACACTCAAATAAAATTGAATTGAATTGAATTGAATTATATACTATATTTATACAGGGGTTGACATTAAGGTCTCGGAGGCACTTGCCTATCGGGCAAGTGCAAGTCAGGTTCTACTTGCCCTCAGCGCATGGTCACTTGCCCCCCAAAAATATATTGTAAATTTTGCAGATGTAACTCTTGAGAACGTAAAAATGAAACCAAATGGACCCGCAAAAATGAAACCAAATGGACCCTTGCGGGTCCATTTGGTTTCATTTTTACGCTCTCAAGAGTTAAAATTCATCATCTAATTCATCAATTAGCCCAGGTCTACACAACTAGACAATGTAGAAGATTAATGGTCATTTTGATGTGTATGTTAATTTGCCAGAGAGAGCGCAGTCCAATATGGACACTATCGACACCAGAAGGTTCGATTTTTTTTATGCAGCTGGAGATTATAGCACCACAACCACAATGCTGAATATAAATAAGAACGTTGCCTAAATTAGACAATTGTCTTTGCTCACCCCTTGGTTTTGTTATAATACTGGCCTTTTAATCCTTTGCAGCATTTAACTGTTACAATGTTTTGTCTCCCAGCAGGCGTGGGCCATGGGAGGGGTGCAAGAGAGCAAAATCTTACACGTCCTCGATCAACACCACAAGGTAAATAACTCCCCTAATTTGCTTTTCTGTCCCCACCCTAGAATTGGTGGGGACTAATGATTTAGTGGTATATGCTCCTATGTTGTACATTACAGCAAATGATGATAGATCACCCGTAGTGTAAACTGATTGTTTTAAAACTTTTGTTGCATATACATCAACTATAGGTGGTGACTTTTTATTTTAAATATACTTTTTCTCTCAACAGGCTCTCATCGCAGGCACTCGCAGTCTGTTCGTACTCCACAAGGTAAGCTTACTAATTTATCCCCTCTATATTATTGAAATGGAATGTTGCTAGTGTGATTTATTTGTTTCAATTGCATTGTCTTTCAGCCTCAGCAAATCATCAATCCAAAAGTCCACAGGTGGTTACTGGTACGTTTTGGGTTGAGGTGTGTGTGTGTGTGTG
The DNA here is from genome assembly GCA_039105355.1 of Benthosema pterotum. Classification (NCBI taxonomy): domain Eukaryota; kingdom Metazoa; phylum Chordata; class Actinopteri; order Myctophiformes; family Myctophidae; genus Benthosema; species Benthosema pterotum. The sequence continues at coordinate 48,905,481 of CM076978.1, read as the reverse complement.
TGTGTGTGTGTGTGTGTGTGTGTGTGTGTGTGTGTGTGTGTGTGTGTGTGTGTGTGTGTGTGTGTGTGTGTGTGTGTGTGTGTGTGTGTGTGTAGTCGGGACTGTTTTGAACTGGGAATACAATAATACTTCACCCTAAATGAAGCATCACATTATGTATCCCTTTTTTCCCACGGAATTTTAGTGTGTGTGTGTGTAGTCGGGACTGTTTTGAACTTGGATTACAATAATACTTCACCCTAAATCAGGGGTTTTCAACCTTTTTGACACCAGGGACCACCACTTATTCAGCATTTGAGCCACGGACCACCATTTGATGGCATTTTCATCCTAAAGACCTAAAACTAAATAATTCTTTTGGTCTTGTCCACAATTGCAGGCTGTATCTGGAAAACAACACAGTGTAAACTTCTTAATTAAGTGGTGCTAATTCAGATGATTAATATTTTAACTCTTGAGAGTGTGAAAATGAAACCAAATGGACCCGCAAGGGTCCATTTGGTTTCATTTTAGTTACATCTGGTTAACCAACTTCCCATCATTTAGCCTGGGGACCACCTGGAATCCTCTCAGGGACCACTGGTGGTCCCCGGACCACTGGTTGAAAAGCCCTGCCCTAAATGAAGCATCACATTATGTATCCCTTTTTTTTCCCACAGAATTTTAGCATCAAAGAGGACATTTTCGTTTCCCATGACAGAGAAAAGTAAGAAAGTATTATCTCTACTAACTTAAAACATGTATCAGCTGTCTATGAATGACATGGTTGTAATTGTGTTTATTGCTTTTATTCAGTGTTTCAAAAGGTGGTGGTGGAGACATTAATGTCCATCCTCGATGAGCTGAGGATGATTAACAAGGTGACAGTGAGGACGTCAGGACGAGGTTAGCGATGTCCACCTTTCCAGAGAACTGAAAAGCCGTCAAAACGTAAGGAAGTCGATGGTAAATCAAACATAAATCCTGAAAATATTTACTCCAATTCGATACTATCAGTAATTACTGAAATCTTATAGGTCAAAAAGCTGGCATACGTTGTGGGGAAGAGTGCAGAAGACTGCACCAGAAACATCGTTCGCAGGTATGACTTTAATTTTAAAGTGAAATTGGTGAAAATAAAAACTCAAGTGGAAGGTAAAAGGCTAGACTAACTACTTTTATTAACTGCATGTTTTGCATCTGTTGCAGACTTATCACCAACGGCCTAATGCGCAAATTCAATGTCCTCGGTGGTGGACTTCAAAATAAACAAAGCTTCAAGGACAGCACCTTGTGTTCCTTAGTCATTGGTAAAATATGAGAATCATCATCTTCAATTGCTCTATGCTACACCTTTGGGATGACACAATGTACAAATGGAGTATAATGGATAATTTATACTGGCTTCTGTCTCCACCCCTGTTCCATAACCCTTATAATTGCAGATGCTGCCAGGAAGACGTGCAAGGAAGCCACAGGTTAACTGTTGGTGAACAGCTGAAACAGGCACCGGGCTGAGTTGGTGGAGGGGGTACCAGAGGAGAGCACCACCTGAATAATTAAACACATTTTGTCCTGGCATTATATTGTACTTTCTGACACTAGAATCTAGTTTCTAGCACTAGATTCTACTTTTTCTAAAAAAAAAAAAAAAAAAAAAAAAAAAAAAAGAAAAAGAAAAAAAAAAAAAAGAAAATCTGTGTCAGTGATGCTCAAAATATTTCATGCCAAGGACCCCTAGAATTGTTTGTGTTTGGCAGGCTGCAGAGGACCCTCCCCCTTGAAAATTGCAAATGTTTGGAAAGCACTATTTTATGTGTGTGAGTGTGTGTCCCTGCGTGCGACCTCCATTTCTAGGAAACAGAATGGGGGTAACTTTTTTTTACCATGACATAACATAATTATAATGACATAGTAAAGTATTGAAAATGAGTGGAATTTCCCTTTAAGACACGTGCATGCACACTTGCTCAAATGCTCAAATACTGAATAAATATGGTGGGCACTGGTATCAAAATGATTGTCCTTATTATTACTTTTACTATTACATTTACAGTAACTGTCTTCTGCTTGTAACAAGTTTGTCTTTGTGATTTTGCATTCTCATCTTAAATCGTAATGGTATATCCAGTAAGTAAGCTATGATAATAATAATTAGCTTGATATGTGATTTGTCATGTTAACCTTTGAAAACTTCAAGGATCGATCAAGGTAAGCATTGCAGGGAAGATGTGTCGAACCAGGGTCCAAATTGCCTTTTGAGGCTTTTAAATGTTGAATAAGAACTTCATAGAGAAAGGGTTATTTTTTTAAATGAAATCTGTATTTATTTTCAGATCATAGATATATATAAGTGTATAGGTAGACGTTTAATAATATGTCTATTTAGTGGCTTTGATCAGTCGTCTAATAGACGGCTATATCTATCTAACCTGGTTTAAACGTATATATTTAGCCGTATATTAGCGGTGTTTTAGACGCAAAAATATAGACGTGCGTCTAAGTATAGACGGCTATTAGACGGCTAATAGACGGCTAGTCTAAGTATAGACGTCTAATAAATTTTAATTTCTAGACCCTTTTTAGACCATTTATAGACGTGTCGTCTAGGTGACATATAGACGTATATTAGACGGCTATTAGACCCAAAATTGCTTGGTGGGATGCTAATGCTATAACTATTTTTTCTTACTCATCATCAGGAGGTCAGCCAGCTCCTCCATCTTCAGACTCCTCAGGAGGTGCAGTGTGATCATCAGAGCTCCCTCTGTGATGCTTCTCCTCCACTCCTCCTGCTCCTCCCCCTCCTCCCCCTGACTCTCTAAGCATTCTGGGTAATCTGTTGTCAACAGCCTGTGGAACTTCTTCATCTCTTTCTTCACAAGTGTTACGATTTTCTTTTCAAGCATCTGAAACCCAATACAGTTTAAACTCACGTTAACCTCAAACAAATGGAACAGGTGATGGAAGTTTGTGAGAATACATGGAATCCTACAGCGAAATCCATAACAGCGTTAGTGTACCAGAGTTACGATCGTTATGCTGCAGGGGAGACACGCTGTGCTGTTGACAGTCTGTGTTCAAAGCTTGATTGTTATCACTCTAACATGATGCCATCCACTGCAGTGTGTGTGTGTGTGTGTGTGTGTGTGTGTGTGTGTGTGTGTGTGTGTGTGTGTGTGTGTGTGTGTGTGTGTGTGTGTGTGTGTGTGTGTCGCCCGTGGGAGGGAGGGAGCAGCAAGCCCCAAATTGATTGAAAACATCCCACGGATTTAAGAGAGTAGGCCTATTTGTTATAGGTGTTCTTAACCGGTTTAATTTCAACGACCCTAGTTGTCAAGGCCCCCTGTTTTTTCCAGTAGGCAACATAACTTACACAGTACAATCCCTGTGGATACGAATGTTCAGAGGGTGTGTGTGTGTGTGTGTGTGTGTGTGTGTGTGTGTGTGTGTGTGTGTGTGAGTGAGTGAGTGAGTGAGTGAGTGAGTGAGTGAGTGAGTGAGTGAGTGAGTGAGAGAGAGAGAGAGAGACTTGGACAAAATTGGCATGCATGCTGCGGGGGTCCGCGAGTGTCCAAGCATGGTGCCAGATCATGTGATGTGTAAGTGAAGCTGAGCAAGAGAACACGGTCCCCCATGTCAAAAGACCCCCTTGTAAGAGAAACAAGGGGGTCATGACACCTCATTTTTTGGCTTCTGTCCCCCCCTGACGTCACCGCCCCGGTTCCAGAAGTGTTTTCCCCATTCATTTTCTTCATAGAATTTTCGGAAATAATTTATATAAAGACGATTACAACGCGGACAAAGCCAACTCGGGTTGTGACAAATCAGGATCTTTCTTTGTACCTTCTCCCAGATGGTACTTCTAACATCTGGGAGAAGGTTTAAAGAAACAAAGTGGAAATACATCAGGTTTAAAAGGTCATTTGTACCAGCGTCAACTAAAATGCTGAATGAGGCTTTGAAACAGTAGCGAACACTTAAAGGGCAATTCCGGTCATTTTGAACCCCCCCCTAAATCAACCCGTGTTGCCATGGTAACCTACCTCGTATGGTTGATTTTGGTTGTATTGACTCCTGGAAGGCAAGCGGCAGCCCCCCCCAGACCCTGTTCCTGGGGCTCCATTGAAGTCCATAGTCTACTCGTATAGTCCCATTTTGAGCAGTGAAGGAGATAAAATCCAAAGCCAAAAAAAGTTTTTTTTTCCATGGACGGTCTCCAAATGGTCTCCAGCAACCCTCCGATGCAGTGTTAGCCTAGCATTAGCCTCCAGTGTTGTGCTATACATGTAAACTACTAGTGGACGCAATTCTGTGTTTTTTCCACTTTGCCATCCATTCACAGCTGTACTGTGGTCACACTGTCTTTGTTGTCGCTGGAAAGCATGGAAATGGTCCCATTTCTGAATCCACACAGGACAGGAGTTTGTTCTGTTGTCGTGTCTGCTCTTCAACATAGCCACTCCAGTGTTGCCAACTTGCCAACCTCCAAAATCCAAAATACACTAGTGGCACTTCCAAAATGCATTAGAATGTGCTAGAGCAGTGGGTTTTCAACCATTTTCATACCAGGGCACACTATTTATACCACCACCACCACTACTACTACTACCAGTACTACTACTACTACTACTACTAGCAGCACTACTACTACTACTACTACTACTACTACTACTACTACTACTAGCAGCAGTACTACTACTACTACTACTACTACTACTACTACTACTAGCAGCACTACTACTACTACTACTACTAGCAGCAGTACTACGACTACTACTACTACTACTACTACTACTAGCAGCAGTACTGCTACTACTACTGGCAGCAGTACTGCTACTACTACTACTACTACTACTACTACTACTACTACTAGCAGCAGTACTACTACTACTACTACTACTACTACTACTACTACTACTACTACTACTACTACTACCACCACTACTTCCAGTACTACTACTAATAGCAGTACTACTTGTAATACTAATAGCACTACTACTACTACTACTACTACTACTACTACTACTACTACTACTACTACTACTACCAGTACAACTACTACTACTAGCACTACTACTACTACTACTACCACCACCACTACTACCAGTACAACAACTACTACTACTACTAGCACTACTACTACTACTACTACCACCACCACTACTACCAGTACAACAACAACTACTACTACTAGCACTACTACTACTACTACTACTGCTACTACTACTACTGCTACTTCTGTTAGTAGTAGGACTGGTGCTAGAAGTAGTACTGGTAGTAGTAGTAGTATTAGTAGTAGGAGTGGGGCTAGTAGTCGTACTGCTAGTAGTAGTAGTAGTACTGCTAGTAGTAGTATTAGGAGTGGTGTAAGTAGTAGTTCTGCTAGTAGTAGTACTTCTAGTAGTAGTATTAGTAGTAGGAATGGTGCTAGTAGTAGGATTAGTATTTGTATTAGTAGTACTGCTAGTAGCAGTACTGCCAGTAGTAGTAGTAGGAGTGGTGTTAGTAGTAGTAGAAGTAGTAGTAGGAGTGGTGTTAGTAGTAGTGGTAGTAGTTATAGTAGTGGTAGTAGTGGTAGTGGTAGAGGTAGTAGTAGTTGTACTGGTAGTAGTAGTGGTAGTAGTAGTGCTATTAGTATTACAAGTAGTACTGCGATTAGTAGTAGTACTGGTAGTAGTAGTAGTACTGCTGCTAGTAGTAGTAGTACTGCTGCTAGTAGTAGTAGTAGTAGTAGTAGTAGTAGTACTGCTGCTAGTAGTAGTAGTAGTACTGCTGCTAGTAGTAGTAGTAGTACTGCTGCTAGTAGTAGTAGTAGTACTGCTGCTAGTAGTAGTAGTAGTAGTAGTAGTAGTAGTAGTACTGCTGCTAGTAGTAGTAGTAGTAGTAGTAGTAGTAGTAGTAGTAGTAGTAGTAGTACTGCTGCTAGTAGTAGTAGTAGTAGTAGTAGTAGTAGTAGTAGTAGTACTGCTGCTAGTAGTAGTAGTAGTACTGCTGCTAGTAGTAGTAGTAGTAGTAGTAGTAGTAGTAGTAGTAGTAGTACTGCTGCTAGTAGTAGTAGTAGTACTGCTGCTAGTAGTAGTAGTAGTAGTAGTAGTAGTAGTAGTAGTAGTGCTAGTAGTAGTAGTGCTAGTAGTAGTAGTTGTTGTTGTACTGGTAGTAGTGGTGGTGGTAGTAGTAGTTGTTGTTGTACTGGTAGTAGTAGTAGTAGTAGTAGTAGTAGTAGTAGTAGTAGTAGTACTGCTGCTAGTAGTAGTAGTAGTAGTAGTAGTGGTAGTAGTAGTAGTGGTGGTGGTGGTGGTGGTGGTGGTGGTTGTGGTATAAATAGTGTGCCCTGGTATGAAAATGGTTGAAAACCCACTGCTCTAGCGCATTCTAATGCATTTTGGAAGTGCCACTAGTGTATTTTGGATTTTGGAGGTTGGCAAGTTGGCAACACTGGAGTGGCTATGTTGAAGAGCAGACACGACAACAGAACAAACTCCTGTCCTGTGTGGATTCAGAAATGGGACCATTTCCATGCTTTCCAGCGACAACAAAGACAGTGTGACCACAGTACAGCTGTGAATGGATGGCAAAGTGGAAAAAACACAGAATTGCGTCCACTAGTAGTTTACATGTATAGCACAACACTGGAGGCTAATGCTAGGCTAACACTGCATCGGAGGGTTGCTGGAGACCATTTGGAGACCGTCCATGGAAAAAAAAACTTTTTTTGGCTTTGGATTTTATCTCCTTCACTGCTCAAAATGGGACTATACGAGTAGACTATTGACTTCAATGGAGCCCCAGGAACAGGGTCTGGGGGGGGCTGCCGCTTGCCTTCCAGGAGTCAATACAACCAAAATCAACCATACGAGGTAGGTTACCATGGCAACACGGGTTGATTTAGGGCGGGGTTCAAAATGACCGGAATTGCCCTTTAATACCACCCTGTACCATTGTGTAATGTTGTGTCACTGTTGTGTCTGTGCTTGTCTCTGATGTTTCATGTATGGCCCTTGTGGACAATAAAGTTTACCTTGACCTTTAGGATGACACACACAATCTTTTGGGACGATCAAATCATTTCTAAGATGAAAAACGAAACAAAAAGTGCTGTATCCTGCCGTTTTTTACTTCTTGCTAATTATATGATAATATTGTGTGTGTCATCCTGATCAACTCATTATGTATCCATTTTTATCATTTTGTGTGTAGATGTAGTAAACCCCAGAGGCGGCGGTACTTTGTGCCTTTGAACCAGCTGCCATGCTTCTCTGTCACTTGGTATATCTCCCCTTTCCTCAACTCCAGATCTTCTGCATTCACGGGTTCAAAGTCATACAGCGCCAAATACCTGAATGGAAACAAATCAACTCATTATGTATCCATTTTTATCATTTTGTGTGTAGATGTAGTAAAGCTGTTGTTGTACACTGATGTACCTTAAATATGGAGTCCAGATCTGTGAAAGATATCTGCTGCTGTTCACTGTGGAGGACACACACACACTCACAGCTCACATCATTTTTGTTATATCTATCCATGGCAACTGTGACGACATATTATTATATTATATTATTTTGATTACAACAGTTTTAAATGTTCTGTTCATCTTGTGAAACATGCTATGATGGCTTGCCTGTGGGTTTCCATTAAACTATGCTCTCTCCATAATACACGTTTATTATTTTACAAAACCTGACTCTCTTTGTGGGGTTTCATTTGGGTATTAGGTGTTGAGTATTTTCCTGATTCAGTGTTTTTTTTTTATTTATTTTATTTGAGTTAAGGTTGATTCTTAAAGTTGCAACTGAAAGGTTTTCATTTGAACACTTGGGGCCCGATTTTGGTTACATTAGCCCTTATGCGTAATTAACGCACATAGCATTGGGGAAGAGGCGTTCCCCCACTAAAGTCGCTAATTTCGTACCATGCCATCTCCCTTAAATACCTCCTTTACCCGTTAAATTATGCATAGGTGTGGTTTGGGCGTTTTTAGCTTTCATCCAATCCGTGTTGGTCTTGCCATTCCCTTTAATTCATCCCTTATCTATTTCCCTTATCCCTACTGCTATGTCTGACCCTCCGAAGCACGCAGCCTGGCTGCGGGCTTAGGACACACACATGCATGAGTAGCCTATTCTCAAAGATTATGCTCTCATTTTGAAACAATTATAGCTCAGTCAATTCTCAATCATTTCTTACCATTCAACATGTTATGTTGAAAAAACATGTTCCATGTTTTTTTTGCTGTATGTGGCGTGCATTTATCCCAAGATGCGGGACCGAGCAAACTGCAACTGTCGGGGATTAGGCGGAAACGGTCCGCCTAATCCCCGACAGTTATAGTTTGCCCGATCCCGCATCGTAGAGAAGACCTACCCACATATTCTATATCTGATCTGATCTGATATTCTATATCTCATCTGAGAGAGAAGGTCTTTCCCGTCACGCTGCACTTTGAAATGTAAAAAATGGTCCAGAATTGACCGAGAAATCAATGATCAAAAAAACATTTTCTTTTCCGCGAATTGCCGACTTTTTTGCAATTTACAGCATTGCGTCACAAGTTAATGAATGTATTTAATTATATTATATACTGTACATTACCTAAACACAAGGAAGTGACCGACAGCAGGCAATCTACAGCTGTTCATAGGACAATCCAGCATAAATAAGGAGATGAATTGAACTGGCGCCTTTCCACGTGGAGTTGTGGACATCTCCAAAGGCGCACAGACGCGCATCGTGCGCACGTGGCTCTGCCTTCGCGGATCGGTTAAGGGGTGGTCTGATGTGGCGTTATCTAGTTCCCTAATCTATTTGACGAAATTAGCAACTTAAGGGACTGCGCAACAAACACGCCCATGACCACACCTCCAGCCACGAATAACGGTGTCGGCATAAAGAATAGTGGCTAAGGGAAGAGAAAAGGTAACCAAAATAGCAATAAGGGAATTCGCTGCGGGTATCGGGTAACGTTAGGGACAACGGGGGGAATGAAAATCGGGCCCTACGTGTGTATTTAATAATGGTATGGCTTTAGCATGCCTCTCTGTGACTTGAGAACAATTAAGTAATTTAAGTAATTTGATCAAGTACTCTCTGTCTTCCAGCTGTTTAGACGGCTGTTGGTCCTTCTTGGTTTACTCTACACATATATTGTTGAGCTATCGTAAGTATACAGTCCTTTTACCACCCAAAATAGATATTATTTTTATACCCATTAGATCATTTACAATTACATGGACAGATTGGACATTTACTACACCATGTATGAGTATAATACAAAGAATGTTTGCATTTGCCATTTTTGTTGAAGAAGAGTCCCCCTACAGGCGCCAAACCCCACTAGATGCAAATTTTTGGGTCATCAGTTTATTTTGACTCAGATTGTTTCTTTGTTCTTTGGATTCTATAGTATCTATCTACATCTGAGAGAACTAATCTTACCTATCTTTCATGTGGAAATGTCGTATTTAGTTTCAGTATCCATTGTTTTTCTGCCAGCTTCCTTTCCCCCTCCATACATGTTTGGTTGGATTCTAGTCCACACACTTCCATTGTACTAATCCCATGTACCATAACATTCTGTACGATTAGCGACATATCTTTTGCATTATTTATGTTATATCTATGCTGGTTCAGCCTGTTTGCTGTTGTGTTACTGGTAAAAATGAGAGATGTCCGATATCGGTCAATAAAAGCATTAAAAATATTGGAAAATATTGCTTTTAAAAAGTTGCAGGAGTTCTACTGTATGGGGTGTGTACCTTCTATGATGTCACTGAGTATTAATGAATCTCACCCACCAAAGACATCAACAACATCATGAAAATTACCCAAAATATAATTGTTTGGGTGTAAAATCACCCCTGTTTACAGTGTCTACATGGTCCAGTGTTCCTTGCTCACCTGGACACAGGGGTGACATAGTTCCCCGGGAACATCCCAGAGGCGGCGGTACTTAGTGATGTGCCTTTGAACCAGCTGCCATGCTTCTCTGTCACTTGGTATATCTCCCCTTTCCTCAACTCCAGATCTTCTGCATTCACGGGTTCAAAGTCATACAGCGCCAAATACCTGAATGGAAACAAAGCAATTAACCTATGAAGTGACTCACCACAATGAAAAAGAAAATGGCTATCTTGAAAAGAAAGATCCAAGTAAATCCTCTGCCATTTTCTACCGGCTGATTGTTACTTCATATTTACACAGAAAGTCTGTAGGTACTGTTCCTACTCTACCTACCAGAAAAATCAGAATGGCGGTCTTTGGTGATATTGTGAATAGGTAGCTTTTTTTTTTTTTTTTTACTAAGGACGTTAGGCAGAAACATCACAAAGTTTACTTTTCTCAGCAATATCCAATACCCTACTCTTATCAGAGGTTGAATAAATTGCATTTTGTTGTTCTTTTCATTTTTTTTTTATCATCTCTTTAGGTTTTAAAATTAAAATGCATCCATAAAGTGATCACCACTACAAAAATGTCAGTGTAGCAAAAGGAGAACAAAATGTGATATAGAATTTTTTGTCTTTAGGATGTCCCCTTTGTGAAATGGATTCTCAGTTTTCTCAAGTCCTGCAAAAGTACATCAAACCGCGAATAAGGGAGTCCCAAGTTGCAACTCAACCCTTTCTCTCTTTCTACCTGCTGGATGGGTGTTTTATGTCACAGATGGTCTACTCAGGTACATGCTGAGTACGTAGACCACCTGTGACATAAAACACCCATGCAGCAGGTAGAAAGAGAGAAAGCCCAGCATAACGAGCTGTCTCGATGTAAAGTGGCAGTATACCCGCTCTAATCTGGGCACAGAGTGACAGTCTGTTGAATTGTAAAGTGTATTTTTAATGTTGTACTAGAATTGTACTGTAATTCTCAAGCTGTTTAGTGTGTAGTAGTATGTAGGCCACTTGACTTGTACTGTAACTCTTACAATAATATATATATTTTTATAATTCTATATATTTTCACTGCAAAAATCATGCAATTAAATTATACAATAAAAATTCTGCCTCAAAAGTGCATATACTGTATGTCCCCAGTGTTTACAGGTATTGACCCCGTCTGTAGACAGCAGTGTGTACCATATACACCAAAGCAACGAGAAAAAGGTTTTAAAATAGGCTTGCATTGTGATTCCAGATGGTTCTGTAGACTATTAGATCTTGTTAAATACAGACTATGGCTATGCCTTTTGGCCTGCCAGAGAAAATAAGGGAATACAAGTTTACATGTTTTTACCCAACCACTTCATATCTACATATAATCTATTATTCTCAGATAGGACTAATAACTCTCATAACTCTTCTCTAAAGCATCAAGAATGACACCTTATTAGGGTCCAAGCACATTGCTTTGGAATGGCTTGCAAAGCAATTGCAAGCCATTGAAATCGCAATGATTCTTTGTTCTTCCAAATAAATTGCGATTTTGAAGCACTAAATATACTTATAAAATTGCAAAACTTAACTTAACTTGCACACACATAACAAGTGACATAAAATAATGGATTTTATTAGATACGAGAAAGGGGCGTGGCATTACGGCCCAATAGCACCATGTAGAAAACAGTGTGCATCAAGCCTTCACCATTTCACATACATGCTCAAAAATTGGCACACATCTGTATCATGTCCCATTTACAACTGTCTCTTGGTGGCATGTAGTCAGCTATTTTCAAAGTAGTGAGGTGTTATGGCACAATTTTTGACTTGATTTTTTTTCCAATACAACTATATCATGTGTTGTTTCCCAATAGTTTTTACATTCTGACCTCTGAGCAGTAGAGTGGTGATCATCTTGGAAGTTAATCCAATCTTCCTTAGATTTGTCGCTCTCTACAGAAACACAGCTGGGATTAACCCTGAAAACATGACAACCAACATTATACATGATGTAGTAACTGCTGCATTCTGAAGGTTAATTTTTACAGACTCTGATGTCCATGAGTGAACATGCTAGGAAGGTTCTAAGAATGTGAGTAATATGATTGTATGAACTGTTTAATCATGTTCCGGTTCAAAGTCTAACAGCAACAGTTTGATTTCAGCTCAAGCGACATGATAACGGAGACAGTAGAGGTCAGGTGGTTTTACTGGTTGTAAATCTGCAAAAATACATACGGGTTTGTGTGCATCTGTAAGATGTTTCAATAGTACAGAACACTAGAGAGTGAAGGATTGTAAGGATGTTTCTCCATAGCACACAGAACACTAGAGGGTGAAGGATTGTAAGGATGTTTCTCCATAGCACACAGAACACTAGAGAGTGAAGGATTGTAAGGATGTTTCTCCATAGCACACAGAACACTAGAGGGTGAAGGATTGTAAGGATGTTTCTCCATAGCACACAGAACACTAGAGGGTGAAGGATTGTAAGGATGTTTCTCCATAGCACACAGAACACTAGAGGGTGAAGGATTGTAAGGATGTTTCTCCATAGCACACAGAACACTAGAGGGTGAAGGATTGTAAGGATGTTTCTCCATAGCACACAGAACACTAGAGGGTGAAGGATTGTAAGGATGTTTCTCCATAGCACACAGAACACTAGAGAGTGAAGGATTGTCAGGATGTTTCTCCATAGCACACACAGCACTAGAGAGTGAAGGAGTGAAGTGAATGTGTGTGTATGTGTGTGTGTGTGTGTGTGTGTGTGTGTGTGTGTGTGTGTGTGTGTGTGTGTGTGTGTGTGTGTGTGTGTGTGTGTGTGTGTGTGTGTGTGTGTGGCTGCGTGTGGGTGTATGTGTGTGTAATGATTACGATTACGGCGTCAGCCACATGCAGAGAATGACAGAGGCAATGCAGAGATTACAAGTTGAATATTTACTGTAGCTGATTGTGACAACAGTCTTCGACTGTGAAAGGAAATGTTTAAAGCACCCAAGTATAAAGTAAACTTAAATGTAAAATTTACGATATTTTGGAGGGCAAGTGACCATGACCTGAGGGCAAGTAGAATCTGACTTGCCTCCCAGACCTTAGTGTCAACCCCTGCTGAGTCCAATGATATAACCGTCATCACTGTATGTCTACTATGGAAAAGTTATAGCAGAAAATAGTATTGACCAATCAGAAGAAGGGGCGGGGCTAAGTTACACCAGTGAACGTCAAGAACTCAGAACCGAGTCCAACAATACCACCCACGTCTCTCTACGACTTGCCATTGAAAAAGGAAATTATAATAATTAACATTCTGACCTCTGATCAGTAGAGTCGTGATCATCTTGGAAGTTAATCCAATCTTCCTTAGATTCGTCACTCTTTACAGAAACAAAGCTGGGATCAACCCTGAAAACATGACAACCATCATAAACATTACATTCATACATCACCATGACAACCATCATAAACATTACATTCATACATCACCATGACAACCATCATAAACATTACATTCATACATCACCATGACAACCATCATAAACATTACATTTATACATCACCATGACAACCATCAAAAACATTACATTTATACATCACCATGACAACCATCAAAAACATTACATTTATACATCACCTAGACAACCATCATAAACACTTCGATTATACATCACCATGTTAACAATTGTGCTACTATAAATGCTTTTCTTATACTAGGAGCTAATAAAAGACTGACTGTGCTGCTCTAGTGTTCTCTCCTACTCCTGCTAGATAGTAAATTACTTGTAATTCAATTAATTAATTAATTAAATGATGATGATAGATGAGTCAAGTCAAATTTCACATACAAATAGATTTCAGAATGTTGTACTGTGTCAGGGAGATGTAGAGAATAGAGCGTTGGTGCTGAAATTCCTAAGAGCACTTAAGAAGAGCGCTAACTTGGAAGAAGGTAAATGAGCTATTTAGGTGTGACACTGCACTCTCCTGGAGGTGGGCTGTCTGGTATACATTGAACATGTGTTCATTACAGTTAGAAAAAGGCAAGTCTCCTGAAAGCGGCCTTCCAGTACGGCATGTAAAGAAGAGGAAGCCTTTTGCATTTTGATGGCGTTTTGGATAGCTTATGGCTTTCAACTTATATTTACTGACCACTGACTACTTGAGTAGTGGAGCATTTCTCCTCTGGGATAAATTCAAGCAATCACCTGTAGAATGATGTGACAGGCAGCCTGCAAACCAATAGCAGAGACAGATCCCCAACTAAAGAGGCTTCGGCTTACTTCAGCAGCTACAGCACAGGGCTTTTCACATGGCTATTGCGAGTCCCCCCCCTCCACACACACACACACACACACACACACACACAGACTACATGAGTCTGTTCCCTATAAGCATGTAGGTAAAGATGAAGACAATATTTACATTCTGACCTCTGATCAGTAGAGTGGTGATCATCTTGGAAGTTAATCCAATCTTCCTTAGATTCGTCACTCTTCACAGAGACACAGCTGGGAGCAACCCTGAAAACATGACAACCATCATAAACATTACATTTATACATCACCATGACAACCATCATAAACATTACATTTATACATCACCATGACAACCATCATAAACATTACATTGATACATCACCATGACAACCATCATAAACATTACATTGATACATCACCATGACAACCATCATAAACATTACATTTATACATCACCATGACAACCATCATAAACATTACATTTATACATCACCATGACAACCATCATAAACATTACATTTATACATCACCATGACAACCATCATAAACATTACATTTATACATCACCATGACAACCATCATAAACATTACATTTATACATCACCATGACAACCATCATAAACATTACATTTATACATCACCATGACAACCATCATAAACATTTCGATTATACATCACCATGTTAACAATTGTGCTACTATAAAAGCTTTTCTTTACTAGGAGCTAATAAAAGACTGACTGTGCTGCTCTAGTGTTCTCTCCTACTCCTACTAGATAGTAAATTACTTGTAATTCAATGATGATGATGATAGATGAGTCAAGTCAAATTTCACATACAAATAGATTTCAGAATGTTGTACTGTGTCAGGGAGATGTAGAGAATAGAGCGTAGGTGCTGAAATTCCTAAAAGCACTTATAAGAAGAGCGCTGACTTGGAAGAAGGTAAATGAGCTATTTAGGTGTGACACTGCACTCTCCTGGAGGTGGGCTGTCTGGTATGCATTGAACATGCGTTCATTACAGTTAGAAAAAGGCAAGTCTCCTGAAAGCGGCCTTCCAGTACGGCATGTAAAGAAGAGGAAGCCTTTTGATGGCGTTTTGGATAGCTTATGGCTTTCAACTTATATTTACTGACCACTGACTACTTGAGTAGTGGAGCATTTCTCCTCTGGGATAAATTCAAGCAATCACCTGTAGAATGATGTGACAGGCAGCCTGCAAACCAATAGCAGAGACAGATCCCCAACTAAAGAGGCTTCGGCTTACTTCAGCAGCTACAGCACAGGGCTATTCACATGGCTATTGCGAGTCCCCCCCCTCCACACACACACACACACACACAGACTACATGAGTCTGTTCCCTATAAGCATGTAGGTAAAGATGAAGACAATATTTACATTCTGACCTCTGATCAGTAGAGTGGTGATCATCTTGGAAGTTAATCCAATCTTCCTTAGATTCGTCACTCTTCACAGAGACACAGCTGGGAGCAACCCTGAAAACATGACAACCATCATAAACATTACATCTATACATCACCATGACAACCATCATAAACATTACATTCATACATCACCATGACAACCATCATAAACATTACATTTATACATCACCATGACAACCATCATAAACATTACATTTATACATCACCATGACAACCATCATAAACATTACATTTATACATCCACATCAGCACAGGGAGCATGGTGCAGCGTGGACCACTGATTTAGAGAGAGGACTTGGTCCAGGGAGTATCTTT
The DNA here is from genome assembly GCA_039105355.1 of Benthosema pterotum. Taxonomy (NCBI): domain Eukaryota; kingdom Metazoa; phylum Chordata; class Actinopteri; order Myctophiformes; family Myctophidae; genus Benthosema; species Benthosema pterotum. Next base: position 48,889,607 of record CM076978.1, on the reverse strand, counting down.
GTAAATAGTTGATAGTAGTGAATATAGAACATTTACAGAACATTTTAAAGAGTAAATGAATATGAATCTTTAACACCAACCTTGTAGGTGGTTGACCAGGATTCATGTTTCTTCTTGGTAACTGACTGTTGACGACAGCATCTGATAAACAACAACATTTTAACTCACTGTGGACGACAGCATCTGATAAACAACAACATTTTAACTCACTGTGGACGACAGCATCTGATAAACAACAACAAACTATGTCCAAATATGACATGTTTCCCTCTACAGGATTTTTAAAAAAAATCTATGGAATTTCAATATTTATAAAAATAACTATATTTTTTAGATTTGATTTAAATGTTATAGTTGGTTGAACTTTTCATGGTTCATGCTGTTTTAAAATGTTCTACTATAATATAAGCAAAGTTTGTAACTTGGGAGAAAAATTACAATATATCAATATATTGCATAGCAACATAATTACAGTAAGAATTGCAATATAAATTGATTTTGCACCCTAAATATCAATAGCACATCATATTGTGAGGTAGGTTTATCATATGACCCCTGCCTTATGAATGTTTTATGACAGTCAGACTTTAGTTGTTTTTTGCTGGTACAGAAAATCATAACATTTCCCTAATCCCCCATACAATAAAACCTTTCTTTGATATTTTGGATTTGTCCGTGGTGAGAATGAGATCAATGACAGTTTGATTAGAATCACACTCATGGGTTTGGTAATTCGCTGAATGAGACTAAATAGATCACAAAACCTATAAATAATAAGAATAACAAAGGTGCTTCCTTGTTTAGAACATCCTATATCATATCACCAAGCAGGACTTTCTCTACACATTCAACCCCAGCTGAGCATCATTCAGTCCTGTCATAAAAAAAAAAACCTGCTGTCTGGTGCTCTGTGTGTGCCCACTAATACTGCATTTTTAATTAATTAATTAATTAATTAATTCAACACACACAGTTTCGATTTCATTATGCTGCTAGTCTGTATACTGTACAAGCAATGTATTCAGTATGTTTGACTATATGCATACAACACCACCATGCTTGTTTCTGTCTTTTTGCTTTTCGCATCCATGTATAGATACAAGTGAAGACAGACAGGAAAGATGGAAAGAGGGAAGGGGAGAGACATGCAGCAAAGGTCGGCATGAATGGGATTCGAACACGCAACATGGTGTCACCGTGTCAGGCCAGAGCCATGTGGCATGCCCGACATTGCACGTGCACCCGGGTGAGATGCGGGAGTGGATCTCAATCTCAGGGTCTTTGGTAGACTGAAGTTTGGCTTCAGAAAAACTTGATGTTTGTCTTACCAGTATGAACCATCTGTCTGATAGCAGGTGTGGGGAGAGGTCCTTTCCATTATGAACCGTCTGTCTGATAGCAGGGGTGGGGAGGGGTCCTTTATCCAGGCTGGTTGGCTGTGGTGGTGGTGGGTTTACTGTCAGGCAGGAGATGCTTGGGGGGAGTGTAGCTGCGTCATCAGGTCTGGAGGTGGGTGCGCGGCAGGGGCTGGCACCTTTGGCTCTGCTCATGCTGGCTGCCCTAGTAAGGGTTTCTTCTAAGATTTTGGCTGGTCTGGTCAACGTGGGGGGTCCGCTGCTCACTGTAAACTGGTCTGGTGGTGAGCTCTCTTGGCTCTGGGTGCTGTTGTCACCGACTACAGCCTGGTCACTGCACAGATGTTTCAAACTGTCCTGTTGATCCACTGTAGTGTCCAAGTCGTCCTGGCTGGAAAGCTGCTGCTGCTGTTCTGCCTGTAGACGGGGATTAGGCCCTGGATTTAGTTCTACATCTCCTGCCATTAATAAGCAAAGAACAATCACGGCTCTGCGATCGATTTTGCCTCCCGGGGGTTTATTCTTCCGATCCGGGTTAGATGTCAGTAAGCTGTGGATCGCCGCTGAGCCAAAGGAGATGTGTTTCCTTTCAGAGCCGTTCAGAAGGAAAAAGTCACTGTGGAATTCCTCCTTTGTGTCGCCGTATCGTTGGTATCGTTCCATCTGCTCCTGGTGTAAAATCCAGGCTGAGTTCAGGTAGGAATCTGAAATCCATAGAAGGAGGGGGAATAAAGCACAAAATGCTGTAATTCGAGCCATCTGGCATGGAGCTTTTACCACCGTACTAGTGTCACATACTTATGCCTGTGTAAAGATGTAAGATCGTTTCAGTGATGTGTTGATGGCTGTGATTAGTGGGAGTGGAGTTGACTGGAAACTAGATGGAGAGACGGTAAAACCTGTAATATTACTTTCAGAGTAAAGGCAACAATGTTACTGCAGTGGTTATACAGTAGAATGTGAATGTGACATCATGGTGCTGAGGGACTGCCCACTGAGTGAGTGGCAAAACAACCTGCTCTCCATAGAAATACACTCTTGTGGCTCCGGTTTACATTCACTCTAATGCTTTTAAATGGCAACTTTACTTTTTTCCCCTCCTACCACGGTTGGAACCACCGGCTTCATCCTCTATCCATCGATGGAATAGAGTATAATCACGAGTAATCACACGATCGAATACAACGAGTAGACGTCAGTAGACGCAGATATTTTGTATTGATTGCATCGGTGGATCACGGCTACAACTAGTAGGGCGGGGCGAAGGAAGATTTACTGAGGTTATGGTTAAGGTTAGATTAGGTTTAGACATACTTTTACTGAGGTTAAGTTTAGGATTGGGGTTAGGTGTAGGCATAGCCTAGTTTTACTGAGGTTATGTTTAGGGTTAGGTTTGTGGTAGCCTGTTCTAGCCCTCAATGATTTTGGCCTTGGGGGGGTGGGGTGCCGTGGCATCCACACGGCAGATGAGCTGCGCTCTGATTTGATCTCACCAACGTGTCGTCATCCCCGGCCCCTCCCGCGCCCGTCCACTGCTGTTCTACGTCACATCATTTAGAGCCACGCCCACCCCGGAAGGTTGACTCCCCCCTCAAGGCCACTTCATGTAACACGTTAGTCCAGGCTTTCCGTTTTCGCGCAAGGCGAACGGAAATGAAAGCCTGGGTGTCGAGGCTAGGTTTGTGGTAACCTCAGTAAATTTGCTGTATTATTTGCCGCTTTATTAGATTTAGGAATTTTAGCTGTTTTTTTCCTACTAGACCCATGAAAAATAAGTCCTTTAAAATATTTTTCAGGGTTTAGAGTGAAGGTAAACCAAACCTGTGCCACAACAGTGTATTCCTATGGAGGGCAACTTGTTTTGCCACTCAGTCACTCTGAGTTCAGGAGACATTTTGTGTCCATCGTCGCCTCCTGTTAAAACAGGATGGAGAACACGCCTCCACAACGTACTTCCTCTGCATTCCATACCTGCTCTGTCTGTAAATCTGTGTGACGACAGAGATCAGATCTGAACCACTCCTACATTCTCAACATTGTTGTTGTCTCTGAGTAGCTCACAAACACACCCACACTGAGGGGGGGGGGGGGGGGTGTTAACCTGCGTTGTTGCAATGTTTGTAAAGAAGTTCAATTATCAGAAGACACATGCACACACACAATCACGAACATTTGTGTGCATGTGCAAAACGCACCCATACAGACTATTAAAACATACAGATGTGTCTAGCCTATTTGGAAACAGGGTTTACAATGCTTAATTGCATCCATAAAAGTAATTGAAGTAAAAAAAAACATATTTTTTATGGTTCCCCCCTCCCCTCCACTACACCCCCTGATTATTTGGCTACATCAAGCTTGTCTGTGATGAGGGTTTCGTAAAAATTGTTTGTTGAAAAACTTGTTTTTAAGTTTCTGACTACAGCCTAGTTGGTCGTTTATTAAATTTCAGAGCTCCCGAAGATTATTTTGGTTTTCATGCTTCATCATTGGTGTAGTCACATTTTGCAGATTTGATCATGGTAGATACTAGATGTTTCTTATCTTGTATTGTCGGTCAAAACTTGGCATGGTGACACATGCTTAAAATAAACAGATCTACAAGCTTACATGTGGTGCTATATACCAAGTTGTGTGGGTAGCTTGTAATTCTGTTCTGGTTGTCTTCAGTGTTGGGACACATGCACTACGTAACTTAATATATTACATAATATATTAACAAAATGCAGTAACTTGTAATATAAATATATTACTGAACAAAAACATCTAATATATTATACTTTTCTTTCTGCATTACTGCATTACTTTCAATATTACTTTCTGTCAATCTGTCTCAATGCAAGTGTTCTTGTGAAATTATCTTGACAACTGCAGAAGTTAAATAATTACTTATTGTCTATAATTTGTCATCAAATTATTTACTGGCATTACCATGAATACTGATAAAAGGACTGTCCATAGCTGAGTAGGATGAGGTAGGTCTACGCCAGTACTGTTTTCAGTAGTGACTTTTTTCAAGTTGATTTCATATGGAATTGGCCAGATATCCAAGTGCACTTGCTTTATTGTAGGTATGCCACTGGCCTACGCAATATTTGATTAATAGTGATACTAAATATTTAATTATATATTTGTAAAAAAAATAATAAGTAATATGTAATAGTAATATTAATATATTACACTTGCTCAGACTGTAATATTGTAATATAATATATTGTTTGAAAATGAAGGTAATAATTAAAAGTAATATATTAACAAGGTAAAGTAATATTCCCAACACTGGTTGTCTTTGATCAATACCAGAGATAGGTTGTATTTTCTATGAATAGTGACAACCAGAAGTTGGAGTGTAACTCCAGACAGACAGACAGACAGGCAGGCAGGCAGGCAGAAAGACAGGCAGGCAGAAAGACAGACAGACAGACAGACAGACAGACAGACAGACAGACAGACAGACAGACAGACAGACAGGCAGACAGTGCATGCTTTTTGAGTGTAACCCGGTGAGCTCCAACCATCCACTGCCTGCACTACCGACGTAGACCAACCTCTTAACCATCACAGAGACTGATGTGTGAAGGGGCTTCACCATTTTGCCTAAAGATAAAACCTCTATTTTTTCCCCCTCTGAAACCTCAATTTCAATTGAGGTTCGAAATTGCTGGCTCTCACTATGATTGTGAGAAAATGTTTTGAAAGACTGGTGAAAGACTATATTTGTAGGGATGCACCGAAATGGAAATTTTTGGTCGAAACTGAATCCCGAATACAGCTAGATACTGTACAACACAACTAGCTCGAGTTCATAGTGCCATATTTACATTTATTTACCTGTATCATAAATATCTATTAATCCATGTTAATATTACAAATTGTCTATTTGAAAATAGCCAATCTACAAGCTCACACAAAATATATTTCAAATGGGGTCCACAATACATTCATATATAGGGGTCCTTGAGTCAGCAGAGCCATGTCAAGAGCCAAGACGTTGTTTCATGTTTTCAAGGCAGAAAAAAGAACAGGAAGGAAAAGCTTTGTCAACACTACCTTTAAGACAAAAAAGGTAAAAAAAAAACACCTTATGTTCCGAGATGCAGACATTCCTCCTCCTACTAGCTGAGTAATAAAACCGACTGTGACAGGCAGCTGTATAACCCTCCTTCCACCATGCTCTACCGGAGTGATTTACACGTCTATGAGGTGTTTGACTATTCAGCGACATTTTTTCGGACATTTCCAGCCAAAACAGAATAGCCCGAAATTAGATTTTAACCCTTTTCAGACAATTTTTTCAGTGCCGAATTGTCGGTACATTACTATATATTTGGTATATATACATCCATGATCCATGGCAATTTGCATATCACCAGAACAATCCACTCTGCACTCACTCACCTGGATAAAGGTAGGAAGAACAGATGTGTCTGAAAGCTCTTTGTGGAATATATAGCTCTGCTTTCAACAAAATCATTCCCACCAGACTAGATACAAAGCTCAGAGACCTAGGACTGCACCCGGCTCTAGACACAAAGCTCAGAGACCTAGGACTGCACCCGGCTCTACACAAAGCTCAGAGACCTAGGACTGCACCTGGCTATGTGCAGACACAAAGCTCAGAGACCTAGGACTGCACCTGGCTCTAGACACAAAGCTCAGAGACCTAGGACTGAACCCGGCTCTAGACACAAAGCTCAGAGACCTAGGACTGCACCTGGCTCTAGACACAAAGCTCAGAGACCTAGGACTGCACCTGGCTCTAGACACAAAGCTCAGAGACCTAGGACTGCACCTGGCTCTAGACACAAAGCTCAGAGACCTAGGACTGCACCTGGCTCTAGACACAAAGCTCAGAGATCTAGGACTGCACCTGGCTCTAGACACAAAGCACAGAGATCTAGGACTGCACCTGGCTCTAGACACAAAGCACAGAGATCTAGGACTGCACCTGGCTATGTGCAGACACAAAGCTCAGAGACCTAGGACTGCACCTGGCTATGTGCAGACACAAAGCTCAGAGACCTAGGACTGCACCTGGCTATGTGCAGCTGGATACTGAACTTTTTATCAGATCGCAGTCAGGTGGTGAGAATGGGAACCATCATGTCAGACCCTCTGACCCTCAACATGGGAGCACCCCAGGGATGTGTGCTGAGCCCTCTCCTTTATATACACATGACTGTACAGCTATACACAGCTCCAACGTCATCATCAAGAATGCAGATGATACTACAGTCATGGGCCTCATCGGAAACGACGATGAGACCATGGAAGGATTATCCAATGGGCATGTTGGACCCAGGCCCAGGGACCCCTGAGCTAGGGGAATGAGTTCCATGTTCCATGTAAACAGGGTATAAACGTCTAATCGGAATTAAAGTATTCATTCCGAATAGATTTTGTGCATGTACACTACAGGTCAATTAAGGTGTTTCTTTTCTTTTTTTTTTAAATGTCCAGATGTACAGACAGGCTCACAACACGGCTCCAATGGCTGACACAACCAACTTATATCTGCATTTTTTCCTGGTGTAAATGGGTTCCAAAACACTGCAGAGGAGTTAGGGATGAGGGATTTAGTGTAAATCTACAGATCTACAGTGTCAACGTCAGGAGGAAAACAGCTAACTCTAATCCACCAGTCCTAGATCTACAGATCTACAGTGTCAACGTCTGGAGGAAAACAGCTAACTCTAATCCACCAGTCCTAGATCTACAGATCTACAGTGTCAACGTCAGGAGGAAAACAGCTAACTCTAATCCACCAGTCCTAGATCTACAGATCTACAGTGTCAACGTCAGGAGGAAAACAGCTAACTCTCATCCACCAGTCCTAGATCTACAGATCTACAGTGTCAACGTCAGGAGGAAAACAGCTAACTCTCATCCACCAGTCCTAGATCTACAGATCTACAGTGTCAACGTCAGGAGGAAAACAGCTAACTCTCATCCACCAGGAATTTAGTCTTGGAATGAATCAATGGGTTTATAGATCAATTGAACAGCCTTAACGTCTGTGTGGGTTTGTGTTTGATGAAAGTATTAAAAAGTGTTACAGACATTCCTCTTACCTTAGGGGTCTAATGATATAGTAACTATCGAAATATTGATTTATTTTAATTAAAAACAAATTGAAGTATATCATTATCACTGAACATAAAATATCGTATTGTTTTGCTCTGCAACATATCGATTTGCAATGTAAAGAATCGGTATTGAACCACTAACAATACTAATACTAATAATTGTATTTAAATGAATACAATGCAATGTTAAATACAATGTCCACCTTAAAGCCAGATCACTGTTTTCACTTATTTATATCCATTATAGCACATGTTAACCTGCTGCACTATCCATTAATACATTTGATAAATAGTTACTTATCAATCTCAAATCATTGGATCGTATCTCCCTGATGAAACATTATCGTCCAGGTATCATATCATCAACCATGTATCATGATATGTATCGAATTGCTGTTAAAATCACACCTTGTTCTTAACTACACTGTTAGAAGTTACAGAGATACAGGCAGTCGCTGAGCTGCCATTCGTTACGGCGCACCTCCAGCCCCCTACCCCCTCCTCTAAGATGGCAGCCTTCGGAGAGTGAATGAGAGTGAACAGACCGAGGTAAATGAAACATTTTATTTATTAAAAACTACGACTCTACGTCGTGCAATTCTTGGACGTAGAGTCATCGGACGGGTGGAAGCCTAGGTTCAGCCTTTTACATGTTGGATTTGTGCACGCTAAGAGCTACTAGAAGCAGAAACAGCGAAATATATCCCGCAAATACGATAGCCGATCTTGGACTCTCGTAGAGAGGTCTCTCTACGAGAGTCCAAATACTTGGGCAACTAAAGACCCAACGTTATACTGTATATTACTTAGGCGCTCTGTCTAGGGTAAAATTTATAACTGAAATTGACAACGTTTCATGGCAAATACATAAAATAACTTGACTGTTTTCAGAGCACAACTCACCTCAGCAGCACAGCAGGAAATCAAGTGAGGAATCTACGGCAACACATTGGGACAAACAGTGCAGCAGCTACAGGAACACATTGGGAAAAACAGTGCAGCAGCTACAGGAACACATTGGGACAAACAGTGCGATTGCTCATTGGAAGGCAAATTACCTGCAACAAGTTCATTCACTTAATTGTTCAACTCTAGAATTTCTACATGAAAATAGAGTTTTTATGTGACTTATAGAATGACTTATTGTATGTCAATATCAGTCACCAGAAAACAGATTGTGTTTTTTGATGGATCCATCATGGTTAAAATGTAGTTTTAAGTTATAATGGGTTTGTATAGATATTCGGAGGCAGAATACACTGTCCGTGGTGTTCACATGAGACTGAGTAGACCATAACATGACTGAGGAGACTGATGAAAGTGAAACATCCCTTTAACTACTAGCAATAAAAGATTTCACATGAAAGTAGTGAAGTAATAAATGCATAATACTTGCCTCTAAGATGTACAAGTACTGTAAATTATAAATATTCAAGTAGTGTGAAGTAGAGGTTGTGGTTAAAAACAACTTTTATTAGGCTACATTATAAAAAGAAAGAAAAAGAACATGTGCTAATTTAAAGGAGTCAGCATGCATACCATCGTCAGTCAAGTGTCGTCATGGTTTACATCGTTAGCAGAACACAGAAAGTCTTACAGTCTCTAAGTAAACACTCATTACTTTAGGGCTGTGTTAATCCATAGCAAGATATATCAGGATACTTCCATGTCCTGCCAATAGAGCACCGCAGTCCTGTCCCCTTTCAGAATAACGTCTGCTCCCAGAAGTGATTTCCCTGTTCATTTTCCTCATAGACTTTTCAAAAAAAAATATATATATGAAGAAAGACATTTACTCGTGTTGTGACAAATCATGACAATAAATCTAAGTAAATGGCCGTGGCTGATGGAGGAGACAGGAAATGGTTGGAATAACGTGTTCCTTCCACACGCTACGTCCAACCAGGGAAACTCCACCCTGTCAGGTGAAAAGAAGGCAGCTTGGACTCCTCATGCATTGAAGGAAGCATGAGGCCAGTCTGCTGCCTCCCCAGGTTGGTGGAGGATGTGTAGAGCCCAGGATCACATTAGGAATTGGCACTGGGTGAAAAAAATGGCAAAAAAGTTTTTTTCTTTTCTTACTAATTATCTGATAATAATAATAAAAAAAAAATGTCGTGTTTATCGTCAAGATTTTTCTCGATCCGAGGTGGCTGTGTCCACGACATATTGGATATTGATTATTCAGTACCAGTAGGAGATTACATAAAGCTACATGTTTTACTGTTTAGAGGAGACAACATTCATGTACTTACAAGTTAAGATGCTGTGTGTCTTACTAAGCACGTGCGTGCTCATGACAGACACACACACACACACACACACACACACACACACACACACACACACACACACACACACACACACACACACACACACACACACACACACACACACCCTACTGTACACACTGAGCCACATCCACCTCCTGCTCCTCCTCTATGTGACTCACAGAGACACTGAACCACCACGCCCCACCCAGAATCCAGCATAGAGAGGTTGAGTGAAGGAGGTGTGGAAGGTGTGCAGGTGTGTCAGTGTGTCAGAGGACACTGTGTAGAAGGACACAGTGCCAGCAGCATGGTCTACATACACTGACACTCTGTAGGAGGAGGAGGAGTGTCTGACAGGGAGGACAGTGCACTTATTATTGTGTCTCACAGTGTAATTAGAACCAAAACAGTCCAGACTCCAGGACTTAACATTGTATCCAAACAAACGCTCATCATCCTGTCTGTGTGCCACTGCTACAACAACGTCTCCTCTACACTGTACCTCATAGTAACAGCGTCCACTCAGTGTCTCTCTGGACATCACCTGTTGGCAGGTCTTAAATCTGTGTGGATGAGGAGGATAGTTCTGATCCTCTCTCACATAGATCACCTTCCTGTTGTTCTCAGACAGACGGAGGTTTCTGTGTGTTGTGTTTGGATCCAGTGTGAGTTCACACACATCTGATGAGAAGAACACACAATACAGCACCAGTTTACAATCACACATAATAATAAAATAATAATAGCGTGTGTGTGTGTGTGTGTGTGTGTGTGTGTGTGTGTGTGTGTGTGTGTGTGTGTGTGTGTGTGTGTGTGTGTGTGTGTGTGTGTGTGTGTGTCTAAATAGCTGATGTGATGAATTGACAGAATGAATTAAAGTGAATATAAACTTACTCATCATGCTCTTCCTCAAACCTGGTTTCAGCCAACACTCTCCACCGTGGTCCACACTGGAGTTGGAGGAGAGACAAAGTCAGGCCTGAATATTCTCTATGATAATATAATGATGGAGAACATTGTGTCCTGTCCTTCTCTAAAGCTAGTAGATCATATTGACATCAAGCTCATACTGTCCACTGTTCACTTACTGATAGGATTGGATTTGAGCATCTATGTGTATAAATGTACAGAATCTGAGTGACTTCTGATATCTGGATGAACTTCAATGGTAGTGTATCAATGAGGACCAGATCAGGACTGATAAGGTTACTATGACAACAGGCACAACAACATCTCTATGACATCACCATTATGACATCATTTTACTTCCTTAACATACTGGCATTGTGCACAAGAAATGTGACACTACTGCTACGTTCCAGATCCAACACGGGTTGTGTTTATAACCACGCCCACAGGCAATAGTTTTACCAGCTGATCTCACATAATGTAGTAGAAATGAAGAGAATATAGTTGAGCAGTCCTGCTCCTTTCATGATGTCACCTGTGGCCCAGAAATGAATCTCCCATTCATTTCCTAGACTTTTCCTGAATGTTTTATACTTGGATCGTGGCAAATCGTAACAACACCCACAATATTAGCACACAATATGTAATTAATAATAAGAAGAAAACGACAGGATAAAACACTTCTGATAAATTATTTTATTGTCTCAAAACATTGAGTGTGTTGTCATGATTTGTCACAGGCTGTGTTTGCTTTGTCAAAGTCGTAATTGTTATTACTACTTAACTACTTATTACTATTCTCTTCACATTGACTCTTATCAATGTGGAATATTTCAGTATAATATCTACAAACTTGGTGCGTGGTTTTAATGAGGTTACGTTTAGGCTGCCAATCAAAGCAATTGGCCAATCACAGTGCGTCCTTGCACAACCCTTGACCTCACAGGCACACTGGAAGCTAAAAATCTTGAATAGAGAATCACATGACAGTGTTTTGTCTGGTAGTGGATGGGAATAAAGCTCCACCCAAGTTTGAGAATGCCGTAACGGCCAGCTTCCTGGAAAAAGCTTGAACTAGTGCAAAATTCACACTGAACTGAGCCCCATTGATGACCAGTCAAAAAGACGTCACATGATTTAATCCTAACATATTGACCAATTGTTTCTCACATATGCAGCCTCTACATACACACACACACACACACACACACACACACACACACACGTGCGCGCGCGCGCGCACACACACACACACACACACAGGCTAGTTCCATCACTAGTACAGCCTGTGGCTGGTAAACCGGTCAGGAGGTGGAACTTTAGGAAGGCGAACTGGCAGGCGTTTATGGCAGAAACGGAAAGAAGGACTGTGGGTCTCCCAGACCCAGAAGCAACCGACGTCGACACTGCCTACTCCGCCTACTGCGAAGTTCTCCTGAGGGCAGCAAAGCACAACATCCCACGAGGCTTCAATAAGAACTACATCCCGGGCTGGGATGAGGAGTGCAGCTGCCTGCTGCGCCAACACCAGCAGGCAAGCTCCAGGGAAGAAATGGACGCAACAGCAACAACTCTACTGCAGAAACTGGACGAAACCCGTAAGGCCAGGTGGAGTGAAGTAGTGGAATCCATCGACTTCACCCACTCAAGCCGGAAGGCGTGGCAAACCATCAACCTGCTTTCAGGGAGAAAAACAACACCCCGCAGGTGCCCAGTGACAGCAGATTCCATCGCTTCCCAGCTCCTGAAAAATGGCCGCTTCCCTGGCGCCAACAAAAACTTCACTCGACTGACATCGTGTGAGGTGTCATCTCTCTCCAGGGCAGCAAGTGTCGATGCTAACCTCTCAGGAGACTTCACAGTGGCTGAACTAAAGGCAGCAATTAAAAAACTGAAGCCGGGCAAGTCACCAGGTCGAGACAATATCCACCCAGAATTTGTCATACACCAAAGTGAAAGAACAACTCACTGGCTATGCTCGTTCCTCACGTCATGCTTCCGTAGATCCAAGCTTCCAAAGACCTGGCGCCGTGCCTCTGTCATAGCCTTGCCAAAGCCGAACAAACCCGCCGAAGACCCAAAGTCCTATAGGCCCATCTCTCTGCTCAGTGCCATATAAGATCCTGGAGAGGCTGATCCACAGTCGCATTGAGCCAGTGGTGGACCAGCAACTTCCACCAGAACAAGCTGGCTTTCGCCGAGGCAGGTCTACCGTGGACCAGGTAACACTACTCACACAGGACATCGAAGACAGCTTTCAGGACAATGAGAAGGCTGGAGTAGTGTTCCTGGCCCTGACAGCCGCCTATGACACTGTATGGCATCGTGGCTTACATCTAAAACTGTTAAGGACAATCCCGGATCGGCACATGGTCAGATTCATCATGGAGATGTTGTCAAACCGCAGCTTTGTCCTGCAGACGAGCGATGGCCAGACCAGTAGGCTAAGGAGGTTAAAGAATGGCGTCCCTCAAGGTTCTGTCCTCTCACCAATGTTGTTCAACATTTACATCCAGGACCTGCCAGCCACAACATCCACCAAATACGGCTATGCAGACGACTTGGCCATCATGCTCCGACGCCCATCGTGGAAGGCAATGGAAGATGGACTCAACCGAGACATAAACATTCTGGCTGACTACCTCCATAAGTGGCATCTCCAGTTGAGCACAGGGAAAACAGTCTCTGCAGCTTACCACCTGAACAATCGGGAGGCAAAGAGGGAGCTGGAGGTGCATGTTGGCAACACCCGGCTGGAGTTCCAGCAAGCCCCTAAATATCTGGGTGTACGCCTGGACCGAACCCTGTCATATAAACAACACCTGGACGAAGTGAAGGCAAAAACAACAGCAAGGGTCTCACTCATCCACCGCCTGGCAGGCTCAACCTGGGGAGCTTCCCCCCAGACCCTTCGGGTATCCACCCAGGCTCTCGTCCTACCCGTTGCGGAGTACTGTGCCCCTGCCTGGAGTAGAAGTCCGCATACCAACAAGGTAGACACCGTCATTAACAGCGCTCTCCGGACAGTGACTGGGTGCCTTAAACCCACCCCTGTGTCCTACCTGCCAGTACTAGCTGGAATTGCTCCAGCCAGTCTCCGACGGGATGCGGCTACCCTCTCCCTGGCAAGGAAAGCCCAGAATAACGACTGGCACATCCTGCACAAAGCCACCACAACACCAACACCACCTGGCAGGCTCAAGTCTCGACGTCCCTTCAATAAGGCAGCACAAGAGATGCTACGGACAATTCCGGGCAACGTGTCCAGAGACGCCTGGCTGGCAGCATCCTGGAAGGAGTCATGGGAGACAGCTGAGCCATCCCGCATCCAGCATTACATCCAGGACCCTGCAGGTGGAGTAAAAGGAGATGACCTGCCACGCCACCAGTGGACCACGCTGAACTGCCTGCGCTGTGGCGTTGGTCACTTCAAGTCCTCTATGAGGAAGTGGGGCCTGACGGACAGCGCGGCATGTGAGTGTGGCGAGCCTGAACAGACTGCCGAGCATATAATTACAGGCTGCCCCCTACACAGCCCACCCTCAGAAGCTGGCCTCTTTGACCTGGGACCAGAGACGAGGGCATGGCTGCAAGACACTGAGTTGGCCATCTGATGATACACGAAAGAAGAAGAACACACACACATACACACACACACACACACACACACACACACACACACACACACACACACACACACACACACACACACACACACAAACCCTTACCATGGGTATGTTCGGAAATACAAACTGGGTGCGCACCGAGTTGATTTGGTTTAGTGGGCGGAGTCGTCACCGAGTGCATTGAGTGAGCCTGATTTACGAACGAGCAGTTAAAACCAGACAACACACCTCACTCAAAAATGGTGAGAATCACTGCCAGAGCCATATAAATCCTCTCTTATGGGGGTCCCCCTGGAAAGTATTTTCAAATGGGGGTCCGCATGAATTTATTTGATAAATGTGCAGGTCCTTGACATTGACAGACATGAAAAAGTTGGGGGACCACAGTACAGTGCTTAGCCATAGCCTAGCTTCCTAGCTCACAACAGTTGTATTGCTTTTCATTGAACGGTAGCGCTCGAGACACAGCTGTGACGCAATCAAACCTTCCACACCGGCCAACCCCGTCTCCAGCGTAGGGTTGCTGAGTGCGTGCACCAAACACACCGGTGTGAATAAACGAACGAGGAGCACCAAATGCCCCAAATACACCAGGTATAAACGAACGACAACAGGGCAGTCCACTGCGTTTAGGGTGTATTTCCGAACGCACCCCATAAGTCTGCACTCAGCTCAGAGTGTCCAGTCTGTAGTGTGGATCCTTCACAACAGCAGAGAGCATCACTTCTCCTGATTCTCCTGGATGATTGAAGGTCAAGTTCAACTCTCTCAAATTGGAAGGGTTGGAGCGCAGAGCTGAGGTCAGAGAAGAACAGCCTTTCTCTGTGACCAGACATCCTGACAAACTGCACACACACACACACACACACACACACACACACACACACACACACACACACACACACACACACACACACACACACGGGTTTAATATTCTTCCTCATAATGCATTGTAGATGTGGCTTCATAGAGTGTTACGAATGCTTTTCATCTCAGGAACTTGATTTATTTAATCTCAGCTGAAAACAGTTGTACTGACTTGAGAGTCTCCAACATGCAGTGTGGACTCCTCAGTCCCACAGCCAGAAGGTGGATTCCAGAGTCCTGAAGGTCATTATTGCTCAAGTCAACTTCTCTCAGACTAGAGCTGGAGCTGAGAGCTGATGATAACTCCTGACAGCATCTCTCTGACAGGTTACAGCCACTCAGCCTGAAGAAAGTGTGGTAAAGTATTAATTATTTAGATATCTGTAAAATGCAGACACATATATACAATATCACTCACACAGAAACACACGCACACACACACACACACACACACACACACACACACACACACACACACACACACACACACACACACACACACACACACACACACACACACACACACACACACACACACACATTTGACCAAAATACGAGCATTATCAAATACAAATGTTAATAATGTAGCACGCAAAACACGCATATAATTCTATTAGGTTGGTGACATAGCGTTGAGAGAGAGAGAGAGAGGGAGAGAGACTTTGACTTTTAACAAATCTTTATTATAAAAACCTATCAACAATTACATGTCCTAACAAACCTCAGGGGGAAAAAAAAGACATAATACAACAAAACTCACAACATCTCCAAAGAGAAAACAAGTTCTTCATCAATCACAGAGCATAGCAGATCACCATATGTCCATATCATATTAAATTTATCCAAGTCCTTCATTGCTTTGTAAAAATTGAAATCAATCATAATTCTTGCTTTAACCATCCTCTTAAATAATAAAACCACATCAATATCCACCAAGTCATCAATTTTTCTTTTTCTGCTAACGTAGATGGCCATCTTTGCTTGTCCCAAAACAAAATTCATGAGTTGAGACTTTTCTTTAGTACGCATCTTATATTTAAAACCAAGAATAAATAATTGCGAGGAGAAGACCTCTCCCACCAAGCCAAAAAGTCTCTCCAGCAACATGAACAAGGACACCAGGCGTCTGCACTCCACAAAACTGTGGAATACAGTCTCCCTGCCAGGACAGAAAGGACATACGTCAGTTACATTTTGATTCATGACAGAAATGAAAGAGTTTACAGCTACAATGCCATGCAACACTCTCCACTGTAAGTCAGCAACCTTTTTTGTTAATGGTGGCTTGTAAACACTTCTCCACTCAGGCTTAACATCCTCTCCCAATAGGAAATGCTTCCTCCAAGGTGTGTCAACCCTATTATGCAACTTATCTTTGTTTAAACATTTTACCATCATCTCATACATTTTTTTACCTTTCGATTCTGTCAAATCCACCTGATTAGATCTTCCCTCGTTTAAGAAAACCCCAACACTTTCACCAAAATCAGGAAAAATACCAAGACCTGGAAAGAAATCATTATTATGAGGTTCAACCACCCCTCTGCTGAAATCCTCCAGCAGAAGGCATTCATGTCCATTCAGTTTATGTTTCCAATGGTCAAGCAGCTTATTGATGCACCTCACGGATCTCACTCCTAGCTCAGCTGCCAGTGCAGCAGCATTGTCCAAGTTAGGTCCAGCAATGTTCACAACAGCTCCTAAGGTCACAATCCCAGCCCTGAGGAATACATCTGTAATTGCAGAACCTGCCCAGCAGGGGGTGTCTAAACGTGTTCCATGTACCACAGGTTCTTTTAGCAGCCAGAACAAAGAAGTGTTCTCCTCCAGCCTCTCCATCACCAACAGTTTCCAAACAGTAAAGATGCCACGATAGAAAAGCGGCAAGTCCTTAAAAATCAAAGTTTTAAAATCCATTAGGAACAGTGAATTATCCAGACCCAATCCTTTAAAACGCTGAAGAATAATATTAGCAAGTGGTCTCCATACCAGATCTTCAGGTCCATACAGTAACCTCTGAATGAACTGAAGACGAAAAGCTGCACCCCTGCTAGGCAGATGTATAAGTCCTTGTCCTCCCTCCTCTTTTGGAAGGAACAGAACAGCTTGTGGAATCCAGTGCAGCTTGTCCCAAAAAAAGTCCACCAAAAGAGCCTGGATTTTCGACAAAAGGTTTGGAGGGGGGTCGACACAAGTTAGTCTATGCCATAGAGAGGACGACACCAAATTGTTAATAATAAGTGTCCTACCTCTATAGGACATACTCGGCAAAAGCCATTTCCATTTCTTAAGTTTACCTTGTATTTTCTCCAACACGTTTTCCCAGTTCTTTTTTAACATTGACTCATCACCCAAAAAAACACCCAAATACTTTATACCTCCTTTCTTCCATGTTAACCCTTCTGGTAATCTCAAATCGGTCAAGGATCCTTCCCCCACCATTACAGCCTCACTTTTTGCCCAATTCACCTTGGCTGAGGAGAGCCTGTTAAAAAGGTCAACATTTCTCACCAAACAATCAATGTCATTTTGTGTATTTACTGTCACGATTAAATCATCAGCATATGCTGAGAGTTTAACTGGTGTCGGACAACCAGGGAACAAAACACCTGAAAGTTCTTTCCTTAATTTGTGAAGAAGTGGTTCTAAAGCGAGAGAGTACAGCATCCCAGAAAGAGAACAACCCTGCCGTACCCCTCTTTTTACATCGAAAGGCGTAGCCAAGCCACCATTAACTTTGAGTATACTCGCAATATCACTATACAATACCTTGATCTTAGCGATGAAATCAGAACTGAACCCAAAAGCACCAAGGGACTGCCACAGGTACTTAAGTTCGGTCCTGTCAAAAGCCTTAAGCTGATCAATTGAAATAAGGCCGGTATTTAAACCGAATGAACTAGAGATGTCCAAAACATGCCTAATCAAAGTGATGTTATCACTTATTAGCCTGCCGGGCACACAGTAAGTCTGATCAACATGAATGACCTCACCAATCGCCTCTCGCAGTCTGGAAGCCAGGGCCTTGGAGAGAATCTTGTAGTCCCCGCACAGCAGTGAGACAGGTCTCCAGTTCTTAAGTTCCTGTAGATCCCCCTTTTTTGGCAGAAGGGTGATAATCGCCCTCCTGCAGCTCAGTGGCAACAGTTCTTTGCTCCAACTGTCGCGAAACACCTCCAGCAAATCCTCACCGATCACTGGCCAAAAAGACTTGTAAAAATCTACAGGCAGTCCATCAATACCTGGCGCTTTGGCGTTTCCCAGGCTCATAAGGGCAGTGTACAGTTCATTCAGAGTCAGTTCTCTGTCCAACATTGCATTACTGTGACTGCTCACCTGAGGAAGTCCATCAAAAAAAGACTCAGCGAGCTCAGGATTCTCCACATACTCCTCTTTGAACAGTTCTTTGTAGAAGGAGGTGGCATACCTCCGAATCTCAGGAGTACTCGTCAACGTAGTCCCACTCTCCGATCGCAGGGAATGAATGATCTTCTTCTGACCATTTTTCCTCTCCAACCCAAAGAAAAACTGCGAGGGGGCGTCCATGTGAGATACATTCATGAACCTGGACCGGACCAGAGCTCCCTGTGCTGTAAGGCCCAGCAGGTTGGCTAAAGCAGCCTTTTTGCACTTAAGAGCTTCATTATGCTCTTGATTTCCTGTAGAATCAACCAAATTCTGTAATTCTACCACATCAATCTCTAGATCCTGAAGAGATCTGGTAATATGCCTAGTAACATTGCGAGTATACTGCTGACAAAACTGTTTGATCTGGGTCTTTCCAAAATCCCACCATTGCTGCAAAGAGGAAAACTTCAGTTTATCTTGCCTATGTGAGACCCACATCAGCTCTAAAGCTTCCATGAAACACTTGTCGTGAAGAAGTGCTGTGTTAAAACGCCAATAGGCACTTTGCACCTTAATGCTTTGTATATAACACTCACAGTGGACTAAACAGTGATCAGAGAAACCAACTGGAATAATTTTACAATTTCTGAAAATGCCAAAATGCTGTTCAAAACAATAAAAACGATCAAGCCTGGCCAGAGACAAAATATTGTCTTTAGCATGACACCACGTGTACTGTTTAGCATTCCTATGAAAACCTCTCCATACATCTTTCAATTCATGAGTCTCTATTAGACGCCTAAGTCTGGCGGAAGAAGCAGGGTGAGGCTCTAAATGATTTCTGTCCATTACTGCTAATTCAGTACAATTAAAATCACCAGCCAAAAACAAATAATCATCACTACAGTTTTGAATAACATTGCTCAAAATGTCCAAAAATTTCATTCTGTCAATGGCCAAAACTGGCGCATAAACATTAATAAAATTAATTGACACATTTTCATATTGAACTTTCACCTTTAAAATATAACCACACATTACTTCTTCCACCTCACAAGTATAAGGACTGAAGCCCTTTGAAAAGAGCACACCAACCCCACCACTGTTGGACAAATTATGACTCAGAATAACCTCACCAGGCCACTCCTTTTTCCAGTCAGTTTCATTGGAAGCATCACTATGCGTTTCCTGAATAAATATCACATCTAGCTTTTTCAGTTCTATTAATTTGAAAAGAGAAGCCCTTTTCATGTCACTTCTCGCACCATTAATATTTAAAGAACCAACTTTAAAGTCCCCCATCGAAAGGAAAAAAATCGACAATACAACAGACACACACAGAAATGTGTGAAAAAACAAAAAGAACTTAAACATCATAATCCTTTTGTAGAGTTGCTTTGACTTTAGACACTATTTTCCTCAACCTGTAAATCTCTTGATCAGTGAAGGCTCCCTCCTGTTTAATTAGCAGTGCCACAGATCTAACAAAGCCCTTTAAATCAGGGAAGAAATCTTCAACCTTCACCCCCCTCAGCCCCTTAGTGTCTGACAGAAACTTTGTTATTTTATCACTGGGATAAAAGTCCATATCATCTCCCTGTGAATGAGAAAGGATTTCTTGTGAGGGAGACCAGTCACACTCTTCATCCTCCGATGCAGACGTATTTTCTACAGATTTCAAGTTTTTTCCTTTAGTACCAGACTGTTGCTTCTCATCAATTTTCCTTTTAATGGATTTATTTGACAAGCAAACATCCTCAAATATGTCTTTTGTGCTCGCAGGGCCAGGGCCAAAATACATAACTGCTGCATCCTCCTTATCATCATTATTACCCCCCTTACTGCCCTGAGCCTATGCATCTAAACCCACAGTAATGTTTTCACTAGGCGGGCTTTCAGTCTCATCCATTAGCATATCAGCATTGTCAGCCTGGCGTTGCTTATTGTTATCTTTATTCACCTTTTTCTTTTTAGTTTTGCTCTTCTGTGACACCCCACTGGCCTGTATTTTAGTACATTTAGGCACATTATCACCAGACTCATCTGGATCACTTTGTACAATCAGACCCTCGTCCTGCAAAGAACTTGTTTCAAACACCGCTCCATTTTCTGTAAGCTGTTGCGCAACGGGCGCGTCTGGCTCAGGCTGCGCTGTGCTCTGCGCTGCGCTCTGCGCGTCAGTGGAGACACCAGCGGCCTCTCCACTGCTCTCTGCAGCAGGCTGCGGTGTCGGCGGCACAGCGGTGGGGGCTCGATCAGGACAGAAACGAATTAAATGCCCCTCGGCGCCACATCCAAAGCATTTCATGTTGTCCGAAGTGGCGAACACAGTGTAATTAAAGCCGCCGACGTTAAAACTAAGTGTCAAGTTCAAATCGTCCTCTTTTAGTACCATATAGACCTGCCGTCTATGACACACGACATGTTTGAGCTGTGGCGATTTGCATCCCAACAAAACCATTTTAATGGGCGACACCAGCTTCCCATAGCGGGACAATTCTTTGATCAAATCTTCGTTCCTTAGAAAAGGAGGAGCATTTGAAACAATGATCTTTTTTGCAGGACTAACCAGCGGGAGAACGGATGTGAACGAATCACGGATAACAATGCCATTTTCAACCACCTTTTGAACCTTATCTACGTCATCTAAAAAAATGACAATGCCGCCGTTCATGCGAGAAGCAGATTTAACGCTATTAAAACCCACAACTTCTCCGACAGCAAGACTAACTTCCTCAGCCGACACGCCAGCATTAGACACAACTTTAATGGCGTGTCGGCGTGTCAGCCTTTC
Source organism: Benthosema pterotum (assembly GCA_039105355.1). Classification (NCBI taxonomy): domain Eukaryota; kingdom Metazoa; phylum Chordata; class Actinopteri; order Myctophiformes; family Myctophidae; genus Benthosema; species Benthosema pterotum. Next base: position 48,868,349 of record CM076978.1, on the reverse strand, counting down.
AAAATCATCACTGCCACTAACCACGGGCATAATGCCCCGGTTGTGAGTCACACTGTTTACAAACAACCGTTAAACAATAAACTAATCTAAACAAAAAAACATATAGAACAACAGAGAGGAAAGAAAGAAAAAAGATAGAGAACTCACTTACACCCACTCGCTCCAAACACTCACTCACGCTCACGCATGCTCAGAGAGAGAGAGAGAGAGAGAGAGAGAGAGAGAGAGAGAGAGAGAGAGAGAGAGAGAGAGGATATAGTACAGCCATGATGCTATTAAATAATTTAGAGGTTTTAGTTGCTGTCTGACATGACATGCACGGAATACAATGCACATTATATAAATTACTTTGAAGAGGGTATATTAATGTCTAATCTCGGTGGACATAGGATTATTGGTCTGCATGCCTGCCTGTCAGAATGACGGGGAGAGATGCTGCTCAGTGCTCTGTGGCGTTTTTTGCAGGTAAAACAAATGGTAGGCTGTTCTAAGTTGTTGAACATTGCCGAGTGGCCGTATGATGCACACAGCGAAAAACAAAAGGTTGTAGAACAGAGACAATCTGTTGCGAGGAAAATAAACTCTCAGATTCGATAGCCTATAGACCTACAGTATAGACCTACTAGATAATGAATGACAGATGCATTGCTTCTGCGCGTCTGTGCCTGCGTAGGACTCTGCTCTGCTCCAGTGAGTGCAGTTCTCTTCATTCATTCATATTTTGCTGAACTGTCTGATCTGCATCTGGTTAAATAAATGCATGACGATGCTAGCCTCGTAAACCCACCCGCACCAGCATTTCCATGCTGTCTCAAGGGCAGTTGTACTCGTGCGGTCCTGAGTCCTGACCGCTCGCATTTAGACCATGCGTCGCCAATATTGCGTCCCGCACTAAAAGGCTCCCGTTCATGTAGCCCTCGCTACAGTCTATTTGGTATTTGACCACTCATAGATATGTGCAAAAACGTGATCTGTGTGGAAAAATTAAAAAAGAAATGATAACCTCCGGGAAGACGGGTCCCGAAGGCATTCCCGAGCAGGAAAGTAAGTCCGTTGTACCCGGGCTTCCCGGGAACCCGGTATTAAACCCTAACACGCGCGCACGCGCGCACACACACACACACACACACACACACACACACACACACACACACACACACACACACACACACACACACACACACACACACACACACACACACACACACAATGAATGGCCTCATAATGCATTGTAGATGTGGCTTCATAAAGTGTTACGAATGCTTTTCATCTCAGAAACTTGCTTTATTTAATCTCAGGTGAAAACAGTTATACTGACTTGAGAGTCTCCAACATGCAGTGTGGACTCCTCAGTCCCACAGCCAGAAGGTGGATTCCAGAGTCCTGAAGGTCATTATTGCTCAAGTCAACTTCTCTCAGACTAGAGCTGGAGCTGAGAGCTGATGATAACTCCTGACAGCATCTCTCTGACAGGTTACAGCCACTCAACCTGAAGAAAGTGTGGTAAAGTATTAATTATTTAGATATCTGTGAAATGCAGACACATACAGTATACACAATATCACTCACACAGGCACACACACGCTCACACGCACACGCACACGCACACACACACACACACACACACACACACACACACACACACACACACACACACACACAGATTTAATATTCTTCCCGAATTTTTCCCATTTTACATCCCAGGAATTTGCCGACGATCTTCCCGTAAAAAAGACAGAAAAAAAGTCCTTCTAAAATGCTTTTATTTTATTGTTTTAAACGTTTAATTTGACCAAAATACGAGCATTATCAAATACAGATGTTAATAATGTAGCACGCAAAACACGCATATAATTCTATTAGGTTGGTGACATAGCGTTGAGAGAGAGAGAGAGAGAGAGAGAGAGAGAGAGAGAGAGAGAGAGAGAGAGGATATAGTACAGCCATGATGCTATTAAATAATTTAGAGGTTTTAGTTGCTGTCTGACATGACATGCACGGAATACAATGCACATTATAGAAATTACTTTGAAGAGGGTATATTAATGTCTAATCTCGGTGGACATAGGATTATTGTTCTGCATGCCTGCCTGTCAGAATGACGGGGAGAGATGCTGCTCAGTGCTCTGTGGCGTTTTTTGCAGGTAAAACAAATGGTAGGCTGTTCTAAGTTGTTGAACATTGCCGAGTGGCCGTATGATGCACACAGCGAAAAACAAAAGGTTGTAGAACAGAGACAATCTGTTGCGAGGAAAATAAACTCTCAGATTCGATAGCCTATAGACCTACAGTATAGACCTACTAGATAATGAATGACAGATGCATTGCTTCTGCGCGTCTGTGCCTGCGTAGGACTCTGCTCTGCTCCAGTGAGTGCAGTTCTCTTCATTCATTCATATTTTGCTGAACTGTCTGATCTGCATCTGGTTAAATAAATGCATGACGATGCTAGCCTCGTAAACCCACCCGCACCAGCATTTCCATGCTGTCTCAAGGGCAGTTGTACTCGTGCGGTCCTGAGTCCTGACCGCTCGCATTTAGACCATGCGTCGCCAATATTGCGTCCCGCACTAAAAGGCTCCCGTTCATGTAGCCCTCGCTACAGTCTATTTGGTATTTGACCACTCATAGATATGTGCAAAAACGTGATCTGTGTGGAAAAATTAAAAAAGAAATGATAACCTCCGGGAAGACGGGTCCCGAAGGCATTCCCGAGCAGGAAAGTAAGTCCGTTGTACCCGGGCTTCCCGGGAACCCGGTATTAAACCCTAACACGCGCGCACGCACGCACGCACGCGCGCACACACACACACACACACACACACACACACACACACACACACACACACACACACACACACACACACACACACACACACACAGACACAGACACACAGACACACAGACACACACACACACACACACACACACACACACACACACAAAATGAGAAATTTCACAATATTAAATGCAACAATTACTTTTTTATTACGTTTTATTTAATCTTCAGTTATACTGACTTGAGTCTCTCCAACATGCAGTGTGGACTCCTCAGTCCCACAGCCAGAAGGTGGATTCCAGAGTCCTGAAGGTCATTATTGCTCAAGTCAACTTCTCTCAGACTAGAGCTGGAGCTGAGAGCTGATGATAACTCCTGACAGCATCTCTCTGACAGGTTACAGCCACTCAGCCTGAAGAAACAGTGGTAAAGCATTAATTCTTTAGATATCTGTGAAATGCAGACACATACTGTATATACAATATAACTCACACAGAAGCGCATGCACGCGCGCGCGCGCGCACACACACACACACACACACACACACACACACACACACACACACACACACACACACACACACACACACACACACACACACAAATCAATCTCAGCTGAAAACAGTTATACTGACTTGAGTCTCTCCAACATGCAGTGTGGACTCCTCAGTCCCACAGCCAGAAGGTGGATTCCAGAGTCCTGAAGGTCATTATTGCTCAAGTCAACTTCTCTCAGACTAGAGCTGGAGCTGAGAGCTGATGATAACTCCTGACAGCATCTCTCTGACAGGTTACAGCCACTCAGCCTGAAGAAACAGTGGCAAAGTATTTATTCATTAGATTTCCTGTTAAAGAAAGATCATGTAATATTAAATATCTCCATTCATCAGTGAACCTACATTGCTTTCTTGGAGGATTTAAGCACGGGCATCAGCCTCAGAAGAGCCTCCTCTGAAGCAGAGTATTTCTTCAGGTCAAACACGTCCAGCTCCTTTCCTGAAGACAGCAACATGAAGACCAGAGCTGACCACTGAGCAGGAGAGAGCTTGTCTGTGGAGAGACATCCTGACGTCAGGTACTGTTGGATGTCCTCCTCTAGAGAATGATCATTCAGCTCATTCAGACAGTGGAACAGATTGATGCTTCTCTCTGGAGATGGATTCTCTTTAATCTTCTCCTTGATGTATTTGATGGTTTCGTCATTGGTCTTGAAGGTGTTTACTGTCTCTATCAGCAGCCTTTGTAGGAGTTTCTGATTGGTGTCCAAAGAGAGGCCCAGCAGGAAACGGAGGAACAAGTCCAGGTGTCCATTTGGACTCTGTAAGGCCTTGTCTACAGCACTTTGGTAGAGGTGATGAATCTTAGCTTTGGGTGTTGTAAATACCTTGGACCAGATGGAGGTTGTTTGTGGTTCTTCTGACAGTAGGTTGACACCATCCTGGACGAAGGACAGAAAGACATGAAGAGCAGCCAGAAACTCCTGGACACTCAGATGGATGAAGCAGAACACTGTGTCCTTATGCAGCCCCTTTTCATGTTTAAAGATCTGTGTAAACATTCCAGAGTACACAGAGGCCTCTCGGACATCAATGCCACACTCTCTCAGGTCTGCTTCATAGAAGATCAGGTTGCCTTTCTCTAGCTGCTCAAACGCCAGTTTCCCCAAAGCCCGAAAGATCTTGGTATTCTCTGCAGTCTTGTCGGGCTGTGTCTGAGCTCCGTCGTGATATTTAACACTCTTCTGTCCGAAGAGAACCAGCAGGAAGTGGAGGTACATCTCAGTCAGGTACTTTGGCAGTGATCCTTTCACGTCTGTCTTCAACAGGTCCTCCAGAACTATGGCGGTGATCCAACAGAAGACTGGGATGTGACACATGATGTGGAGGCTTTTGGATCTCTTGACATGGGAGATGACTGGGAGTGCCTGCTCCTCATCCCCAAATCTCTTGATGAAGTACTCATCCTTCTGTGGATCGGTGAATCCTCTCACCTCCGTCACCCTGTCAACATAAGCAGCTGGGATCTGATTGGCTGCTGCAGGTCGTGTGGTTATCCAGATGCGAGCAGAGGGAAGCAGGTCACCTCTGATGAGGTTTGTCAGCAACACGTCCACCGAGGCTGGCTTGGTGATATCAGTTACAATCTCAGCATTCTGGAAATCCAAAGGAATCCTCAGTTCATCTAATCCATCGAGGATGAACATGACTTGGAACTCCTTCAAGCTGCAGATGAGTGGTTTCATGATCCCACCAAAGAAACGCTGAAGGAGTTCCACCAAGCTGTACTTCTTCTTCATCAGGTTGAGCTCTCGGAAAGTGAGTGGAAACAAGAAGTGGACCTTCTGCTTGGATTTGTCTTCTGCCCAGTCCAGAGCGTACTTCTGAGCTAACACCGTTTTACCGATGCCGGCCACTCCCTTTGTCATCACCGTTTTGATTGGTCCATCTTGTCCAGGTAAGGGTTCGTACATGTCTTCACAGCTGATTGGTGTCTCACTGGCTGGTGTCCTGGAAGCTGCTTCAATGAGTCTGACTTCATGTTCTTTATTGACGTCTCCACTGCCTCCCTCTGTGATGTAGAGCTCTGTGAAGATCTGATTCAGGAGGGTTCGGGTTCCCTCTTTAGAGATCCACTCAGACACATTCTGACACTTCTTCTTCAGATAAGACTTGAGTTGTCGTCGACTGACAGGAGCAAGAGTTTCTGCATGAGCAAAGAACAGAAGACACCAGTGAGTGTATGTTAATGTGACCTCCAGTAACAACAACAAATCACCAGTAGAATATCTTTACTAACATTTAGATACTTTCTTACTGATCTCCATGATTTTAAATGTATAGATAAAGATACTATTTAATCATAATTAAATAGTATTTCTTACTCATCATCAGGAGGTCAGCCAGCTCCTCCATCTTCAGACTCCTCAGGAGGTGCAGTGTGATCATCAGAGCTCCCTCTGTGATGCTTCTCCTCTCCTCCTCCCCCTCCTCTTCCTCCCCCTGACTCTCTAAGCATTCTGGGTAATCTGTTGTCAGAACCTTCTGGAACCTCTTCATCTCTTTCTTCACGACTGTTACGAGTTTCTCTTCAAGCAGCTGAAACACATAAAAATAATAATATAATAATGTTTAAACTCAACAATATTGGATTTGAATGGAATTGATTGTCATATAAGAGAAAAAGAGATAGAGGGGAAGAGAAGACAGGTGCTTCACTACCACCATGTTTCTGTGTGAATGTGAACAAACAAGTGAGGTTGTAACTTTATGAACATTAAGTGAAAATATTCAGGGATTGTGAAATCAAGCGAGACCTGCATGATTCACATATTTAGCATGGAAATATGCGAATACCGTGGGAATACGCACACTTTTGGAAATAAATTGATCCCTGTGTAATACAGGTTTGGTTGATTATGCAATGGATTCTGTGATTTTCTGGAGGGCCTAACTAGATCTGGTGACACTGATCAGACTGAACTGAATATACTGTATCTTAATATCTTTTAATAGAGACAAACTTGGAACACATTCATGACCTTTTATTTAGATTTGTGCCATACACATTAAGCTCTTCTCTCTCCATCTTTTAACTGACAAAAATGACTGATTCAGTGTCCACCAAGACAATTATTAGCATATTTTTTTAATGGTAATTGGAGTGCCTTTTCTGGATTAAATACTGTATATTCTGGGGTGATGAAATGCTTTGACACAAGGCCTGCCTGTCTCTATTGTGATCAAGTCATTATGTATTCATGTTGTGTAGATGAAGTAAAGCTGTTGTTGTACATTGATGTACCTTAAATATGGAGTCCAGATCTGTTTGATGTTCCTGAGCTGACTGACCACTGGAACCCTGCTGAGATATCTGCTGCTGGTCACTGTGGAGGACACACTGATCAGTGGAGTGGTGTCCATCTTTGAAGTCAATAAAGTCCAGCTTGGAGTGGTCACTCTTCATGGAGACACAGCTGGGTACAGGAGACCCTGATCTCTGATGATCAACCCTGAAACCATGACAACCATCATGAACATTAGTTTCATTTCTTAATGTATTTTTATTTAACCTTTATAACCATAAAAGCCACACTTAAGGGCTTTACAGAGGGTGAGTAATAAATCCCGCCTTCTAATTCATTTTCAACAAGACCAGCATTTTGTGCTTCAAAAACACTGCTTGATAAAGCAAGTGTGTTGTTTGTTGCATGCATGCTGATTTCATGTATTCGCCCGGGATTTATTTTAGACCACAATCCTGTGAGCTTTTCTTCTCGCTATGTGATTCTTGTCTGTCAGCACTGAGTGGTACGGTGGAATCTCTGCGATAAAGAGTGCGTTTCAGACTCTCTGTCTGTAACGCTCTTTAGACTGACATTGAGACTGAAGTCTCTTTTCCAAGCGTGAACTCACGCAAGTAAAAAGTAGTAAAAGTGCTGTGAATTTAGTTACTGCAGGCTGAAAACAATGTGTGAGGGTTTGCGACATTGGACTGATAGACATGAAAGGGTTGGCTACTGAATAGCAGAAACCAGAACAGTGGCCTTGTGATTAGATTGTCCGCCATGGAACTGGGAGGCCGGGGTTCGATTCCCGGTCGGGTCATACCAAAGACTCTAAAAATGGGACCCAATGCCTCCCTGCTTGGCACTCAGCATCAAAGGGATGGATTGGGGGTCAAAATCAGCTAATGATTCCCGAGCGCGGCAAACCGCAGCTCACCGCTCCAAGTGATGGGTCAAAAGCGAAGAACCAATTTCGCTGCGGTAACGTAGTGACAAATCATGCGACTTTGACTTTGAAAGGTTGGACACCCCTGCTAACTAAAGTATGTATAGTTAGACTAGTCCTATAGATGTGTGTGATTGTTTCAAATCAATATTTAAAGGTAGGGGTAGTGATTTCACTTTTGTCAGATATCACCCCCCCCAAAAAAAAAAAATCTGTTAAAATGCTCTATTATAAGGTGTGCAGACCATATATGGAGTTTCCCCCTCCCCCATGTTAGCAGAGGAGCTAATAAAAGTTCCCCAGGTGGAGGGTGAATTCTCCTCCAATCAGGATCGAGCAGCAGGTTCACATAGTGTAGCTACTCTTGGGCGCCCCTAGTGCACCAGGCTGGTACTACACCATGAATTTCAAATCACTTACCCTACCTTTAACATGACTCAGTGATTAAGTTACAACTTGGCTGTTTCACCTGATTGTCTCACTAGTCACAACCTTATGATTTCCTCCTGTGTGAACGTATGAAGTTGCAGATCAGCATTTTTCATTGACCTTGTTGTGGTTCATTCACCTTTAGTGTTCCAGGTCAAAGCTGCACACGAATGCATGCAAGCACAGTTTTTACACAAGGCTGATGTCTAAGTGTTTTGGGTAAATAATTATTGAGTAGTTAAACAGAACTGTACATTTTCATTTCATTTAGAATTGAAATAACTTCTTCAGCCCCTGATTCAGAAACAACAAGACACTGATCCTGTAGATGACTTTGTGTACATCCTGTAGAGTCCAATAAACCCATATATTGTTTTTCAAACTGACCTCTGATCAGTAGAGTGGAGTCCATCTTTGAACGTAATAAATCCTCCCTTGGATGTGTGACTCTTCATGGAGACACAGCTGGGTACAGGAGACCCTGATCTGTGATGATCAACCCTGAAACCATGACAACCACTAGTTGATGCACATCAACATAGTATTCATATATTGAGTCCCAGACTAGACCCAGAGATGGTCTTTTAAACAGGTCAAAGGGACATTGTATTTTCTCAGTGTAAAAAGGACTGGTGATTTTACACTGAGGAAGACCTTCAGGCTGTCCTTTTGGTACTTTTATACTATTTATACAGCAGAAGTGAGGGTACTTTATTTAACTGACTTTTTTTTTGTAAATACATAACACATAAAAACATAAAACTCTCTGTCTCACAGGCCAACAGTGATTCTCCCTCTGTGCCAATGTTGTCAGTGTGCCAATATAATATTAACCTGTCAGACAGCAATGCAGTTCTCTAACAACAGATAACAGTTCTTTACAACTTCAGTACATCGACTGTACTAAAAGTCTTGCTTAACTGCTGATATTTAAAGTTAGATAAGGGCATTAGACCGTGCCCTATAAAGTGTGGTGAAGTTAGTTACTGCAGGGTGACAACAATGTGTGAGGGTTTGCGACATTGGACTGATAGACATGAAAGGGTTGGCTACTGAATAGCAGAAACCAGAACAGTGGCCTTGTGATTAGATTGTCCGCCATGGAACTGGGAGGCCGGGGTTCGATTCCCGGTCGGGTCATACCAAAGACTCTAAAAATGGGACCCAATGCCTCCCTGGCATGCCTCCCTGGCACTCAGCATCAAAGGGATGGGTTGGGGGTCAAAATCAGCTAATGATTCCCGAGAGCGGCAAGCCGCAGCTCACCGCTCCAAGTGATGGGTCAAAAGCGAAAAAAAGAATTTTGCTGCGGTAACATAGTGACAAATCATGCGACTTTGACTTTGACTTTGAAAGGTTGGACACTCCTGCTAACTTAAGTATGTATAGTTAGACTAGTCCTATAGATGTGTGTGATTGTTTCAAATCAATATTTAAAGGTAGGGGAAGTGATTTGAAATTCATGGTGTAGTACCAGCCTGGTGCACTAGGGGCCCCCAAAAGTAGCTACACTATGTGAACCTGCTGCTCTCTCCTGATTGGAGGAGAATTGTGGTGACCTGGGGAACTTTTATTAGCTCCTCTGCTAACGTGGGGGAGGGGGAAACTCCATATGTGGTTTCCACACCTTATAATAGAGCATTTTAACAGAAAAAAATATTTTTTGGGTGATATCTGACAAAAGTGAAATCACTTCCCCTACCTTTAAAGGTAGAGGAAGTGATCTCACTTCAGATATCACCCCCAATTTCTTTTCTGTTAAAATGCTCTATTATAAGGTGTGCAGACCATATATGGAGTTTCCCCCTCCCCCACGTTAGCAGAGGAGCTAATAAAAGTTCCCCAGGTGGAGGGTGAATTCTCCTCCAATCAGGACCGAGCAGCAGGTTCACATAGTGTAGCTACTCTTGGGCGCCCCTAGTGCACCAGGCTGGTACTACACCATGAATTTCAAATCACTTACCCTACCTTTAACATGACTCAGCGTTTAAGTTACAACTTGGCCGTTTCCCCTGATTGTCTCACCAGTCACAACCTTATGATTTCCTCCTGTGTGAACGTATGAAGTTGCAGATCAGCATTTTTCATTGACCTTGTTGTGGTTCATTCAACTTTAGTGTTCCAGGTCAAAGCTGCACACGAATGCATGCAAGCACAGTTTTTACACAAGGCTGATGTCTAAGTGTTTTGGGTAAATAATTATTGAGTAGTTAAACAGAACTGTACATTTTCATTTCATTTAGAATTGAAATAACTTCTTCAGCCCCTGATTCAGAAACAACAACACACTGAACCTGTAGATGACTTTGTGTACATCCTGTAGAGTCCAATAAACCCATATATTGTTTTTCAAACTGACCTCTGATCAGTAGAGTGGAGTCCATCTTTGAACGTAATAAATCCTCCCTTGGATGTGTGACTCTTCATGGAGACACAGCTGGGTACAGGAGACCCTGATCTGTGATGATCAACCCTGAAACCATGACAACCATCATAAACATTACATTTATACATCACCATGACAACCATCATAAACATTACATTTATACATCACCATGACAACCATCATAAACATTACATTTATACATCACCATGACAACCATCATAAACATTACATTTATACATCACCATGAGAACCATCATAAACATTGCATGTATACATCAACCACTCCTACTAGTTGATGCACATCACCAGTATTAATATATTGGGTCCCGGAGATGGTCCCAGGGACATTGTATTAATAAACTTCACCATTACAGTATTAAATCCCAGGACCCCTGGATGGTCACATGACTGAGTTCTTTGTTAATTGGATGCAGGATGTTTGCATCACTGTCCTTATGTATTGAAATTATGACACATTATCCACATTTCATGAAAAATGACGTACCGCCTGTTGAAGATAATGTAGTGCTTTTAAAAATGTGAGTTAGATATTAAACTTGATGACTATGAGCTGTTTAAACATTCTTCAATGAAGTTTAACAACATCAGGTTGATTTCAACCCAATGTAACGAGACAGTACAGGTCAGGTGGTTTTATAATGCTTGCAAATAGAGATGCGCAGTGACGTCACCACCCCGGTTCCGGAAGTCTTTTCCCCATTCATTTTTCTCATAGACTTTTCGAAAATAATTTATATCAAGACGATTACGCCGCGGCCAAAGCCAACTCAGGTCGTGACAAATCATGACAACAAACACAATATCGTCATATAATATATAATTAGGAAGAAGTAGAAAACGGCACGATACAAGACTTTTTGTTTCGTTTTTCATCTTAGAAATTATTTTTTTGTCCCAAAAGTTTGTGTGTGTCATCATGATTCGTCACGACTCGAGTTGGCTTTGTCCGCGGCGTAATCGTCTTGATATAAATTATTTTCGAAAAGTCTATGAGAAAAATGAATTGGGAAAAGACTTCCGGAACAGGGGCGGTGACGTCACTGCGCATCTCTATACACAAAATGTGCGTGCGTGTGCATTTGCGTGTGTGTTTGTTGGAGGGGTATACATATACAGACATTTTCTATTGTTCAATAATAATAAAGTCTAATAAAACTGTATCACGTGGTGTTTTCTTACACTGACCTCTGATCAGTAGAGTGGAGTCCATCTTTGAAGGTAATATATCCCTCCTTGGAGCGGTCACTCTTCATAGAGACACAGCTGGGTACAGGAGACCCTGATCTGTGATGATCAACCCTGAAACCATGACAACCACAAGTTGATGCACAGCAACATAGTATTCATATATTGGGTCCCAGACTAGTCTTTTAAACAGGTCCAAGGGACATTGTATTAACTCCTTAACTGTTTTACCACGACTTTTGGAGTGATTGATTATTCTGTTGTCTGTTTATCACTCCAAAAGTCGTTTTAGGCTTTGTTTTATTAACAAGCTCATTAACTCACTGCACACCACCTCATGAAGTCCTTTAAGTGGTGATTGCACTACAAAACCCAGAAAACACCTCACACACTTTACAACTATCATTGATAAATGATAAATTATATAACTTTAAATGCATTTATCTTTGAATGAGCCCTGGGAACAGTGAAATGTGAAAATACAGCCTGTTTTGCCAAATGTATTAAAAAAAGCCGAAACACTTGATCAACTCATTTTATTTTTTCCCTTAAAGTAGACACCTTAAACTGTCTTTGGATATCATTCATTTGTACAAATTCACAACAGAGGATTTTCTATAAATTATTGTGTTAATATTGAGCCTAATGGGAGCGAGCCTAGCTTTTCTGCTGATCTGTCAAAGAGTTAACAAGCTTCAACATTAGAGTACAGTACTTTGTAGAGTATTACAGGACCCAGGACCCCTGGAGGGCATGATTGTGTCCTCTCTCAATTTAATTCAATTAAATTCGGACACATTATCCACATTTGAAGATAATGACGTGATTCTTAAAATGTGAGTTTGATATGTATGTATGGAAACATGATGGAGCATAAAGATATTCCTTCCAATCAATCATCACTGTCCACTTCACTAGTTATAGTAGGAACCAACATGGAGACTGTATGAAGTGTCCATACTAGGAAAGAGTCAGGGCTCTATTTTGAACTCAAAATCAAGCCCACAGTGGGAATGGTGAGCAAACTGATTGGTGGAGATATGATTTCCACAGCACATCATTTTATATATGCAAACTCTCATATAAGAGAATAAAAATAATATAAGATCAAATGAGTGTATTTTTTGCACAATTTTTATTATTTTTTTTTTTTTGTAAACTTTTGTAGAGTGGCTGGTATCAAAGGTGCCACTTTCAAGAGTTTGCATATATGATATAAAGTTTCCATATGGGAGAGCAATAGAAGGCAACAGCAACTCTCAAAAGGGAGGGCCATGCTGTAAGCAAGTTTATTTCTGGCTTCATCCTCGTAACAGTTTTAATATTGTTAGGATGATTCTCCACAGCATATTATGTTAGAACAAACTGTTGTTCAGTAGAGTCTACACTGACCTCTGATCAGTAGAGTGCTGTCCATCTTTGAAGTCAGTAATTCCATCATTGGAGCGGTCAGTCTTCAAGCTGGGTTGACCTATAGGAGGCTCTGCTCTCTGATCAGCCCTGAAACCATGACAACAAATAGAAACATGAAGAAAAGATGTATGGTTCAGTTCAGGTATAGAGACAGAATACTGACACTTAATTATATCCAATAGGATTCTTGTTTTATGTAAAGTTTCCCTCCGCAACAACAAATGTCTTTCTCGGTGTAAAAAGGATTGGTGATTTTATACAGATGTAGCCCAGTGGAATAGGTGCCTGCAATTCTATGTTAATCCACCAGGTGGCACTGTCACTTTAAGACAGCCAAGTTCTGGGGTGAGGGTCAGGGGTTACACTATACCATAGATGCAAAAGACCGTCTTGAGAAAAGAAGCAGCAGCCTGTGTTTGTGGCGATTCAATGAAGAGATTTTGATGGTAAAACAAATACTATACTGGCATTGTATATGTTCAAATACACTTGTAAACGCAATTTTGGTGAAGTATAGTCCTTCATGAGATTAATTCAAGATGATTAAGGTTACATGTTTATGGTTTCAGATTGTAAACAAGAGGTGGAAGCTGTGAACTAGTACAGTAGTTCAGTCAACTTGATATCTGTTTCCCTGTCCTCTTTGTACTGTAAGTACTGCATATTGATGTTTCATTTCTACTTTTTGCAAGTGAATTGCACATCTGTTCTTACAAGAGAGGTTTTGCTTATATTGTTGTTGTTGTGCTTCTCAAGGGAAGAAGAGTGAAATTTAGCAGACCAGTGGTTTCTTAGAGGGGGATTTGGCCATTCAATACTGTGGTGAGTTTTAGTTTTACCTCACCATTTAATGTACATTTTATTTTGTTTTATTTTAATGGCACAAATGATTAAATGTTGGTATCTTTCCTCTTTGTTTTCTTAGAAAGAGCCACTGCCGTATTTTGTTTAGGATTGTATTTCTTTTTGTGACAGGCTTGCATGCCAAAACATTTATTTTGCCAACCTGTGGCCTTCTCATAAAAGAAAATAATATACACCACCACCAACTGCCTGGGAAATAAAGAACCCCAAATATATGTCTGTGTCCTGCACCCTATTTGCCAGGTTACACAATTTGGTACCAGGAGTGGGGTTTCTGATAGTTGGTGGCCCAGATTTTAATTTGGCTGTTATAGTAAACATCCAGTACACAAAATACGGTAGTGGTGAAGAGGTGGAGGACGACTCGGCTGTGCAGGAGGTTCAGCGACCAGGGTCAGCATCCAGGACCAGCATCCAGGGGATACCGACAACCAGAGAAGACGTATCCGCATAACTTCCAGCTGTTTTCTGTTTTGAGGGGTTTCAGAGACTGTCAATTAGTCAAATAAATTAAACTGTTCACAATGTCTGGGGATGAAGGCGAGGTGAACAATGTTCCTGCAGCTGATGGAGCTGTGGGGGGAGTTGCGGCAGACAGTATGGATGCCCTTAGAGCTCAAGTGCTGGAACTAAGCAGAAAACATGACCAAGCTTTAGCTACTATCGCTGCCCTAGGTAATGAGCCCAGACGTTCATATGTATATGTACCCCGAGAACGCACAATTCAGCCTTTTAGTGGGGATATAAACAATGATGGCCGCTCTGTTGAAGAGTTCATAGAAGAGGTTGAACGTGTGATTAGAGCGAGAGATCAGACCCCTGCTGACCAGGTAGACTTTGTGCTATCACTGCTAAAGAGTCCAGCCATGGACGAAGTGCGGTTGCATATGGGGGGAGGTCCTGGGTCAACAAGTGACATCTTCAGGTATCTCCGACAGGCTTTTGGAGAAAAGCGCAGTACTTCCCAGTTATTGCAGGCATTCTATGGTCGTAAACAAAGGGAGGGGGAAGACCTGCGTAATTTCTCACATGCTCTCTCTCAAATGCTCAGCTCAGTAATGAAGCAGTCACCTACTGCCGTCTCAGATGAGAAGCGCGCTATTCGAGACCAGTTCATTGAGGGGGTTAGCGATTTGTCTCTGAGGAGGGAACTGCGGAAGTTTATCAGGGATAAACCAGGTTCTACTTTTATTGAAGTGCGAGATGAGGCCATCATGTGGTCGTTAGAGGATAAACCCTGTGCCCCTAAAACAGCAAAAAGCAGTGCAGTAGTGTGTGATTGCACAGAAGAGTTGACTCAGTGCTCTGCTATTGATGTTCAAAAGAAAAGGCCTCTCACTCTAGAAGATGTATTGAAAGTGGTGGCTGAGCAGGGAAAAGCGATTGGGGAGTTGACCAGTGCAGTAAGGGATCTTACTGTACAGAGGGAAAAGACCCACAACAGGGATGAAACCAAACCTAAAGCCAGACCTAGGTTTACAGATGAGGGGGAGCCTATCTGTTTCAAGTGTAGGGGGGCGGGGCACATAGCCCGGAATTGTACGCAGAGACCCAGTACACCCTCAGGTCCCTCTGCAGCGCAGGGAAACGAGAGCCCTCGGTTGCGTTGAGCCAAGCAATACGAGGGAAGTCCACAGGCTCAAATAAACCTGACCATGATCGTGACAAAATACTGGAGCGTGCTGTTGGTAAATGTCATACTGTTGATGTGAAGCTTGGAGATGTTAGTGTGTCATGTTTGGTGGACACAGGTAGCCAAGTTAGCACTATCAGTGAGGGCTTCTTCAGAGAGCATTTATCAGGAGAAGATGATGATATGCTTTCGACAACAGGATGGCTCAAGATAACTGCAGCTAATGGGTTGGGAATACCTTACTTGGGTTATATTGAGTTGGAGATGGAGGCAATGGGAATGACAATACCTGACTGTGGTTTTCTAGTAGTGAAGGAGCCTGAGGATTCTCGTTCCTCCGTTCCAGGCCTCCTGGGCATGAATATACTTAGCAGGTGCCGACAGCTGGTGTATGCTCAGTTCGATACAACCCTGGGTGGCAAGCTAGATTCTGATTGGAGGGAAATATTTCAGCAAATGCATAAAGTGGACCTCAATGAAAAGTCATCTATGGGGCGTGTAGCGGGTCGAGATGCTGTTCATATCCCTGCCACCACGGTTGCTACCATCTCAGCGAAAGGTCTCAGAGATGTTAGAGATGGTGTAACAATGCTGTTGGAACCTGCGAATGTGCCCTTGCCGAGTGGCCTTATTGTATTGCCCACACTGGTGTCCTCCCACAACCCTCTGTTTCAGGTTCAAGTCGTCAACTTTTCCCAGGAAGATGTTTGGCTCCAACCAAAGACCAAACTAGGCCTGCTGGTACCTGTAACGTGTGTGGAAAATGGCCAAGAGTGTGAGGTGAACTTTCAACGGGTATCCGCTAAGGTAGAACAGATAACTGTCAATAAAAGAACACACCCGCTATCTAATAGCAGCTTACAACCGCTGCTAGACAAAATTCACATTGGTGGTACTGATGAACAACAAGCCGAGTTGGGTGCGTTACTGACCAGCTATTCTGAAGTCTTTGCCCTGGGAGATGACGATCTTGGTTATACTGACAAGGTTCAGCACGAGATACATTTAACAGATGACATGCCAGTTACCCAACCGTACCGCCGCATTCCCCCAACTCAGTATGGCGAAGTGAAGGAGCATATCACTAAGCTCTTGAATAAGGGAATTATTCAAGAGAGTTCTAGCAGTTATGCAGCGCCCATTGTCTTGGTCAGGAAGGCTGATGGAAGTCTTAGACTGTGTGTGGATTATAGGAGACTTAATGCGAAGACCAAGCGAGATGCTTTTCCTCTGCCTCGTATTGATGAAAGCTTTGATGCTTTGTGTGGAGCGAAGTTCTTCTCGACAATTGATTTGGCCAGCGGATATCATCAAGTGGCCATGCATAAAGATGATCGGCAAAAGACAGCATTTACTACTCCCTTTGGGTTATTTGAGTATCTTAGGATGCCATTTGGAGTATGTAATGGCCCTGCTACATTCCAAAGGCTTATGCAAGCGACCATGCATGACTTAGTGTTCCAAATACTTCTGGTCTACCTTGATGATTTATTGCTTTATTCGCAGACTTTTCAAGATCATCTAGAGAGGCTGGAGACTGTGTTGAAGCGGCTGAAAGAGACTGGGTTAAAAGTGAAGCCGGAAAAGTGCCATTTTCTGCAGCCAGAGGTGCGCTTTTTGGGTCATCAGATCTCAGCAGATGGCATAGGTACAGACCCAGACAAAATAGCAGCGGTCAGAGACTGGAGTGTACCCACCACCGTCAAGGAGCTTAGGTCATTCCTGGGCCTCTGTAGCTACTATAGGAGGTTCATAGAAGGTTTCTCCAAGCTTGCTGGTCCCCTACATGATCTAGTAAATTATTGCCTCCACGAAGGTAGCCCTGCAAGATCCAAGCAGCTGTTCAACGAGTCATGGACATCTGAGTGTCAGATTGCATTTGAACAGTTGAAGGAAAGACTGACCAGTGCTCCGCTGTTAGGCTATGCTGATTTTACTTGTCCCTTTATTCTAGAAACGGATGCTAGTAGCCTTGGGTTGGGTGCTATCCTCTCTCAGCAGCAAGGGGATAAGAGAAGAGTGATTGCTTATGCTAGCAGGAGACTTCGCAATGCTGAGAAGAATGACCGTAACTATAGCAGCATGAAGTTGGAGCTACTCGCACTCAAGTGGGCCATGTCAGAAAAGTTTAGAGGCTATCTCCTTGGATCAAAGTGCACAGTGATCACCGATAACAACCCTTTGTGTCACTTGTCTACAGCAAAGTTGGGTGCCATAGAGCAGAGATGGGTGGCCCAGTTATCCGTCTTTGACTTTGAAGTTAAGTACCGTCCAGGGCGGTGCAACGCGGCGGCTGATGCCCTCTCTAGGCAGCCGTTAGCAGGGGAGCCCAAACCTGACATTGATGATGCTGAATATGATGGATGTGTGACCATTTGCAATGTGATTAATAAAGGCACACCGTTAGACCCAGCTCTAACAACAGCCGGCATGAAATGCTACAAGGTGAGACAGATCCGTGCCTTGGAGAGTGGGGATGGCAAAGAGAAACAGTGTGAGACAATGAGTAACACCCCAACTCTTCCAGGGTACACCCACAGTGAGCTCCGTCAGTTCCAGGATGCTGACCCCTCTCTCAGTGCCATACGTAAGTTTTGGAAGAGGCAGCGAAAACCAGGGAAAAAAGAAAGGTTAGGATTGTCTAAATGTACCCTGTCCATGCTGAAACAGTGGCACCGCTTTAGGGAGCGGGATGGGCTGCTGTATCGGGTGATAGAAGATCCTCATGATGGAGAATGTTTCCAGCTACTGTTACCAGACTGTATGAAATCACAGGTGTTGGACAGTGTACATGGTCAGATGGGGCATCAGGGCATCGAACGCACACAGAATCTACTGCGGCAGAGGTGTTTTTGGGTGGGCATGTATGATGATGTTGAGCAGTGGGTCAAGAATTGTCAGCGGTGCATCATGACTAAAATGCCTCAGCCGAGGATACAGGCGCCCATTAAGCCATTTCTAGCGACAAGACCTTTGGAAGTTGTTGCCGTCGATTACACTGTCCTCGAGCCTGCCACAGATGGGCGCGAAAATGTGTTAGTGGTTACTGACGTGTTTACTAAGTTCACGCAGGCATTCCCCACTCGTGACCAGAAGGCTGACACTACCGCCAAAATACTGCTCAAAGAATGGTTCATGAAGTTCGGCTGTCCAGAAAGATTGCACAGTGACCAAGGCAAAAACTTTGAGAGTCAAGTAGTAGCAGAACTGTGTAAGCTTTATGGAGTGAAGAAAACCCGCACCAGCCCATACCACCCAGAAGGTAATCCTCAATGTGAGAGGTTCAACAGGACCCTACATGATCTGTTACGCACACTGCCCCCCGAAAAGAAGCGCCGCTGGCCCGAACACCTGCCAGAGCTGGTATATGCCTATAATGTGACGCCTCATGCCAGTACAGGATATTCACCATATTTCCTTCTTTATGGCGTTAATCCCCACCTACCTGTTGATGCGCTGCTGGGCAATGAACAAATGACGGAAAAGAAAAGCGACTGGCTGGTAGTCCATCAAGAACGCCTAAATGAAGCGCATACCAGGGCAAAAGAATATGCGGAACAAAAAGCAGCAGAACGAGTGTCACAGCAAGAGAGCAAAGTGTTCTGTCCTCCAGTCAGTATTGGTCAGCTAGTTTACCTGAGGCATCGGCCCATGGGAAGAAACAAGATACAGGATGCTTGGGGTCCAACCGTGTACAGGGTTGTAGAGGTGCAGGGCACCACACATGCGGTTGAACCGGTCGGAGGGGGCCCCATCAAGAGGGTTCATAGGGTTAATTTGAGACCATGTGTGGGTCCTATACCAACCCCTTCAACAGTTGAAAGACCGCCCCCTGTCCACGCTCCAGTGCCCTTGCTCTCTGAGATTTGCCCAGGGGACTCCGACTCGGACCCAGAGTTTGTAGTGCTTGCTGAAACATCATTTCCCACGGTGATTCAGGGAGTCAGTTCTGAATCCCTTTCAACCCCTTCTAGTGATGTGTCACAGGATAGTCGGGACGAAATTGAAGCTGAGCCTGGTAGTGTTTACCTGGTGGCTGACCTGGTGGCTGACCCAGTGGTTGAACCTGATGTCAGTGTCAATGTCGGTGAACCAGTAATAGAGGCACCCACTCCTGGTCCTCGCAGGAGTGGCAGGGAAACTGCAGGGGTGCATAGTAATCCTTTCCATGAGCCAAGATCAGTCTGTAAATCTATTATTGTCAATCCAGATGTGTTTGTCATGGCGAATAACCAAAAGATAAATGTCTGCTAGTCACCGAGACGTTGACTATTTAGCAGGGGAGAATGTAGCCCAGTGGAATAGGTGCCTGCAATTCTATGTTAATCCACCAGGTGGCACTGTCACTTTAAGACAGCCAAGTTCTGGGGTGAGGGTCAGGGGTTACACTATACCATAGATGCAAAAGACCGTCATGAGAAAAGAAGCAGCAGCCTGTGTTTGTGGCGATTCAATGAAGAGATTTTGATGGTAAAACAAATACTATACTGGCATTGTATATGTTCAAATACACTTGTAAACGCAATTTTGGTGAAGTATAGTCCTTCATGAGATTAATTCAAGATGATTAAGGTTACATGTTTATGGTTTCAGATTGTAAACAAGAGGTGGAAGCTGTGAACTAGTACAGTAGTTCAGTCAACTTGATATCTGTTTCCCTGTCCTCTTTGTACTGTAAGTACTGCATATTGATGTTTCATTTCTACTTTTTGCAAGTGAATTGCACATCTGTTCTTACAAGAGAGGTTTTGCTTATATTGTTGTTGTTGTGCTTCTCAAGGGAAGAAGAGTGAAATTTAGCAGACCAGTGGTTTCTTAGAGGGGGATTTGGCCATTCAATACTGTGGTGAGTTTTAGTTTTACCTCACCATTTAATGTACATTTTATTTTGTTTTATTTTAATGGCACAAATGATTAAATGTTGGTATCTTTCCTCTTTGTTTTCTTAGAAAGAGCCACTGCCGTATTTTGTTTAGGATTGTATTTCTTTTTGTGACAGGCTTGCATGCCAAAACATTTATTTTGCCAACCTGTGGCCTTCTCATAAAAGAAAATAATATACACCACCACCAACTGCCTGGGAAATAAAGAACCCCAAATATATGTCTGTGTCCTGCACCCTATTTGCCAGGTTACACAGAGGAAGGCCTTCAGGCTGTCCTTTTGGTACCTTTATATCGTTTATACTGTAGAAGTGAGGGTACTTTAACAGACTTTTTAAAATACACATAAATACATAAAACTCTCTGTCTCACAGGGCAACAGTAACTCTCCCTCTGTGCCAATGTTGTCACTGTGCCAGTATAATATTAACCTGTCAGACAACAACACAGCAATATTATATTACAGTATATTAACCTGTCCCTAACAACAGATAACAGTTCTTTACAACTTCAGTACATCGACTGTACTAAAAGTCTTGCTTCACTGCTGTTATTTAAAGTTTGATAAGGGCATCAGACCGTGCCCTATAACCAGCCCTGATATTCGATGTTTAAAATAGGGTTGAACGATTTAATCTGTTCCTCATATCGGTGGAGACTACCTGGAACCTCCTCAGGGACCCCGATTTGACAACTACTGACTTTGATTTCACAAGTATTGCCTTCTGACAATAATCATTTGTTTGTCATAACATCAGGAATTTAGTCCAACACACACACACACACACACACACACACACACACACACACACACACACACACACACACACACACACACACACACACACACACACACACACACACACACACACACCCCCCCCCCCCCCCCCCCCCCCACAGTAAAAACAGTGAATAACAGTGGTGCATGGTCCTTGTCACTGTTAAATTACTGCAAGTGTTTTGTTTTGCTTTTTTAATAGATCATGGTAGTACAAGCTAGTAGAAATAGGTCCGGGCCTTGGTGGGTTAAAGAGTTTGAATTTATTTGGCTTAGTTATTTTGGTGGCTTAGTTATTGGGCCCTTATTATTTTAAACAAATCCTTGATGTAAACCCAGCTGAAATGCAGGTGAATATCACAGGCCTGTATGTCATAATTGATACGTGGGTGTGCAGACACTATGCACAACGATGTGAAGAAAAATGCTAAGGTGTAGGGGGAGACTTTGGCCCAGAGGCCCATCATTTCTAGATCCCTCTATGTGCACACACAATTCAAAGCTTTGTTTCCTCTCATTACATGTGATTGATGTAACATAACATTACAGCATTATAACATTTAGATAATTATAATGCAGTACTCCTGACAGATAGATCATCACATTACATTACATTTGCAAAAAGAAAATAAATAGTGATCATTTAACACTAACCTTGCAGTTGGTTGACCAGGATCCATGTTTCTTCTTGGTAACTCACTGTGGACGACAGAATCTGATAAACAACAACAACATTTTAACTCACTGTGGACGACAGCATCTGATAAACAACAACATTTTAACTCACTGTGGACGACAGCATCTGATAAACAACAACAACATTTTAACTCACTGTGGACGACAGCATCTGATAAACAACAACATTTTAACTCACTGTGGACGACAGAATCTGATAAACAACAACATTTTAACTCACTGTGGACGACAGCATCTGATAAACAACAACATTTTAACTCACTGTGGACGACAGCATCTGATAAACAACAACAACATTTTAACTCACTGTGGACGACAGCATCTGATAAACAACAACATTTTAACTCACTGTGGACGACAGCATCTGATAAACAACAACATTTTAACTCACTGTGGACGACAGCATCTGATAAACAACAACATTTTAACTCACTGTGGACGACAGCATCTGATAAACAACAACAAATCAACAACTTGTAACAATAGACTGTAGATCACACATGGTCAACATACGGCCAGCGGGCAACACCCATCCCACTGACCATCTCAATACAGCCCTGAAGTCTTCTATGAATAAACTAAATGACCTCTACAAAACAAATCTACATCCTAATGGGATCATGGTTTGGAGGAAACTAATTTAACTTGCCACCAATTCATAGCAATAAATAATATGTACCATTTGAGTACCTGCTTCCATATTATCCCTATGTAGTCAAATGTTTCTAATGTAACAGATAGTCAATGTTGATAACATAATGCAGTGTTTTATAGTGTGAGTGTGAACCAGTACAGCTGTAAAACTAACAATATAAACACCCACATTTCTACCAATAAACTTTCTATAACTTTTAACTTTTCCACAATAATTAACCCCATAAATTCCAGACCTATGTAACGATCATTCAGCTCAACAATGAGTCTCTTACTCCTAATATGTGCAACAATGTCCAAAGACAGTCAGTGTAGCAACAATAAAGATAATAGAATATAGCATTATATATTTATATTCACCTATCCTAAGTATAGGACAGAAAGGATCACATCTGTTATTGTTGTCACATACTGGTGAAAAACATTAGTCTGCAATCACACTGCCTGTTTAGCCAATAAGGACTTATGTCACATAATTCATAAGATGTTTAAAATGCTTTGGAAAAGTTTTTTTTTTTTTTTTTTTTTTTTTTTTTTTTTTATGTACAAAATCGACAGCCAAAAATAATAATAATGACAACATTTCTTCCAGGATACTTAAATTCACACGATACATTCCAAACCTTTTCCAGGATTGGATTATTTTCTTTCCAGTAATTTCCTGAGTTGAAGCTGAACATTCAACACTGTGTTTCACATTTCATTTCAACAGTCATTGGGTGCAATTCTGAAAGAACGACAAACGTGTAGCACATGCGCACGTATGAACTGTACTGTAGCAGCATATTTGCCATTCATGTACAGTATGTGTGTATGTGTCATCTACATGTGTGGGCGTGTGCGTGCTTACGCACTTTCGTGCATGTGTGCTGCAGTGCACATATGTCCATAGGCCGCAAATGAAGCCTGTCTAATTGTTCATTGGCTCCTTGTGCAGCGAATCCCAAACCATGTCCTTTTTTGGGAAACGCCGTGGCTCACGCAGCATATAGTCTCTCAAGATAGTTTGCTCTTGCCAAGTGTCTCAATGCATTCTGGGAATACCTGAGGAATAACAGCGGAGGCGCCGTTTCCCGAACATTTGCGGCCAAAATAGATAGACCACCAACATTGTATAAGGCCTTCATATGAATAAATGTAGAAGCAATCCATTCCTACACACACACACACACACACACACACACACACACACACACACACACACACACACACACACACACACACACACACACACACACACCTGTTCACATGTGGCTGTGTTAAATATAAGCGGTGGGTTTAATCATTTCATTCAAATGTGGACAATGTTTAATTAAATTAACTTTACTCAATATCGTATCGTCCGCAATTTTCACTATTATTCTTCATTTGAATATCCCTGACAGTCTTTTAGGGAAATTCGTTTAATGTTTTTTTTATGTATAATTATAAATTATGGGCACAGACAGATTTATAGCAGATTCACCAGCTCACAGTGGAATTGCGTCGCATTGTAAGCTCGTAAGAGTAGGCTATTTACATTCATTCATTCATTTGGACTGGGCTGCAGCGGGACACACAAGTGAGTAGTCGTGTCAAGATTAAACTAAAATAATTTATTAAGCTACGACAGTGGTTTCAACCTTGTCAGGGCCTACCATTTTACCAGCATTTGAGCCAAGGACCACCATTTGAGGACATTTTCACCCCACAGACCCCAAACCTTTTTTTGGTTCTGTCCACAATTCCAGGCTGCATGGATTCTCGCAAATGAACATTAAACTCCTACATTCTCAATTGGGTGGCGCTAATTCAGATGATATAAATATTTTAACTCTTGACAGCAGAAACATGAAACCAAATATGTTTTGTTGAAAAGAAATGTTCCATGTTTTTTTGCTTTATGTAGCGAACATTTATCCCAAGTCTGTGAAATGTTATGAAGTAAATTGCAAAAAAGTCGGCAAAACAGGGGTATGCTTGATCATTCACATCTCCATCATTTAGCCTGGAGACCACCTGGAACACTCTCAAGGACCACTTGATCTCACAAAAGTCCAGTGGAGAACACGCCAATGATAACCCATACGGAGCGCTTATCGCAGCTTGAATGCATCGATGTCCGGCGCGGACGATAATACTGTCATTACAACCCTCAAGAAAACACTGGTCCGGGAGATTAGATTGACAGAGGTGGGATCTAAAAGATCCACTCATCCCGAGGAGTATTTACATCCATTTGTCGCCCGTTATAAATCTTTCTTTTCTCACCGACCGGCGTATTCAACAGGCCCTCCTCTATATGTTCTTCTATAGTCAGTTTTCTGCCCGTGTTAATCCATTAAAAAGACAGAAAAAGCCGCTCTTCTTTTTTGCACAGGCCTATAACATTCGTCTGCGCCTCAGTGTAAAAGAGAGAAAAAAAGAGACGCATTTTTTGGGGGGAAGAAGCGAGAAGGGAAAAAAAACAGACCCGGACTCATCGAGCCTGGCAAGGGGGGCTGGAAGATTGCCAGGTGGGGCAACTCCAAGGTTTTTCACACCAAGGAACCGGAATTATCCTCATTTGATGAGATATGTCAGAAACGGCATAAGAGAAGAGATTTGATCCCGGTAACCTTTGATTTGAGGAGAAAGACGCACGTTTGGATGTGCACTGCCCTCCCCTGTCCCATGTATATCCGGCCCTGGATTTGACCAGAAACTCCGCCACTGCAGAGCCAGCGGCATGGCCGTGCGGTAACACGGGCATCGACAAGCGATGCAGCGTGAATTCCTTCGCCTAGAAGTTTTCATCGCAAATGAAATGCAAATATCCCATTGTGAAAATCCTTCTGTGAGGATTAGCGGAGGAGGAGGGTGAGGACATTCAACTGACCGCGAATGCCCCATCGTTCTAGGTATATTTGCTTCTAAATTAATATTTCGATCAAGATAACCGTGCCGTTTTTCTTGTGTTAAGGCACATGTTTGTTTTATTCAACGAAAGAAACAAAGTCGTGTTTTGTTGTTCAGTTTTTAAATAAGTGTTTTTTTTGTCTTTTATTGTTTAAAAATAACAATTCGTTTACATTTTTTTAATTGTGTAGATTCGAAGTATTTTGTGCTTTGTTGTTCAGTAAAAAAAAAAAAAAACTTAAAGGCTTAAAGGCTATAGGCCTATTTTTTTTGCCCGCGGGGGGCAACTAACGGCACATTTATTCATATTAATTTCAACTAGGCCTATAGAAATCCTTAGTCGGGGACAGGCCTAGTATGTACCAATCCTGACTGTACACGGGAGGTTTGCAATCTCAAGCGATGACAGAATCACCACTTTGAATTAAAACAATTGTTGTAGGCTGAGTAGGCTATGGTAGAATGAAATCTTTATTTTGATAATGTGACTACTAGTGCTGTTGTGTGTTGGGATAAACAGGCGGCTGTTCTGAACATGCAATTCCACCTCTCAAATTATTCGTTGGTTTCTCACTGAACGCCATGAAGAGGAAGAGTTTGATATTGATGCCAAGACAAAACATTGCATAGTGTTGCATATAGGCTGATCCGGATTCATTTGAAGGGATTGGATGAAGGGATTGGACGATACGTTTTTTCCTTATTACTAAAAGCAACGCCGCCCGCTATGTTTAAATTGCAAACCCAAATGTATTTTGCACATGGCAACTGCTGCCTATGGATCCATAAACTGTATAACATTGCATATGCATATGAACAACAGCAAAATAATTTTATTTGATGTTGGATAACAATCAGATCAGGCTACAGTGGCCTATAAACAAATGAAATAACAAATCAACCTAATTAATTCACTTGCAAATAACAGTCAAATGGCTGTCAGAACATCCACATTATACCTTCAAGTCCTATCTATAATTATAAGCATAATTGCAATGCTATATATTTTACTGTGTAGTTTATACCTTAAAAAAAATGTATAAAGTCATGCAGGGCGAAGGCCCCAAAGCCTGTAGGCCTCATGCAGGCTTTTCGGCCTGTATAGGCCTCTAATCCAAATTTAGCAGGCCCGGGCCTAGAGGTAGTCTTTGCGTCACGGCAGATCCTTGCTCGGGAGGTCTTTGTTCTTCACCACTACGCATGTGCTACACGGTGTCCCTTACGCAAGATTCCTTTCTGAATTGCACCCAATGTGTTTCCCTTCAGTCTCTTTATCAAAGTCTCTATGGAGAACACAATGCTGATTAAAACAACAATAAGAATCAATCATAGAGGTCCAGACGGTTAGCTCAACCGTCTGGACATCTATAGGCTGCTAAGCTGGCCTGACGGCGTGCCGCGGGTTCGACTCCCGAGCCTGACGGCCTTTAGCATGTGTCACCACCATCTCTCTGCTGCTTTACTGTGGCTACTGTTGATTATCAATAAAGGCATGAAAACTTCAAAAAACAATCATAAAAATAATCCAACTTCAGTAATCAATAACTATTTTATCTAGTATCAGCTATTTGCATTTTCAACCCTGAGTTAAAACAACATTGAAGTCATTCATCAATTCAAACAAAACTAAGCATTAAAAGCAATTTCTGCTTGATCATCAAACGTTACAGGTAATGGAATGATGTTACAATAATGAACTACTGTGATGTAAATAATTATTTCAGTACCTGTTCATGCTGTCGATGCTGAAGGTTTGCTTCTCTGTTCTGATACTGTACTGATGATGTGGAAGATATGACCTGAGAGAGAGAGAGAGAGAGAGAGAGAGAGAGAGAGACAGAGAGACAGAGAGAGAGAGAGACAGAGACAGAGACAGAGAGAGAGAGAGAGAGGGAGAGAGAGAGAGAGAGAGAGAGAGAGAGAGAGAGAGAGAGAGAGCAGTGTAATCTCAGTAGAGTCATATTTACAGCTTTATGATGGTGTGACTGAGTGATACAGTTTGTTGAGTACAAGGTACAGTTCACTGAGGTGTGATAACTCTACATACACTTTACATCCCCATGGATTATGACTGTGGAGTCATTTAATACATGGCTGCTTGAATGCTTGTTTCTGAGTAAATCACTAAATTCATTTTGATAACTTTACATACACTTTACATTACAGGATAGAATCGTCTACCTGCCAGAATGTGAACTCCAGGCATGTTGAGGACCCTAAAGGTTTATGTTAGAAATATACTGTCTGTGACTGTTTACCCAGACTGAACACATTAAACTACACCATCAAATAATGATGATGATTTACTCTATTAACAGTGACAGGCCTATAGAAGTCATGCAGGGATCCTTCCAGTGTACCATCCTCCAGAATATTGAGATTAAACAGTTAGGAAAATAAAGCAATAGGTATAGCTTTCTTTCTTTGTATTGTGTCTGTGATCCTGGAAATACTCAATGCTGTTGTTTACTCACATCCAGACCCAACACTGACATGACTCTCTGTAATAGAACACTGAACACATCAAACAATACAGTCAGAATCAAACTAACTGTCCAATATTTAACATAGCCAATAGAAATTCCTCTGCTAATGCAAGGTAAAAAAAAACACCCTTGTAGTTGTCTATACTAGTATTCGTCTTGTAAAGTGTCTTGTATGAAAGGTCCCACTTATGTTCGCATACAGTCATATATGCATATGGGGTGTGCTGTCAGGAGTGTCCTGGTTCACCACTCCAACTTGGAGAGTGAATCTTGATAAAACAAGAAAATGGCCTCAATGCAACCCAAATTCCCAAAATATTTAAAATTAAAGTGCTTATATTTAAAATGTCTTCAAACACTGCTATTGCTACTAACTAACTACAGTTGTTTCACCACTAAACCAACAGCATTTCATCATTGAAAACAGAAAACTCTCTGAGTCAGACCTTTAGCTTTATGCATGCTGCGTGTCTGTTGCAACTTCAACAACAACTGACGTTATTATTGATGCTTACTTTCCTAATAGAATCCTGTACAAGATATACAGTACATCAGGGTGCCTCAGGTTAACACTCTTACCTGCCCAAACGGAGGTCTGCGTCCTCTCAACAGTTATTATACTGATTATTGTCTAGGCACTGATGTCAGCCTGTTGTTTTGGGAGTTGGTTTGGCCCAAATTGGCCCCAATCAGTGTTCAGGTGTGTTTCAACCAAACCCTGGAATCCATTTGACACCACAATATCAAAATCAAGCCCTTCCTATCCACCCCAGATTTAACCAAAGTAATTCATGCCTTCATCTACTCACGACTCGACTACTGCAATTCCCTCTACTCCTGCCTCTCAAATAAATCTATGTTAAGTCAAAAGGCGACCGGGCCTTTGTCTGTAGACCCCAACCCTTTGGAACGCCCTGCCTCTTGAAATTAGACTTGCTGAGTCTGTCCCGCATTTTAAATCACTCTTAAAAACACACTTTTATCGACTTGCTTTTAATGTCTAACGTTTAATATTACCTCCGTTTATTATTTTCATTGCCTTTTTTACTTGTTTTGCAGATGTTTTATTTTTGGTTCTGCTCTTATTAGTATAATCATTTTCATTCCCATCTTATTGTTGTTTGTAAACTGTGCATTCCGTTTTGTTCTCCAAACTATACATTTGATTGTTGTTATTGTTGCTGTGAAGCACTTTGTAACTTGGTTTTAAAAAGTGCTACTGTATATAAATAAAAGTTTATTATTATTATTATTATTATTATTATTATTATTATTATTATTATTATATGAGGAAGTGTAAAACAAGTTAAAGGGCACATGAAGACAGCATGCTTTACGATTTGTGCAAAGAAAGCCTGACCTGTTCCAGATCAACCAAGAAGCGCCCTCTCTCTCTCTCTCTCTCTCTCTCTCTCTCTCTCTCTCTCTCTCTCTCTTTCTGGTGTTTACTGTCAAAACAAGACCAAAAATGTTATGTTTGTTTCCAAAACTGTACGTTAGGTAGGTGTTATTTGAACCATTCCATGAGACTGTAATGTGACTTTATTTGTTTCAGTAATTGCTTTCGCTGGCTCTTAGTTCAAAGATGGTGAATGCACATTCTTTGTCTTGTACAGTTGCAGGATATAAACCTAAACCTAGCCTCAGTAAAACTATGCCTAAACCTACACTTAATCATAATTACAGATATAGAAAGAGCCATTCAGATTCAAAACAAGATGACCATGGCTGACGGCCTGAGATACTGTACTGTACTGATCGATTTTTGACCGTTAGCAGGCTTACTTCCCTCAAAACACACATTGTGTTGATGGCTGTGCTTCTGGCCATCTGCCAGGCTCACAGGGCATCGACTTTGATGAGAGCTGTGACTGTGAGCTACTAGTAGATCACAATCCCACGGTTGGTTACCACCGATTTATGGTATTGGTATATGGCCCTAACTCTAACCCTAACCCTTTTAATGTTACATGTTGCATAAAACGCAAAAAGGGCCATTTAGGTGCATGGGTCATACTGTATATTATAGAGAGTGCTGGCTTTTTCAGAGGACAGGGTTACTTGAGGTCAGGGCATCGGTCGCGAGGACATCCCACACTAACATATGTGGATGTACTCAAGATAGACGCAGGAGCACGGAGCACCAGTGAGCTGGCTGGATGTATGGAGAAACGGGACGACTGGAAGCGACGATGGAAGGCTCGTCTGAGGACGACCTAAGAAGGAGGAGATCAAGTTCTACCAGTTCTACCTTCTCAAAGTGAAACTATTTGGTTTGGTACGGTAGCTTCTATTGGTGCGCGGGCCGGCTTTTTTTCACAACCTTCCCCAGTCAGTCCCGCTAATTGTGCCAGTCCGTCCGCAGCAGCCCGCAATTAAAGAAACATGATATGATTAGCGCATGTTCTAATGAGTACCCCAAGCTTTAAATACTATAGCAACTTAAATGATATAAATGATATTGTCATGGGCTGAATAAGCAAGCATGTTTTTCAGAAAATTGACAGTCTTTTGGCTCTAAATAGCTATGTCTTTCTAAGACACATGGAACATAAATAAAAGGCGACCGTCGGTGATGGATCGAAAACGATAAAACAGAATATAAAACACAAACCAAATTAAACTCTCTGTATCAACAATCAAGACCTGTTGCGTATAATGGGTCATTTAAACATTTATGCAGCGATTATTTTGCATCGATTCTTTAACAATGATTCAAATAGGCTACATTTAAAGTAGAACATACAGCGATGACAGACGTCTTGCAATTTCTTTAATTTCTTTCTCTCTGTTTAAATGATTCCAAGCTGTTCTTTGACAGCAGTCAATAAAGAGTGAAGACCTAGTCTAAAGCAGGGGTGGGCGATTATTTTTCCCAAGGGGCCACATGATACATAAAATATTGTGGAGGGCGAAGACTAAAGGCTGGACTAAAGTTTGTGTAGTATTAATTGAATTTTACTTTCAAGACGAAAGTAAGAGTAAGAACAAACCGGGGCGCTCTATTTATTCAGTATTTGAGCCACAGAGGACCAACATTTGATGACATTTTAGCCCCACAGACCCCAAAAAGATTTATTTTGTTTTTGTTCACAATAACAGGCTTGATTTGGGAAACAAAACAGGCAAACATAGATCAAAAAATCTTTTTCTTTTACATTATCTGATTGTGTAGATTTTAGGGGGTTCAGATGATGAATATTTTAACTCTTGAGAGCGTAAACCTGAAACCAAATGGACCCGCAAGGGTCCATTTGGTTTCATTTTTACGCCTAATGACATCAAAGATGTGACTTTTCTACTACTGGTTGGCTGTTTGCCCAATCCTTTTTGGGTTGTCTGACTCTGTAGTCTGACTTTTGTGTTCTTTGATTACAACTGGTTTCATGTAGTTTTCTACCATTCTCGATTTGGAAGAAATATGGTGCCACCAGAATCTGAATCTGTATTTTGAACATTGAAATTTGTCAGCATCAAAATCAGACTTTGAATTTTAAAATACATCAGATTTCTAGCACTGATTTTTTTTTTTTTGCCTCTGAATTTTCAGTTTTTCAAAATTCAACGTGTAAAGAAATTCAACACCCAAAAAGATTCAGTGTAAAAAATAAAATCAACATCTCAAAAAAATTCAGTGTCAAAAAATTCAGTGTCAAAAAATTCAACATCAAAATATTCAGTCTCAAAATATTCAGTCTCAAAATATTCAGTCTCAAAAGAACCAGACTGCTTCCGGGTCACCAGGGAGAAGCAATCGATCCCTGTCTCAATTCATCCAAAGTCCAGCCAATCACGTTACGTTCCATTGGTCATCTGACACCCACCCGGATGGCAGCCA
Organism: Benthosema pterotum; assembly: GCA_039105355.1. NCBI lineage: Eukaryota > Metazoa > Chordata > Actinopteri > Myctophiformes > Myctophidae > Benthosema > Benthosema pterotum. The sequence goes on along the minus strand of CM076978.1, from coordinate 48,836,697 downwards.
TCTTATATGTTTATTTCTTAAAATAATGCAATATAATTCATTATAAGTCCACCAAGCAAATAATGATGGTTTCTTTGTGCTCAATAGGCCACAGTAACATTCCGATTTTAGGTGGTGTGTTTTTTATTGCATTCTGGCCAGTATTTTTATTTATAATGTCAGCTTCTGCCTGATAGCTCACATGCTAACGCCATGCTAACTGTGGAGGCACAACAGTAGCAGCTGATGATGTCACCATAGTAACGTGCAGTTACAGCATGCAGAGCAGAGATGTACAGTATCTTGTTTACAAGATCCGCAAGGGTCCATTTGGACCCTTGCGGGTCCATTTGGTTTCATTTTTAGACTCTCAAGAGTTAAAATGTTCATCATTTGAATTAGCCCAAGTCTACACAACTAGAAGATGGACAAAAACAAAAGAAATCTTTAGTTTTGGGGTCTGTGGGGCTAAAATGTCATCAAATGGTGATAGCACTTTCACTTTAGTGTATTGCAGTGATTTTCAACCAGTGGTCCTTGAGAGGGTGCCAGGTGGTCCCCAGGATAAATGATGGACCCAAATGGGCCCTTGCAGGTCCATTTGGTTTCATGTTTAACTCTTGGAGGGGTTAAAATAGTCAGATAATATGAAATAATATTCATATTCTCTGCCTCTTCATTCATTTCAAAGACCTCCAGTTTGATATTTTGTTTGTCCTGCACACAGTGACCAACCATGGATTTACAGTATACAGATAGTATATTCATATAATAGACTAGCCCAGAATTACCATGTTGTTACTTTTTTTTGCTACTTTTAAAAAATGCCACAGCAAAAACACTGCATCTCAATGTTGTCTTTATTGTAAATCAGGGGTTTTCAACTTTTTTGACACCAGGGACCACCATTTATTCAGCATTTGAGCCACGGACCACCATTTGATTGCATTTTCACCCCTATAGACCTAAAACTAAAGAATTCGTTTGTTTGGTTTTGTCCACAATTCCAGGCTGGATTTTGCAAACAAAACAGTTAGACTTCTGAATTAAGTGGCGCTGATTCAGATGATGAATATTGTAACTCTTGAGATTGTAAAAGTGAAACCAAATGGACCTGAAGGGTCCATTTGGTTTCATTTTTACATTCTCCAGAGTTACATCTGGTTAACCAACTTTCCATCATTAAGCTGGGGACCACCTGGAACCCTCTCAAGGACCACTGGTTGAAAACCCCTGTTGTGAATGATAGCCTACCTGTCTTTGGGTTTCTAACTTAATTATATCACCACCATGTATCTTTATACCTGGAAAACTAATTTCATGAACATTGCATAGTAAATTAGGCTACATTTCTGCATCATGCTAGACCCCCATTGCATTTTACTGCAATATAAAAACATGTTCATTGAACTCAACATTGTGTAATAGTCATGTCAGTACTAACAAACTGATTCAGGTGCACCAGCTCTAGAGGCCTTCCTGTAGTCCACATCAAGAAGAGACGACAGGGGCTTTTACGTTTTTATGGCACAGACCTGGATGTCTACAAGAATAAAATGAATTTAAAGTGTTCATGCTTTTCTGTTTTAAATACAAAGGTGATATTGCTATGCTTATATGCCATCTGCGTAGCCATACAATTGGACTTCATTATTGTTAAAGAATAATTGAGTGAAGTCACAAATACTGTTGGTATTGGTTAAAAAAATATTTCCCATCATTTACTTGTACACAGTAAAACAGTGTACTTCATTTCATTTCAACTCACCTCTACCTACTGAATGAGACTATGAATATGAAAGAGTGACTAGAATGTTTGTTCTTTTACCACAAATGAGTCTTGAACAATGCAAAAGGATAATTCCTTATAGTTGCAATGTTGGTGAGTTTAAAATTAATTTAATACAAGTATATCTGTTAGTTACTGTATCAACGCAAGACAGAGTTATAGAAAAAACATTTATTGTGACTGGGCAGAACAGGTTCTGGCTTTGGAGTGCGATCAGCTCTCGGAGAACAGTTGGAAGTTTCCCAATCCCTGGCTGTGTAGAAGGCTCCTTGAGGCTTTGAAGTGTCTGCAGAACAACAATAAAGAAATGTGTACACACATGTGAAGAGAGATACAATATATATTACCTTATTCTGGCCTATCTGTATCTACAAGGTTTAGAGTTATGCTTTCACCAATACTGGTTCTTAAAGTGGTATTTGACAGAGTTCTAGCTTCCCATCAAAATAAATGCTAAATTGTGCATTCTCTCAGGTGAATAACACTAAAACTAATGAGGATATAGTAGATATTTAACAAATCAGACTACAGCAAATATAGCAATGTACTGTAAATTATTACACAGGGTAAGACAAAAGAGCAAGACATCATTTGGGAATTATGTGTTTCTTGACTATGTGTTTTCGACCAGGGTTCTGGAACCACCAGTGGTAACCAAATGGACCCTAATAGAGATACAGTATTTGAACTCTTCAAAGCAAAAATATGTTATCCTTTTATGCTGCCAAGTTATTTTTAAACTGTAATTTATTATTATTAAACATCTGAAATGACAAAAAAAAAGAAAAAAAAAAACATCTTTAGTGTTGGGGAGGGTCTTTGGGCCCTGATATCAAAATGGTTGAAAACCACTGCTATAGAACAGTGGTTTTCAACCATTTTAATACCAGGGCCCACTATTTATTCAGAATTAGAAGTACGGACCACCATTTGATAACATTTTAGCCCCACAGCCCACGAAACTAAAAACATATTTGCTTTTGTCCACAATTCCAGGCTGGATTTGGGAAACAAAACAGGCAAAAATACAGAATGACCATTAATCTACATTCTCTAGTTGTGTAGACTTGGGCTAATTCAGATGGTGGACATTTTAACTCTTGAGTGTAAACATGAAACCAAATGGACCCACAAGGGTCCATTTGGTTTCATTTTTTTCGCTCTCAAAGAGTTCCATTTGGTTAACCAACTTTCCATCATTTAGCCTGGGGACCACCTGGATCCACTCAGATACCACTGATGGTCCCCGGACCACCTTTTGAAAACCCCTGCTATAGACCACCGTCTAAACATGACAATAGGGACTTTAAGTTCCCCAGTTTTCACTACGGCAACCCGTACAGGAACTACGTCGGCTATGACGCAATCGCCGTAGCAGCCAAAATCATTAAGCACAGTACCCGTCGGCGACGGGTCCCCACCTCGTTTTGGTTCCCATGGTGACACCGATGAGGCGTCTATTCAGCACGTGTCAAACATAAACAGTAAACACAGACAACCATTGCTCGTTAGCTAACATGCTGTCACTTGGGCTTGGAGATGGGCAGTATTGAAAAGAGCTGCTGAAGCTATTTGTGTTATCCTAAAACAGTATAGGCTATGTTTAATAACATCATGTCAAATGGTATCAATGTTGTTATTGCTTGCCAAACAACACACACTGCATATACATATACACACTAAAGCTGTGTAAAGCTCGGGATTCGAACCACTCGCTCGCTAAGGTCGCCACGCGAACGAATATTACAGTAATTATCCCGAACCCTTTATTTATTTATTTAACTTTCCCCCCCATCTAGTAGTTCTGCGACATTGAGGGGTCAGAAACTCGCTGTGAAATGCGCTGTTACTGCAGTTGGAAATGCATTGTTTTCACTGAAGGTGTCCCATTCTCAGTAGAGGTCTATGTAGGCGATTCGCCATTAGACTAGCTCTAGGAAGTGAACGGAGTTTACGCAACTCCGTCTGTGCGCACTGACTGGTTAGTTTTATGGTTACCCGTCCACCTGACCAGCAGCAGCAGGCACTCAAGACTACATATACAATAGAGACACGTAGTCTAATCTTGGCAAACAAATAATTAAACGAAACCCGTGGCTGTGTCGGATCGGTCTCATCAGAAAGGAAAGAAAAGGAGAGCGGTGTCATGACTGGTGTATTCACAGATGTCAATCACCTCTCAGGGCAGTAGAAAACTTATCTACCGATGACAACATCCACGATTTTAATAGTTAGTAGGGGCGCGGGGGGGGGGGGGGGGGGGGGGGGGGTCAATGCAAAACTGATAACTATGTGTAGACAGAAAAAAAACCTACACTTGCTAGTATTGCATTAGACAGATCATTGGTCTGAGAACATTGTGAGATCTTACTTTTGGGCAGTTTGTGGACCATTTTAGTGAATTTGTTTAGGCTACTAGGCTAGTGTGATTGGCAGAGCAGAGTTCATACATTCACACAACGCATCCAGACAGAGCACCTACTGGTGCGGTACTGGCGTTGTAGACACAACGTGAGAGCGCACCTTCTGCCGTTTAGACTAGGTTATTTCACCAAATATATGAACCCTGAAGGCAAATCGTGTTAATTTATGGCATACAGGTTTTCTAGGGGTATTAAGGCATGCTGAATCCAAATTTGCTGTATGCCAAGCTCAAAAATGGCTGCTAAGGCCTCTAAATGGACCATTTAAAGATGGCGGCCACCACTATGCTATAACATAGTAAAACGCCTATATTTTTAACAAAATATGGTTATAAATGGACTGAAATGTCTTCATTTATGTTTTCACATATGGGGAATTCAATGAAATATTCAGATGTAAGGTATATTGTGAAGAAACCACTTTAAAATAATTTATAGTGATAATTGCCTCTTTACTCCAGGCCCTTTCCCTATCGAAATATTCCTCCCAGGGATATTGCATGTTAATCAGTCTAAAAGCACCACAGTTGGTCCAGGTGTAGTTCAGGGCATGTTAAGATTTACCTAGGGCACACCATAGTGGCCAAATCCAATAGGGCTGCCACCTGAAAACTGTTTTGGCTATAACTTCTGAACCGGATAAGCTACAAATGCAAACCTGGTGTCCATTTCAGAATGTTTGACAATGAGAAACATTTTGAAATGATTGGGTGTGTCTGGTCACCCATTTGCATATGTCCAAGATAGAGGCAATATGAAAATGTCTTGTTGAACTTTTGACACTACATTGACAAACTGGTAAATGTGTCTATTTTATTTTATTCGTGTATTTTAATGTGCTTATACTGTATGTTGTCATTTTTGAGAGAGTGGCCTGTTTGCAGAGTAAGAGCCCTCACCATTCAGCCGCAATTGAGGGTATGTGCATGTGTAACCCCCAGGACTCTGGTCTCCCACATGAAAGTCCAACATCTTAACCAGACCAAAGGTACATCCCCTTGGTCTGGGGGCAGACACTAGAATTTGGAGGCCATTAGAAGCTGTAGGCACTGCTACGCATGCATGAAAGTGAGTGGCAAAGTGAGAAAGTGAGTTTAATGTTGTTTAGATTAGATTGATTGATCAGATTTCTTTTTTTCCCCACAAGGTAGATGTTCACACATTCTGGATATTATGCTGATGCCATGTGCATACCCTCTGTTATTAAGTAATTAAATCCATAGAGTCACAGAGTATATGACTATGTCATGGCTTTGATCTTGAGCACCTCCACCTCTGATAGGAAGGCACTCTGACCTAACTTGGACAATTGACTGTTACCCGGGTGCAGTATGGGTTGGCGTGGTGAGAGGAGTGAGATGTAGGATGGGCCCAGACAGAGCTTAGTTCTTCCATGTGCTAGACCTCTCAGTCCCGGCAGAGTAGTTCAGGAGTGGTGGACTGTGTGGTCCTGTATTTGCCTATAATGGGACTGATTGTGGGTACAGTAGTTACTGGGACGTAATTTGGGTCTTCGGTCACAGGCTGAGTCACTTGAGTGAGGTATATGATGTTGCAGGACCCCAAACCCTAATGACCTTGGGGTACAGCACAGAGAATATGTTGCAGATCATCCATGCAATGTCAGATTTAGTTACAACCATGCAGACACAGCAGGAGAAAGACTAGCCACTGCAACCACATGAATGTGTTAAAGATAGATGCCAATGGGGAAAGCACAGCTGGCTAGATGTATGGGGAATCAAGATAACTCAAGTGATAAAGGAGTCACTAGACAACAGAGTTAATCTGCTCAGGCTCCAAGGTGAGGGCAAATACTGTATAGGATGCCTGTCAGATCCAGTGTTAAACGGATCCCTACATGCTAATAAAACAAATATGCCTTAAACACTATACTTGCCTTCTATAACTAAAACATGCAGATAAAAACACCTTCAATACTTTATTTCTTTCATAAATAGAGAATCTTTCACTGCGACCGGAGGTGCTCCTGTCGCAGGATATGATGTCACATGAGCATGTTCATCCATATATTCCATAGAGCTAGATCACTCGTGACATCATCATCCTACACCAGGAGCAGTTCCTGTTGAGTGTAATATGCTCTATGTATAAAAGAAATAAGATGCCATTGGTGTTTTTATTGGTCTATTTTGTTTGTCTTATTAGTCAGGGATCTTTTTAACTCCAAAAATGCCTATTCACATTCTATTGGCACATGGAAGAGAGGGGAAGCCAGTGACTTCAGTGACCAGGAGCAGTGCAGATCTCATGAACAGGAACGTCCTGCAATAATTATTTCTGCTGCAAAAGCCTATTCTGTGATGGTTAATATCTCAGTGGTTAATATCCCTTTTAGAAAGATGCTGCTTTTAGAAAGCAGCAGCTTTCTAAAAGTGTACACCTTCTCATCAATCTTGTACAATAGATTTTGGTGAATCTATTGTCCAAGATGTATCAGTAATAAACTACTGGATAGTACCGGATAGATTTAATCATAACACTGCACATTCCAACGACACCAAGTTTAGTTTTATAGAACTGAAGGATTTGCGTTTAATACATCTATAGCTGCCATCTTTGGGGGAAAAAATAATTAGGGGTCCACCCAACCATTAACATACCATTTTGACATTTTCTATTTGTCTACAAATGTGTAATTCTTTGCATATGTTAATCATGGGGCATATGTTAAGTGTACAGGGTGTATGTGGTAGCCCTCAATAAGGGCCTGGGAGATTCTGAGAGAAGCGGCAAGCCATTTGAGGTTGATATTTGAATTAAGCCATCAGTTTATACCACAGGCATGCAGTATTAATATTTTAAAGCAGTATATTACACACACACACACACACACACACACACACACACACACACACACACACACACACACACACACACACACACACACACACACACACACACTCACACACACTATTGGGAACAATCATTAGATAAAGGTGGTTGGAAAAATATTCGCCAATGACAATTTTTTACAATATTTATTAATTTTAAGCATTTTCCTCACACTTGATTTCAAATCAGAATTTTAAATCGAATTCCCCATATATGAAAACATAAAAATTGATACTTCAGTCCATTTATAACCTTATTTTGTTAAAAATATAGGCGCTTTACTATGTTATAGCATAGTGGTGGCCGCCATCTTTAAATGGTCCATTTTGAGGCCTTAGCAGCCATTTTTGAGCTTGGCATACAGCAAATTTGGATTCAGCATGCCTTAATACCCCTAGAAAGCATGTATGCCATAAATTAACACGATTTGCCTTCAGCACTTTAAATAAGCACATTTCTTTCAATCCTGCCCAGACTAGTTGTAGGAACGGCTGCGACGGCAGGCAGGTTTATACATCGAGCACTGATCCATTTCCGGTTACCGTAGCACAATGACGTAGCGGTCCGTGCTTAAACTCCCTAATAACAACATAGGATAGCACGTAGCCCACGGCTAGTTAATTGGGGCTCAGCCTCAGCTTTTGATATCAGGTCCCCAACTATTTATTCAGTCACGGACCCCCCCACCCCAACACTAAAGCTCTGACGTGTTGAGTGCTTGTGGATCTGCTATTTTCGGGGTGTAGAGAAAGCAGTTGTTTTACAGTGGGTAAATGGGCTGCAGCCTCCTTTGATTTTTTTTTTTTTTTTTTACGTATGCACGTCCCAAGCAGCAACTTGCTATACAATGCTAGCGTCGAAAGTTAGCATTGTTTACATTAGTTTTACACACTTACCAGACAGTGGAGTCCAGGTTTGTGTAGATCCTTGTCATGCCGAACAATGAAAACTGGCGTGGCTTTCTTTGGAAATGATTGCCTTGTGCCCAGAAAGGTTTGAATTGGATCACTGTTCAAAACAGCATGTTTCACCCTATTCCCAGACTACCACAGTACGTAGTGGAAAAGAGGGGAGAAAACAAACAACAGCTTCGTCTTCTTCTTCCAGAGTTTATGGCAGTTGGCAACCTAATTCAGTGCATTACTGCCCCCTACTTACTATACTGTTCCAATCCACACAGAGTCATATATCAACAAAACGGATGGATAAATAAATAACAGACCACAACGCAGTATCCTACCAGTAGTATCCTACCAGTAGGCCTACTGAGCGCTGGCTCCGATCTCTACGTCATCACACCCACGCGCGTGCACAATAGTTCTGATACGTGCGTGTGCGTCATAATTCTTTTTTTATTTCGATGCTGGTCAAATTCCCCGTGGCCCAAAGTAATATTAATCAGTATATGAAACCTGCAAGCTCATCTTTAACGGCTTCCGATAAATTGTCCATTTGTTTACTAGTCAGTGTGACAATGAAATGAACCTATCCATTTGCATTGCACTTATTAATTTACATTTCCCATCCGTACTTGCATTTCAATACAGAACATATTAAAATATTGAGGAGCATATTATTTTGTAATATTACACTATAGTTGGCAAACTTGGCTAAATATTGTCTAAAACCATCAATCAATCATTTGATTTCTCGCTGTTTTTACCCTCAGTACTATAAAAGGTAGCCTAGTAAGCCATAATCTGAATGTGAATGGCCCTTAATGGCTGAGTCACCCATTGAACAACAAGACATGAATACAAATTCATGGCTATGTAAATAAAGCTGATCTACGAGCTCAGCTCACAGTGTTGTGTACCAAATTTTGTGGGCTAGCATAGTCAGGTCTATCCCCAAGAAAACGTGGGATAAATATTGGATAGCCTATGTGAAAATGAAATAGGAATATTCGGCTATATGGAATCCTTATAGCTATCATAGCAGCACTTCCACACACCCAAAATCTAATAGACAACCCTCTGTGATCACCAAATCATCTCAGAATAAAAACGTTTTAACTGTCATGTTAGAAACTGGCCTATTTATGCAACAGTAAGTCTGTAAGCTCTGTGCAATTAGCATGCTCTGTCTTGGTCAAATAAAAACGGGCAGTCTGGAGTCTGGACCCAAAAGGTTAAATGATTTTATAATGTTACATTAAGTGTTTCTACTGTAAACAAGATACTGTACATCTCTGCTCTGCATGCTGTAACTGCACGTTACTATGGTGACATCATCAGCTGCTACTGTTGTGCCTCCACAGTTAGCATGGCGTTAGCATGTGAGCTATCAGGCAGAAGCTGACATTATAAATAAAAGTACTGGCCAGAATGCAATAAAAAAACACACCACCTAAAATCGGAATGTTACTGTGGCCTATTGAGCACAAAGAAACCATCATTATTTGCTTGGTGGACTTATAATGAATTATATTGCATTATTTTAAGAAATAAACATATAAGATGGCTGCCATCCGGGTGGGTGTCAGATGACCAATGGAACGTAACGTGATTGGCTGGACTTTGGATGAATTGAGACAGGGATCGATTGCTTCTCCCTGGTGACCCGGAAGCAGTCTGGTTCTTTTGAGACTGAATATTTTGACACTGAATATTTTGACACTGAATATTTTGATGTTGAATTTTTTGTCACTGAATTTTTTTACACTGAATTTTTTTGAGATGTTGATTTTATTTTTTAGACTGAATCTTTTTGGGTGTTGAATTTCTTTACACGTTGAATTTTGAAAAACTGAAAATTCAGAGGCAAAAAAAAAATTCAGTGCTAGAAATCTGATGTATTTTAAAATTCAAAGTCTGATTTTGATGCTGACAAATTTCAATGTTCAAAATACAGATTCAGATTCTGGTGGCACCATATTTCTTCCATAGTTTTCTTCCATTCTCGATTTTGAAGAAACAGGAAGTTTCTTCTGCAGACTTAGGGAGCTCCATTTTTTTTTTGTTTGTTTGTTTTACAGAAGGTAAACAAGGCCTCCATTTTGAATGAGTCAGTCATTCACACACTGTACATTCACTAAGTCTAAAACAACACCAAAACGCCATGTTTCTGTATTATTCTTAGTTCAAACAAGAGAAGAAAGGCTTATGAGTCCTTTGATATAAGTTGTGATGCTTGTGCAATTTTTACTAACCTGAAATCTGCAGGAAATATAGACAGGAGAATTGCGTTGTGTTCTTCAAGCAGGCTGCAAAAAGCTGTCAGAGGAACTGAAGCCTCCATAGTCATTATAGTATCACTATGCACAAACTATGCTCAATACACTGCTCCCAATAGGGTAAGCTCCCCCTTGTGGCGTGATTCAGTAACTATTTTTTTCTACTGGAATTGGCCTCTTTCATCACAAAACCATAACATAAAAACTTGTACGTGTCACACAGGCAGGCAGGCAGGCAGGCAGGCAGGCAGGCAGGCAGGCAGGCAGGCAGGCAGGCAGGCAGGCAGGCAGGCAGGCAGGCAGGCAGGCAGACAGACAGACAGACAGACAGACAGACAGACAGACAGACAGACAGGCAGACAGAAAGACAGACAGACAGACAGACAGACAGACAGACAGACAGACAGACAGGCAGGCAGGCAGGCAGGCAGGCAGGCAGGCAGGCAGGCAGGCAGGCAGGCAGGCAGACAGACAGACAGACAGACAGACAGACAGACAGACAGACAGACAGACAGGCAGGCAGGCAGGCAGGCAGGCAGGCAGTACATTCTTGGCTTCACAGTTTACAATGTAGGCCTAGTCATTTACCAAAAACTTAATCCAGAGCTACTTTCAGACAGACAAACAGACAGACAGACAGACAGACAGGCAGGCAGGCAGACAGGCAGACAGGCAGGCAGGCAGGCAGGCAGGCAGGCAGGCAGGCAGGCAGGCAGGCAGGCAGGCAGGCAGGCAGGCAGACAGACAGTGCATGCTTGGCTTCACAGTTTACAATGTACCGTAATTTCCGGATTATAAACCGCACCTGAATATAAGCTAAATTTGGGGCAAAATACTGATTTTTCCTTGTATAAGCCGCACCTGACTATAAGCCACACCAGGCAGTGAGCTTCATTTTGGAGCAGTGGTTTTCAACTTTTTTGATCCCAGGGCCCACTATTTATTCAGCATTTGATATATATGCTTTTTATTGAAAGGATTAGCCCCTTGAGATGTCACATCTCATTTTTGAGGGGGAGAGACCACGATTTAACAACATCTTCACCCCACAGACCCCAAAACTAAAGATTTCGTTTGGTTTTGTTCACAATTCCAGGATGGATTTTCACAAACAAAAGAGGCAAAACATCAAAATGAGACCAAAATGAACATGACTTATTGAAACCAAATGGACCCGCAAGGGTCCATTTGGTTTCATTTTTACGCTGTCAAAGAGTTACATCTGGTTAACCAACTTTCCATCATTTTATCTGCGGAGCCCACCTGGAACCCTCTCAGGGACTATCCCTGTGTTACCTGTAAAAATCCATAGATTGGCCGCACCGTTTCATAAGCCGTAGGGTCAAAAGCATGTGAAAAAAGTAGCGGCTTATAGTCCGGAAATTACAGTACTCATTTATCAGACACTCTTAATCCAGAGTGCACTGGTAGAGTCTATTGTCTCTGGTACCAGTAGCATCCAGTGCAGGTCTGACACCATCCCAGGTCACTTGGCTTTGCTGTCCAGAACTTATACATTAACTACAACCTCATTACTGTGAAAATAAAATACAAACTACAACTCATTTACAATAAAACTACAGCCCAGTTCAGTTTACTGTATCAGACAGCATGTCCTCCTGTCTCTGGTACCAGTAGCATCCAGTGCAGGTCTGACACCATCCCAGGTCACTTGGCTTTGCTCTCCAGAACTGATCCATTAACTACAACCACATAAAATACAAACTACAATTCATTTACAATAAAACTACAGCCCAGGTCAGTTTACTGTGACAGACAGCATGTCCTCCTGTCTCTGTCTCCACTCTTCTCTGCTGTGTCTTAATGTCTGTCCAACGCATGGACCACAGCCATGTGAGACAGCTGAGAGAGAGAGAGAGAGAGAGAGAGAGAGAGAGAGAGAGAGAGAGAGAGAGAGAGAGAGAGAGAGAGAGAGAGAGAGAGAGAGAGAGAGAGAGAGAGAGGTGGAGTAAAAATACATGTGGTTTCCATTAGGATTATCACACGCATGCCTGCCCCCCCACTCTCTCTCTCACACACACACACACACACACACACACACACACACACACACACACACACACACACACACACACACACACACACACACACACACACACACACACACACATACACGGTACATAAACATATTTCACTCACAGACAGCCAGCAGCACACACACACACACACACACACACACAGTGAGTGTGTGTGTGTGTGTGTGTGTGTGTGTGTGTGTGTGTGTGTGTGTGTGTGTGTGTGTGTGTGTGTGTGTGTGTGTGTGTGTGTGTGTGTGACTGTCACACACACACACACACACACACACACACACACACACACACACACACACACACACACACACACACACACACACACACACACACACACACACACTCCATAGGCTTCATGGAGAGCAACACTCTCCATGTCTTCACAGTTTGTTTTTTAAACTGGATGGACATTATACCATTTTACTAGACATTACAGTATTTTTACTGTCTGTATAATTGAGCACAGATAGCTGTAAGGAATTGCCCATTTTGTGATCAATAAAGTATTCTGAATCGATGACAGGCTATTTCAGCTTTCTTCAAAATTAGGCTTTTTAGAACTAATTATTATTGGACCATTTCAGATACGCGTTCACACCAGCCAAACCAAGATAAGCACTCTTGTTTTGGTCCCCAGGTTAACACTCTTACCTGCCAAAACAGAGCTCTGGGTCCTATCAGTAGTGATTATACTGATTTCAGCCTGTTGTTGTGGAGTTGGTTTGGTCCAAATTGGTCCAATCAGAGTTCAGGTGTGTTTCAACCAAACCCTGAATGTCTGAGTAATGGGAGAGATTTGTTTATGAATAAAGATTGATTGATTTAAATATTAACTGTTTGGAGGATTACACTACATTTGAAGCACAACTCAGAACAATGACTGTTAACTGTGAGTTGGACAACATCACTGGTTTACAATAGGGACCTCCATGTTCATTTCATCAAAACAAGACGAACAACAATTCACTTTTCTGTACAGCCAAAAGCAGGAAATCATAAAGGAGGTAAAAGGGAAAAGAAACATATACATTAAGGGGAAAAGAGGGTGGGTGGGGGAACCATATTCTGGAGGCCAGTTTGGGTGGGTTCAGGGAGTGAGGCCAAGTAGCATCCTGACCACTTTGTTTTTCACTGCCTTGGAAACTTAAAGATCCTTGAAGTTTGTAGTCTCTGTTTATTCATATTCTACCTAACAAGTGTGCACCATTGATTATGACCACACTTTATATTTATTGTTGTCAGCTGAAACCTGACTAATGAAAGCTCATAAACTGTCAGAGACCTCGTCAGGTCTCTGACAGGTTATATTCATTTATATAACCTGTCAAAGGTTATATTCATTTATAAAGATGGAACTTCATTGGAGCCACTAGACCAGGGTTCCCCAATTAATTTTCCTCAGGGGCCATATTTTGATGATGGTACAGGAAGGGGGCTGAGCCCCCATGTGCGGAAATTTGGGGTTTAAATATTTTCATTAATTAAAGGAATACTTTACAAAAGAAAAAAACACTTGGTCATTTTTACATCTACTTAGGCTAATGTGAACACCCCACATGGTTTCTAAGTTGTTTGCTCCTGCAGTAATTATATTATTTGATATCCATTTTAACTGCCCTGTCTCTTCATGTTCCACCGCAGTCTGAAAACACACCTCTTCACATTCCATCTCAGCTCATAGCACTTGTATTACATAGTGTACCAACCCCCATTTTCTTAGATAGCAGTGATTTACTGTATATAGGATATCTATGTCTATGTATTGTAATGTATTCATACCATGTATTGTAAACTCTCCTTGAATTATAAACTGTAATCTGTATGATTTTTACTTTTTACTTGTAAATCGCTTGGGATTAAGAGCATCTGCTAAATGCTTAAATTGTGATTGTAAATTGTAAAGTGTTTAGTGTGTTCCTACAAGCCTGTGTTGATAAAATGACCTAAACAATTACATTTCTTAATGTGAGATATTTAAATTACTGGTAGAAAAGGTTTTCAACCAGTGGGCCTTGATGGGGATTTCAGGTGGTCCCCAGCAAAATGGACAGCTAATAACCAAAAGGACTATTATAGAAAATATTTAAATAAAACTTTCAGGACAAAACCCATGTGAAAATGTATAGCAGTGTTCTAGGAGTGATTAGCATCATTTTAATTTGAAGGATGTGCAGTTTGACATACATAGGATAATGGCCCTCATTTAATGCCATATATAATCTGGGAACTCACTTTAGTAACATTCATTTATTAACATTTATTTATTGTATAATAGGTCATGAAACTCTTAGTAACTCTTAGTAATCCGAGTTCCCAGAAGTTTTATTTTTGCCACTTAGGGGCGAGAAACAGAGTAGCCTACAAATGGAACCCAATGGAATCAATGGATTTATTATGGTCAATGTGATTCCAAAATTGCCAAGAATGTCCTCCAATATGATTAAGTATTGCTGTTATTACGGTAATTACTTCTGTAACTCAGAGAGAGTAACACATAGAACAAAATGGACCCTCACAGATCCATGACTCAGAGTGAATAACACATGGCACCAAATGGACCCTCAAGTGGCCGTAACTCAGGGAGAGTAAAGAAGGCCTGTCCATACTCTCTGCAACTTCAGAACTTTTCGGAAAGTTGTGTCGGAAAGTTGAAAAGTGACGTCATCTGAAATGTCTGAAACGCACTTTCCCGAAATTTTATTCTGAAAGCTGCAGCGTCAGATGTTGTGACTCTACGAACTCCACTTCGGAAAGATGGAGAATGTGATTGGTTGGTTGTCCGTATTAGCGAGAGGGTCAGTGGAGGCGTTTGAACGATCACGGGATGTGCGAGGCTGCAGCTTGCTTCTATTGGACTCGTCATGTGAGCCACCAGATTGCTGGCGTTTATATCATTTATATTCCTCATCGGCCCTATGAGGATGATTTCATGGACCCCCAAAATGATACTAATTAGCCCACGGATCCCCCATTATGTCAGCAACTCTAGCAGCGTTCTCGCCTTTTCCAAACAAGAAGGGTGAAGTACGGGCGTAATCTGTGTTTGGAGAGTTTTGTTCGGAAAATAAAAGTGTGATCTTTCTGACGAAAAGTTTCTGATTTACCCTGATTTACAAGTTGAATATTTACTGTAGTTGAGTGTGACTTAAACAGCCTTTGACTGCGAAAGGAAATGTTTAAAGCACCCAATTAGAAAGTAAACTTAAATGCAAAATTTACGATATATTTTGGGGGGCAAGTGACCATGACCTGAGGGCAAGTAGAACCTAACTTGGACTTGCCCGATGGGCAAGTGCCTCTGAGACCTTAGTGTCAACCCCTGGTACAGATGAAGGCATTTCTCCTGTAAGCTGCTTTTGGGTACAGCATTTAAAGGTGGATTTGCTTTTCTTTAACCATGTAATAAATGCTCCATTCATGGTCTGTACACCTTTTTACAGACAGCTTAACCCTATAACGCCGTTGGTATCATATATGATACACCAATTCTTCAGCTGGCTCATGTTTCAGTGTAACCACTACTTGGTTCAAAAACCTGTTGTATCACATCTGATACGTCCCCTGCCCCACCTGGACCATACCATTTGCACTGCAAGTAGATACAGAGCCTCAGATGGTATGACCCAAAATGGCTGCCTCCATCTAATTTGCAACAGTAGAAGCCACTGTCCAAACATTTTGGTTTTGAGGACATTTTGGTGAGTTTTCCTTGTATATCTTTACTGATATTTTGAAATAAGGGTTGCATAACTTGATTGAACGGAGTAATTCTCAAAAATAGCATTTTAGTTTGTTGTTCACCACGTCTGAAAAGTATGTATCATATATGATACTACAGGTTTTTAGTACCATATAATGATGTATCATATATGATACTACAGGCTTTAGTCATTGCACAGCCTATATGGGAATATCTATTATGCTCTACACAACTTTCATTCTTATAATTATTTTTCTACCAATCAAACATGCTGGGCATTCAATGTTGTTATGCATGTGTAATAGAGAACATCTTTACTCAAATTCTAAATGTTGAACCCCAAACCTCAAATGCCTGACCTCACTGACCTGAATAGAGTACTACATAAGTACTACGTACAGTGAGTACAGTATACTCTATGGATACTACAGTGAGTACAGTGAGTACAGTGTACTCTATAGACAATACAGTGACTACAGTGAGTACAGTGTAATCCATGTACAATACACTGAGTACAGTGGGTACAGTGTAATCCATGTACATTACACAGAGTACAGTGAGTACAGTGTACTCTATGGACACTACACTGAGTACAGTGAGTATAGTGAGTGCAGTGTACTCTAAGGACTCTACACTGAGTACAGTGACTACTGTGTACTCTATGGACACTACAATGAACACAGTGAGTACAGTGTACTCTGTGGAGACTACACTGAGTACAGTGAGTACAGTGTACTGACTGTACTCTAGTACTGAGTACTAAGTTGTTAAGACCCGATGTATCATTTATGATACAATAAAAATAACATATAAATACATGTTTTTTGAAAAAACTTTTTTTTAAAATTTTCTTTTATGACCTAAAAAGAGTTCAATTTCAAAAAATTGGAATTTTCTGACTTGTCCTTCATAGTTCAGGCTTTAAAGGGTTAAAGGAAGCTGAAGCTGTTTTTTATTGTTAATGTGTGAGAGCCCAATCACCAAATCCACTAAGCAACTCAGAGCAGGGGTTGAATACCTACCATTTTCCATTTTGTAAGCCTCATGTTTACCTGGGTTCAATGAACACCTGGTCTTTATAATATACCTTGTTGTAAAGGTGACTAATCAGTGATTAAAATAATATACAATGCAATGTCTATTTTATCTGCCTAGTGCAATACAACTGTATCGTGTTGTTTTCTGACAGTTGTACATTTTGACCTCTGATCAGCAGAGTCTAATACAAGTATATAATGTGTTGTTTTCTGATAGTTTTCCATTCTGACCTCTGATCAGTAGAGTGGTGTCCATCTTTGAAGTTAATCCAGTCTTCCTTGGACTAGTCACTCTTCATGGAGACACAGCTGGGTACAGGAGACCCTGATCTCTGATGATCAACCCTGAAACTATGACAACAATCATTAATATTACATTAATTAAAAAATAACTTGCAATTCAATAATGACAGACAGCAAGTCAAGTTAAATTAATTACATTTCACATGATGTGCAGAGAATGTTAGAGACTAAGCTCAAATTCTTGTAATAAATAAAAACAAATAGCGCTCACAACTTGAAAACTTGTAGATCACTATTTCTGAGAGGAGCATGATGTGGTGTCTGACAACATGGACACATTGTTTAAACACAAAATGCTGAGTTCAAGTTCAGGACAGTTCAGTTAAAGGCATTTATCCTGGATGCTGCCTTTGGGTGCAGTACAAGGTGGATTTACATGTATTTAACCATGTAATAAATGCTCCATTCAGGGTTTGGAGAGAGACATATTTACAGACAGCTTAAAGGGCTGAAGCTGTTTTCTGTATTCAGAAAGTGTTTAAAATGTGAGTTAGATATTAAACTTTATGATTATGAGCTGGTAATAATGTTCCATATCAAAGTCTAACAACATCAGTTTTTTTCCCAGACCAACAAAACATGATAACAATAGGTGGTTTTACTGCTGGTAAAATTGTAAATGCAGAAAATGTGCATGTTTGTTTTACACACTGACCTCTGATCAGTATAGTCTAATAGAACTATATAATGGGTTGTTTTCTGATAGATTTACATTCTAACCTCTGATCAGTAGAGTCTAATACAACTATATAATGTGTTGTTTTCTGATAGTTTTACATTCTGACCTCTGATCAGTAGAGTAGTGTCCATCTTTGAAGTTAATTCTTCCTCCCTTGGACCGGTCACTCTTCATGGAGACACAGCTGGGTACAGGAGACCCTGATCTGTGATGATCAACCCTGAAACCATGATATTACATTTATACATCAGTATTTTGATATCATAGATTTGATATCATACAGTGATGTTGCGAGCTTGTAGATCGGCTACTATCAAATAACCAATAAAATAGGTTTGAAATGGTTATGTCTAACAGATGTCAAGGTGTCTGCTGTTAAAATGTAAGTAATTAAAATAAATCACAATTCTAGTAGTTGTTTAAACGTCAGCATCTCTAAGTCTTACAACATTAGAATGATGGCAGATCAATACACATACAGTATATAATACAGAAGTTCACCAAGGTGCCATAATTTAAATAATATAGAAATGTCTCTTCACTGTCCAATGCAAGTCAATGAGGAGCATATTTGAAATATTCTTTCATAATGAATAAAATCATTATGTACGTCTTGTTGTCCACCACTGGAGTTCAATCACGGTACTGTACATTAGGTAACCTTAGTAGGAAAAAAACATTAGTAGGAAACCTTAGGCACGGGTGCCAACATTGGCACAGTGAAGGGTGATCACTGGCTTAGGTATGAAAGAGAGGATTGTACTTTCTACCTGTAAAGAAATTAGGCTCTCAAATTCATGCAAATCCGACACATATTTCTATGTAATTCAAACTGAACTCTTGACTGTGGAGATAGGTGTAAAAACAGCCTAAAAAAAGAGTTGCTGCTGTTGTTGTTATACTATATATTTGTACATCTACTGTTGACATGTCACACTGACTATCAGGAAAAAGAAAACATTGCACTTTATGTCCAAAAGGTTGCTGAGTGCTGACCCCTGCTGTACATAACTAAAACCTCTACCAAAGTACTCCAGTAACAGCTCTGTTATAACACCAATGTACTCTAGCAAGTCACTGTCAAGTCATCTGTCTCTGACAGAACACTGTACAGTATAAAGGGAGACGCAATATGAAGTAAAACAAAATACACTGATCCCCAAGTACCTCCCTGCAGGCGATGGGGAAATTGATTTGATTTGATTGATCAGCTCTCAGTCATTTTATCCCAGCGCCAGCACTGGAAGACTGAGGGTCTTCATACTGTATCACAGTTTGCATGTGAAATTTAGAGAGAGAACACAGGCTGCTGTTTGGTTCATGGAGTAAATAAATATGAAACATTTAACACTGACCCTGTAGGTGGTTGAACAGGATCCATGTTTCTTCTTGGTAAACTCACTGGGGATGACAGTGTCTGAAAAACAACAACACTTCATATTAAAAGTTTGTAATCGTAACAATAGAGTGTAGATCACACATAAGCCAATATTGTATTTTGTAACCAGTATATACACGAGACATGTGTCTCCATTTCATGTGGGAACGGGCAATGAGACAGAAATTACACAACAGACAATAAATATGCATCACTAAAATACCTATAAATTATAATATGCTGTACAAAAAATCATACACCAGCCCTTTGAACATCCATCTTTAGTCAAAATCAAGAAGAATCTATTAATTTAACTTGACTCCAATTTAGAAAATAATTAATATGTACCATTTGAGTACACACAGTAGCTGCTTCTCATAATATTGCTTTATATTGTAACATTTACATGTGTTCTTAAGTACATATGTTTATTTATTTACAAAATCAATAGCCAAAAAGAATACATGGATAACAATAATGTGGCTTAGATAAATTACAGACCTAACCCCCCCATTTCTAAAGATTTCCTGTAATTTCCTGGCCATGAGAACTATGAGTATTCAGCATTATGTTTCACATTTAATTTAGATAGTCAGTGTGTTTCCCTTCAGTTACTTGATCGCAAAGTCTCTGTAAAACAAATTGCTGATACAAATACGAATAATAATCTCTCCTTTTGTAATACATACAATATACATTAATAATGAAAAATATTTCAACTTGCAGATTGTCTATTTACACTGCACAGCCCTGATATAACATGAGTTATAAAATAACATACAATGTAAATAATTATCCCAGTACCTGTTCATGTTGTTCATTGCTGCAGTTTTGCTTCTCTGTGTGTTACCTGGAGATGTGTGGAAATACAATAGAGAGAGAGAGAGAGAGAGAGAGAGAGAGAGAGAGAGAGACAGAGAGAGAGACAGAGAGAGAGACAGAGAGAGAGAGAGAGAGAGAGAGAGAGAGAGAGAGAGACAGAGAGAGAGAGAGAGAGAGAGAGAGAGAGAGAGAGAGAGAGAGAGAGAGAGAGAGAGGGTCAGCCCGTTTGGAGATGTACAACCTTTATGATATGTGCATTTCTTTTACAGCGGTCAATAAACAGACAATGTTCCTGGAAGTACTGTACCTAATTTGTCTTTGGGACACTACTGGCCACTACTGGTGAGCAACTGCTCCTACTGTCTGTCTTGGGGAATTCCACCCATTTAAAAAAAGGGTCTGAAAGAAAAATCATTAACATGGTGAAATACATCTTGATGATGTCAGATGTATTTCACCATAATAATGATTTTTTCAGACATCCATTTTTAGGAAATACAGAATTTGGGGAACTTTTTTTTATCATGTCCACACAATGTCTAAAAGGTATATTAATGACATTAAAATATTGAAATGGGTGGAGTTCCCCTTCAAACTAGAGATTAGTGAGTTCACACAATATTACCTGTTGAAGAGCAGTCAGTGGACAGACTGTTCAACATCACACCTGCAGGAAAAGTACCAGAATAGATCAGTTAAATGTGTACCTGAGACAGAAAACTGGAGAACTTCTAACTTGTTTGTAAAAGTATTTCATGTAACAAGCCCTTGGCTTGGTAGCTTGATTAATGATGACAGAGTAGAGTTTCATTCATACTGATGCTCTTTTAAAGCACTGTGAAAATTGTGAAAAAACATAAAGAGAAACACACGTCAACTACAACAAGGTCATAAAGCTTACAGTTAGCATAAAGACAAAACACATTTGTCTTCATTCCTATTGTTAAATTGTTTCCAATGAGTGTTAAAACAGGTCTAAAGGTATTTATTTATGACAACATATGGTTTAGAGCTGGCTGACGCCATCTTGTTTTTCTCAATGAACTCTGACCTCTCCCACAACACTTTGTACTGAAGGGATGAATATATTACTGTATGAAGAATACCCTGAAGACATGACGACTCTGACACCCAGTGGACATTTTTACAACACACTCAAGACAAAACTGTTTAGAATGTACAGTAGACACCACAGTAACCATGAAAATACAGAAAGTTGAAAATAGCAAAACAACTATAACCTCATGTATTAACAACTGTCCTTGGTTGGTGGTCATTTACATTTCAAAATTATTTGTCATGAACTGACTGAAATCATGACAAAAGAATACACACTTAAAGGGATAGTTCAGTTTTTGGAACTTAAGTTGTATGAAATAATGTCCATTAATATAGTGGTGTCAACTTTGTTAATTTATTGCCAGAGTCCTGTGGTGGGAGTTCTGCTCTGGTTTTGGTCAGTATTAAAGGGGAATTCCACCCATTTAAAAAAAAATCCTGAGAGGAAACAAATGTGAACCAAATGGACCCGCTATAGGGTCCATTTGGTTCCATTTGTAAACCCTCTCAGGAAAAAGGGGTCTGAAAGAAAAATGGTGTATGTTGATGATGTCATCTTGATGATGTCATCAAGATATATTTCACCAAGTTAATGATTTTTTCAGACCTCCATTTTTAGGAAATACAGATTTGGGGAACTTTTTTTTTTATCAGACCCCACACAACATCTCTAAGGTATGGGGAAAATGGGTGGAGTTCCCCTTTAAGTAGTTCTGGTCATCAGTGTGGGTCACTTAGCTCCTGCGGCACCACTCTCTCCGCTCCGAGAAGTGGTTCCTATGCATTACTCGTCAGAATCTCTCGGGCGAGGCAGACGATCGGTACCAATACAACTCGCATTTACTCACCATAGGTCCTGTGGAACAACCAACGCACCTGAAAAGATCTTTCATCTGTCCAGTTTTTTCGGGAGTGACTTGTACTCAGGGGTGAAATATGAGCTCTGTCAACGTGCTCTGGTCTCTCCATCAGCTGGTATTCCCGGGGAGGTGAATTGTGACTTGTTGGATAGACACCGTACTAGAGATGCCAGATATTATCGGCCCTCCGATATTATCGGCCGATAAAAGCTTTCAAATTTCATATCGGAAAATATCGGTATCGGTATTTACAAACTGGAAATTATGACTATTTACAGAGATGTAGACTCAGTGCTACGGTCATGTTTATACCATTACTTTTGTACTTTACTCAAGTAGGCTAAATGTTGAATTTATAGTTGTATGGAGTATTTCTAGGCTATAACATGAATTCGTATTTATACTAAATGTTTATTTATATTAAATATTTGTATAGTAATAGTTTCTGTTATTTTTCCACCACTGGAGGCCGCATATATCGGTATCGGTTGATATCGGTATCGGGAATTAGAAGTTGGATAATATCGGGATATCGGATATCGGTAAAAAAGTCAATATCGGGCATCTCTACACCGTACCCCTCTTGTGCCCTGAACCTATGGCCCATGGCGAGGGGGCGTCCAGACTTGGAAATGGTGGGCTTGGTTTGGAAATGGTTTGAACTCTTCCTCATAGGAGGGGGGACCTGTACAGTGTACAGTCGTCTGTACCACTCCTCTCGGCCCATTACCATTCTCGCCCATCCTGCCCCCCCTTACACCTTGACCCCAAGGCACTTCACCCTGCTCCCTGGCTGATCCGTCAACACTCTGGAGTCTGGGTGATTGACAGTGACACAAGCACACACAGAACCTTTCAAGGAGTGAACTAAGACACACCCATTGTATGTTTGAGAATATAAGAGAAAGGACAGTTTTTAAAAGACGGTATTGAGAAGACAAGAAATGAGCATTGAGTATTGAGAAGTTACCTGTAGGATCTTGCCTCCAGCTGCTGTACTAAGGAATCGTGAATGCTGATATTTGTAATGTACTGACTGAGGTTGATCAATAAAAAGGAACAAAGGATTTAAAGCCTGCAAGGACCCTCAACTCATTTCAATAAGGTGACTACATGAAGGAATTACGGAAATGTCCACGGTACCCTGAGGTGAGAGGAAATACACCACACATGTAACTGCGGTCATAGACTTCTATGAAAGGTGACAACCAGAAGTTACTAAATCTATGGACTGGAATGGAACGTTGGTTAACCAGATGTAACTCTTGAGGATGTAAAAATGAAACCAAATGGACCAGTGGTCCTTGAGAGAGTTCCAGTTAAATATGGAAAGTTGGTTTAACCAGATGTAACTCTTCGAGAGCGTAAAAATGAAACCAAATGGACCCTCGCGGGTCCATTTGGTTTCATGTTTACACTCTCAAGAGTTAAAATATTTATCTGAATTAGCCAGAGAATGTAAAAGAATGGTCATTTTTGATCTCTGTTTGCCTGTTTTGTTTGTGAAATCCAGCCTGGTATTGTGAACAAAAGCAAAAGAAATCTTTAGTTTGGGGTCTGTGGGGCTAAAATGTCATCAAATGGTGGTCCTCTGTGGCTCAAATACTGAATAAATTGAGGGCCCTGGTGTCAAAATGGTTGGTATTTTACTCTTACTTTTATCTTGAAATTAAATTAATATTACGCAGAGTTAGTTCAGCTTTTAGTCTTGGCCCTCCACAATAATGTCATTTGGCCCCTTGGGAAAAATAATTGCCCACCTCTGATCTAACATATCACCAAGTTTGGTGAAAACTGACTGAAACATCTGATTGTTACACTGCCCTATAGTGAGATTAGAGTGTTTGTTAACAGTAAAGAAAAAGCAAAGATGAATTGAAACATGCACCATTTTATTTTTTAATAAAACATTTCTCTCTGGATTTCAGGCACATTACTCCAAACAGAAGTGTCTTTTACAACAGGTGCTTTCAATGTGGGATACGGGTCTGGATCACACTAAAGGACCAGGAACATTTTAGTGTTAACTCTTGTGTCTGTTTGGACCCAAGGAGTTACAAGGAGACCCTTTGGTGTGAAAAGGATTTACAACTTTACAACATGTTCTTCTATGGAATAATACAGACATGCTAATAATTATAATATATGAATAATGTACATCTATACACACTGAGGAGTGTGTGTGTGTGTGTGTGTGGGGGGGGGGGGGTGCGCACACGCTCCCGCATTTATGCATTTATTTATACACACACACACACACACACACACACACACACACACACACACACACACACACACACACACACACACACACACACACACACACACACACACACACACACCTCCTGCTCCTCCTCTATGTGACTCACAGAGACACTGAGCCAGACCACCCCACATAGAATCCAGCATAGAGAGGTTGAGTGAAGGAGGTGTGGAAGGTGTGCAGGTGTGTCAGTGTGTCAGAGGACACTGTGTAGAAGGACACAGTGCCAGCAGCATGGTCTACATACACTGAGACTCTGTAGGAGGAGGAGGAGGAGCGACTGACAGGGAGGTCAGTGGGCTTATTATTGTGCCTCACAGAGTAATTAGTACCACATCTCAGACTCCAGGACTTATCATTGTATCCAAACCAACTCTCATCATCCTCTCTGTGTGCCACTGCTACATGAACACATCCACTACACTGTACCTCATAGTAACAGCGTCCACTCAGTGTCTCTCTGGACATCACCTGAGAGCAGGTCTTAAATCTGTGTGGATGAGGAGGATAGTTCTGATCCTCTCTCACCCAGATCACCTTCCTGTTGTTCTCAGACAGACGGAGGATTCTGTGTGCTGTGTTTGGATCCAGTGTGAGTTCACACACATCTGATGAGAAGAACACACAATACAGCACCAATTTACAATCACACATAATAATAATAGTGTGTGTGTGTGTGTGTGTGTGTGTGTGTGTGTGTGTGTGTGTGTGTGTGTGTGTGTGTGTGTGTGTGTGTGTGTGTGTGTGTGTGTGTGTGAGAGAGAGAGAGAGAGAGTATTCTGTAATGTTAGTCATTTTACTCTTTGTACTTTTACTTGTGTAAACTTTTAACTAGAGATGGCAGATATTATCGGCCCTCCGATATTATCGGCCGATAAAAGCTTTCAAATTTCATATCGGAAAATATCGGTATCGGTATTTACAAACTGGAAATTATGACTATTTACAGAGATGTAGACTCAGCGCTACGGTCATGTTTATACCATTACTTTTGTACTTTACTCAAGTAGGCTACATGTTGAATTTATAGTTGTATGGAGTATTTCTAGGCTATAACATGAATTTGTATTTATACTAAATGTTTATTTATATTAAATATTTGTATAGTAATAGTTTCTGTTATTTTTCCACCACTGGAGGCCGCATATATCGGTATTGGTTGATATCGGTTGATATCGGTATCGGGAATTAGAAGTTGGATAATATCGGGATATCGGATATCGGTAAAAAAGTCAATATCGGGCATCTCTACTTTTAACCCATTGAGACCTGATGTCAGTTGTTCTATAAAATTAATTAATGTCAAGGAGCCCCAAAAAATCTATGAAATTGACCGCCTTCTGAAAATATGTTGTTCCAGGGACCCCCAGAAGCAAATGTTTGAGTTAAAAACATCAATGTCTGAATCTTGATTTGAGTCTAAACTCAAATCTGTCTAAACTCTATTGCTGCCTGTTAACTCTACACAATAATATGAACTTTGTATTGAATGCAGTATTAATTATATCCACAGTCTAGTGAGTCTAACCACCAGGTTAATATTTCACCTCACATTACTGTAACAAACATCCTCTGCTTTGAATGCTAACAGATGGACTGTAATGTCCACAGGTGACCACTAGAGGGAGCATCATGTCCATGACAGACAGCTATATGGTGACTTGATGACATACAATGATACAGTTACTGTCAGTGTGTTAATATCACATACTGTATTACAGTCACTGTCAGTGTGTTAATATCACATACTGTATTACAGTTACTGTCAGTGTGTTAATATCACATACTGTATTACAGTCACTGTCAGTGTGTTAATATCACATACTGTATTACAGTCACTGTCAGTCTGTGTTTGTTATTATCACATATTGTTGCAGTCACATTATGGATATTATATTATCATAACATAGTGTATTCGTTTACACGTTATGGTTATTATCATCTTCAATCAAATCAGTGGTTCTCAAATTGTTTTACTGTATGTAAGGACCCCCATATTGATATTCTATTTGGCCACAGACCCCCATCAGGAAGAGAAGATTAAAACGTTCACAATAACACTGATGCTGTATTTAGCTGGGGACCCCTAGTGGAACCCTCCAAGGCAGGAGGGGAGAAATCAATTCACGACTGCGATCAAACGGCTGATAGTCGCCGGTGGCTATCGGTCGCGACCGATAGCTAAAATAATCTACTTATAGCAGAGGTGGGCAATTATTTTTCCAAGGGGCCAAATGAGATACATAAAATATTGTGGAGGGCCAAGACTAAAGGCAGAACTACAGTCTGCGTAGTATTCATTTAATTTTCAAGATAAAACTAAGCGTAAGACCAACCATTTTGACACCAGGGCCCTCTATTTATTCAGAATTTGACACACAGAGGGCCACCATTTGATGACATTTCAGCCCCACAGACACCAAAACTAAAGATTCATTTTGCTTTTTGTCCACAATACCAGGCTGGATTTCACAAACAAAAATGTCAAACCTACAGATCAAAATGATCATTAATCTTCTACATTCTCTGGTATGTAGACTTGGGCTAATTCAGATGATGAATATTTTAACTGAGAGTAAAAGTAAAAGAGTGTAAAAATGAAACCAAATGGACATGCAAGGGTTCATTTGGTTTCATTATTACGCTCTCAAAGAGTTACATCTGGTTAACCAACAGTCTATATTTAACTGGAACTCTCTCAACGACCACTGGTGGTCCCCGGACCATTGGTTGAAAACCATGGTAGCATGGTACCCTTTCACAGGCCGGTCAGAGTCAGCCAAAGGGCCACATTTGGCCCCCAGGCTGCATAATGCCCAGGTATGACTGATAGTTAAACAGTTACTGTGTTTGCCGACCAATAGTAGCTGTTGCAACCATTACTATCAGTTGGGACTCATTTACCACCAGCCGCGACCAATGGACCATCAGCCACGGCTGTTGGTCACAGTTGATAAATGATATCCACTGTCTCTCCTCCAAGGACCCCTGGAGGGTCCCTGGACCACACTTTGAGAACCAGTGATCTAAATAGCTGATGTGATGCTTTGACTGAATGAATTAAAGTGAATATAAACTTACTCATCATGCTCTTCCTCAAACCTGGTTTCAGCCAACACTCTCCACCGTGGTCCACACTGGAGTTGGAGGAGAGACAAAGTCAGGCCTGAATATTCTCTATGATAATAGAATGATTTTACACCATTAAACATGAAACAACACCATAATCCTGTTGCTTCATAGACCGGACAGTGCACATCATTTTGTCAGGTATGTGAAGCCTCATTCGAATCCCAAAATGCAACAGACTCTCATATTAGGCTACTCCCCTAAAAACAAAAACACAAAACAAAAAGAGGGTTTTGCTTCATTTTGATGTGGTGCAGGTGGAAATGCATTCCACATAGCAAATAAAGGAGAACCGTAGCGACTGGCGAGGAGTAAAATTGGAGAAGGGATATTTTACGCAGCGGTAAGATGGCCCGTTAGTTATAGGCTATAGAAAGGAGACCTCTGTCTGTCTGTCTGTCTGTCTGTCTGTCTGTCTGTCTGTCTGTCTGTCTGTCTGTCTGTCTGTCTGTCTGTCTGTCTGTCTGTCTGTAGAAAGGAGACCTCTGTCTGTCTGTCTGTCTGTCTGTCTGTCTGTCTGTCTGTCTGTCTGTCTTTCTTCATCGTGTTTAAATGTCAATAGACCTACTGCAAATTTAACTGTGCAAGCACGACCTAAAGTCGGCGGGGGGTGTAAGGCTCTAGGGAAGTTTGTAGGTAGAAGCTGGGATTCTTTTGTATACATTTGTCCTGTACACAACAACGGCATGAATTACAACCCATAGTGACAATCACGTGCGCTATTACACAATTAAATTGCATATGCTGTGTAGGCCTATTTGTACTTTTTTGCGCGATTAAATTTAACTTTGTCCATCTAAAGCAAAGCAATTACCCAAATGTATTTCGCACCCACTGCCGACACTGGATCTATAGACCATGGGCGCGATTTTCCTTCCACCCGTTGTCCCTAACGTTACCCGATACCCGCAGCGAATTCCCTTATTGCTATTTTGGTCACCTTTTCTCTTCCCTTAGCCACTATTCTTTATGCCGACACCGTTATTTGTGGCTGGAGGTGTGGTCATGGGCGTGTTTGTTGCGCAGTCCCTTAAGTTGCTAATTTCGTCAAATAGATTTGGGAACTAGATAACGCCATCTGAGACCACCCCTTAACCGATATGAGAAGGCAGAGCCACGTGCGCACGGTACGGGCGTCTGTGCGCTTTGGAGATGTCCACGACTCCACGTGGAAAGGCGCCAGTTCAATTCATCTCCTTATTTATGGATTGTCCTATAAACAGCTGTAGATTGCCTGCTGTCGGTCACTTCCTTGTGTTTAGGTAATGTACAGTATATAATATAATTAAATACATTAATTAACTTGTGACACAATGCTGTAAATTGCAAAAAACTCAGGAATACGCGGCAAAAAAGACGTTTTTTTGATCATTCATTTCTCAGTCAATTCTGGACCATTTTTTACATTTCAAAATACAGCGTGACGGGAAAAGCCTTCTCTCTCAGATGCTGTATAGCATATGTGGGTAGGTCTTCTCTACGATCCCGCATCGAGCAAAATGTAAGTGTCGGGGATTCGGTGGACCGTTTCCACCGAAATCCCGACACTTACATTTTGCTAGATCCCGCATCGTAGAGATACAGCATCTGAGAGAGAAGGCTTTTCCCGTCACGCTGCATTTTGAAATTTAAAAAATGGTCCAGAATTGACTGAGAAATGAATGATCAAAAAAACGTCTTTTTTGCCGCGAATTCCCGAGTTTTTTTGGGGGAATTTACTTTATAACATTTCGCAGACTTGGGATAAATGCACGCCACATACAGCAAAAAAACATGGAACAGGTTTTTTCAACATAACACGTTGAATGGTAAGAAATGATTGAGAATTGACCGAGCTATAATTGTTTGAAAATGAGAGCTATAATCTTTGAGAATAGGCTACTCATGCATGTGTCTGTCCTAAGCGCACTGCGTGCTTAGGAGGGTCAGGCTTAGCAGTAGGGATAAGGGAAATAGATAAGGGATGAATTAAAGGGAATGGCAAGACCAACACGGATTGGATGAAAGCTAAAAACGCCCAAACCACACCTATGCATAATATAACGGGTATAGGAGGTATTTAAGGGAGATGCCGAGGTAACGAAATTAGCGACTTTAGTGTGGGAACGCCTCTTCCCCAATGCTATGTGCGTTAATTGCGCATAAGGGCTGATGTAACCAAAATCGTGCCCCATATCTATTAACTGCAACATTGCATAGAACTGCATAGTAGTTTTTATAGGATGATGTTAGCAATCATGTCAGAGGGGGAGAGAGAGAGAGAGAGAGAGAGAGAGAGAGAGAGAGAGAGAGAGAGACACTCAGTGCATATGGAAAATAGCGGCTCTGCAAGTTCATTGTTATTTTCATCACCTTTCCTCTTCCCTTAGCGACTATTCATTATAGTATGGCAATTTCGAGCAAAAATATAGGTGAATCGTTCACTTGCGGATACAAGCGCCAAAATTGGTACACATACTCTTTAGTGGTTGCTCTTTTGATAAAAGCTTGTGGCCAAGTAAATTTTCAAGAGGCCGGCCCCCAAAATCCAAGATGTCTGCCCAGAAATGTGTTTTTTCCTTCATAACTTGAAATGCATTGATTTGGTACCAAGTACATGTATGTACCTCGTACAGTTCTCGAGATACAGCATATACAGTATAGGTACTTTCACAGATTGAGGAGAGCAAGACATTTGTAACATTGAATCTCAAGTCAATCAAATGGTGATACAGGCATGAAAATTGGTACACATACTCTTCAAACCCTATTTCTAAAAGTACTGCGTGCTTTGCAAAATTCCAAGATGGCAGCCCCCAAAATCCAAGATGTCCATCCAAAAATGTGTTTTTTCATTCATAACTCGAAATATAAAGATTTTAAGCCCCATAAATGTATTGAACATTAATATAAAGTTGGCCATTACGGACATTTTGATACCAAGTTTGATACCACACATGTCTGTATGTACTACGGTTCTTGAGTTACAACATATAGGTAGTGATAAGGGTAACATTTTGGTTTCACTCTTTTACTCAAAGATCCCTCTATCAAAATGTTGACTATTTTCAGGAAATGGACCTACATGAGTCTGCTATCATAAACCACTTCAAGTTTTTCAATTGATGAAACGGGTCGGGAGTTATTAAACCGAATGTGAATGCTGTTCCAGTGTTAAATTTGCTGTGTATATTTTGCGAACATAAGCCAGGCAGAAATGTCTGTCTGTGCTTCACAATAAGGGCTCCATTTTCATCACACGCTAAACCCCTTCAATACATTTATGAGGCGTAAAATCAATGCATTTCAAGTTATGAAGGAAAAAACACATTTCTGGGCAGACAACTTGGATTTTGGGGCCGGCCACTTGAAATATTACTTGGCCACAAGCTTTTATCAAAAGAGAAACCCCTAAAGAGTATGTGTACCAAATGTGGCGCTTGTATCCGCAAGTGAACGATTATTCCTCCAAATTGTCCTGCTATTATACCGACACCTTTATTTGCGACTGGAGGTGTGGTCATAGGTGTGTTTGTCACACCGTCCTTGGAGTTGTTAATTTCGTCAAATAGATTTGGGAAATAGATAAAATGATCTAAAAGCACCTGCTAACCTCTACCAGTGTGAAAAGGCAGAGTGCATGTGTGTCTGTGCACCTTGGAGATGTCCAAATGGAACAGCTGCTGCATCAGTTCACATCTCCTTATTTATTGATTATGCATCAGAAAGTGACTGGCTGCTGTCAGTCACTTCCTTGTGTCCAACACTAACATGTGTTTAGGTAGAGGCAAAATAATTGTCTAGTCAAAGACATTAATTGACACATTGCTGCTGATGATTCAGTTTCTCACCATGAGCCTGGTTTGTTTCTGATTTTCTCACACATCACTTTGAAATGTAAAACATTCCTGATTTTCTATGATTTAGCAATAAGACAAGTTTGCACCTATATAATAGAGGATGTTCCACTATTTTTTTTTAGCAAGCAACCTTTAGCTAAACCCCTCCTAAACTGCTATTGTCCAATAGACCTTTAGATAACCCCCCGCCCAATCTACTATGGTCCAATCACAGCTAAGCATACCATGCGATAGACAGACTTATCTACCAATAGCTTTCCTGTATAACCTGTTTCCTGTAAAACATTGTTTTAAAAAAAATAAATGCCACACACATTTTTCCACTGCATAGAGAATGCCATGTTGATTTTGAATGTCTGGTTCCAAAAATGAACCAGTATTTATTGTGTAAAGTCCATGGTATTTACATTGGAATGAATGACCCTGGCTGTAAAGTGTCCTAGGGTGGACAAGAGGGCGGGGCTTAGCTAAAGGTCCATTGTGTATGACGGGTGATGAGATGAAATTCAAGCCCCAAGTCTCTCATACCTCAGAGTGTCCAGTCTGTAGTGTGGATCCTTCACAACAGCAGAGAGCATCGCTTCTCCTGATTCTCCTGGATGATTGAAGCTCAAGTTCAACTCTCTCAAATGGGAAGGGTTGGAGCGCAGAGCTGAGGTCAGAGAAGAACAGCCTTTCTCTGTGACCAGACATCCTGACAAACTGCACACACACACACACACACACACACACACACACACACACACACACACACACACACACACACACACACACACACACACACACACACACACACACACACACACACACACACACGCAAAAATTACTTTTGTTTGATCTCAGATACTTTGTTTTTTATTTAATCTTAGCAAACACTTATACTAACTTGAGTCTCTCCAACATGCAGTGTGGATTCCCCAGTCCCACAGCCAGAAGGTGGATTCCAGAGTCCTGAAGGTCATTATTGCTCAAGTCAACTTCTCTCAGACTAGAGCTGGAGCTGAGAGCTGATGATAACTCCTGACAGCATCTCTCTGACAGGTTACAGCCACTCAGCCTGGAGAAACAGTAGTAAAGCATTTAATTACATTTTCGATATCATATGATATCTGAAATATATCCAGTTATCATCAAACCTACAGAGCTTTTTTGGAAGCTTTGAGCACAGGCATCAGCCTCAGAAGAGCCTCCTCTGAAGCAGAGTATTTTTTCAGGTCAAACACGTCCAGTTCCTTTCCTGAAGACAGCAACATGAAGACCAGAGCTGACCACTGAGCAGGAGAGAGCTTGTCTGTGGAGAGACGTCCTGACGTCAGGTACTGTTGGATGTCCTCCTCTAGAGAATGATCATTCAGCTCATTCAGACAGTGGAACAGATTGATGCTTCTCTCTGGAGACAGATTCTCTGTGATCTTCTCCTTGATGTATTTGACCGTTTCGTTGGTCTGGAAGGTGTTTTCTGTCTGCATCAGCAGTCTTTGTAGGAGCTTCTGATTGGTGTCCAAAGAGAGACCCAGCAGGAAACGCAGGAACAGGTCCAGGTGTCCATTTGGACTCTGTAAGGCCTTGTCCATAGCACTTTGGTAGAGATGATTTATCTTGGGCAGAACGGAGGTTGGTTGTTGTTCTTCTGACAGTAGGTTGACACCATCCTGGACGAAGGACAGAAAGACATGAAGAGCAGCCAGAAACTCCTGGACACTCAGATGGATGAAGCAGAACACAGTGTCCTTGTGCAGCCCCTTTTCATGTTTAAAGATCTGTGTAAACATTCCAGAGCACACAGAGGCGTCTCGGACATCAATGCCACACTCTCTCAGGTCTGCTTCATAGAAGATCAGATTGCCTTTCTCCAGCTGCTCAAATGCCAGTTTCCCCAAGGCCCGAAGGATCTTTGCATTCTCCAAGGTCTTGTCAGAGAGTGTCTGAGCTCCATCATGATATTTCACACTCTTCTGTCCAAACAGTACCAGCAGAAAGTGGAGGTACATCTCAGTCAGGTACTTTGGAAGCTCTCCTTTCACGTCTGTCTTCAAGAGTTCCTCCAAAACTGTTGCGGTGATCCAACAGAAGACTGGGATGTGACACATGATGTGGAGGCTTTTGGATCTCTTGACATGGGAGATGACTGGGAGTGCCTGCTCCTCATCCCCAAATTTCTTGATGAAGTATTCCTCCTTCTGTGGATCGGTGAATCCTCTCACCTCTGTCACCCTGTCAACATAAGCAGCTGGGATCTGGTTGGCTGCTGCAGGTCGTGTGGTTATCCAGATGCGAGCAGAGGGAAGCAGGTTGCCTCTGATGAGGTTTGTCAGCAACACGTCCACCGAGGCTGGCTTGGTGACATCAGTTACAATCTCAGCATTCTGGAAATCCAAAGGAAACCTCAGTTCATCTAATCCATCGAGGATGAACATAACTTGGAACTCCTTCAAGCTGCAGATAAGTGGTTTCATGATCCCACCAAAGAAATGCTGAAGGAGTTCCACCAAGCTGTACTTCTCCTTCATCAGGTTGAGCTCACGGAAAGTGAGTGGAAACAAGAAATGGACCTTCTGTTTGGATTTGTCTTCTGCCCAGTCCAGAGCGTACTTCTGAGCTAACACCGTTTTACCGATGCCGGCCACTCCCTTTGTCATCACCGTTTTGATTGGTCCATCTTGTCCAGGTAAGGGTTCGTACATGTCTTCACAGCTGATTGGTGTCTCACTGGCTGGTTTCCTGGAAGCTGCTTCAATGAGTCTGACTTCATGTTCTTTATTGACGTCTCCACTGCCTCCCTCTGTGATGTAGAGCTCTGTGAAGATCTGATTCAGAAGGGTTTGGGTTCCCTCTTTAGAGATCCACTCAGACACATTCTGACACTTCTTCTTCAGATAAGACTTGAGTTGTCGTCGACTGACAGGAGCAAGAGTTTCTACATGAGCAAAGAACAGAAGACACCCGTGAGTCTATATGTTAATGTGGGCTCCAGTAACAACAACAAATCACCACTAGAATATCTTTACTAACATTTAGATACTTTCTTACTGATCTCCATGATGTTAAATGTATAAATACAGATTTATAATTAAATAGTCTTTCTTACTCATCATCAGGAGGTCAGCCAGCTCCTCCATCTTCAGACTCCTCAGGAGGTGCAGTGTGATCATCAGAGCTCCCTCTGTGATGCTTCTCCTCTCCTCCTCCCCCTCCTCCCCCTGACTCTCTAAGCATTCTGGGTAATCTGTTGTCAGAACCTTCTGGAACCTCTTCATCTCTTTCTTCACGACTGTTACGAGTTTCTCTTCAAGCAGCTGAAACACATAATAATATAATAATGTTTAAACTCAACAATGGATTTGAATGGAATTGATTGTCATATAAGAGAAAAAGAGATAGAGGGGAAGAGAAGACAGGTGCTTCACTACCACCATGTTTCTGTGTGAATGTGAACAAACAAGTGAGGTTGTAACTTTATGAACATCAAGTGAAAATATTCAGGGATTGTGAAATCAAGCGAGCCCTGCATGATTCACATATTTAGCATGGAAATATGTGAATACTGTGGGAATACGCTCACTTTTGGAAATAAATTGATCCCTGTGTAATACAGGTTTGGTTGATTATGCAATGGATTCTGTGATCATGATTTTCTGGAGGGCCAAACTAGATCTGGTGACACTGATCAGACTGAACCCAGTATACTGTATCTTAATATGTTTTAATACAAACACACTTACATCACATTCATGACCTTTTATTTACATTTGTGCCATACAATTTAAGCTCTTCTCTCTCCATCTTTTACCTGATAATAATGACTGATTCTGTGTCCACCAAGACATTTATTTTACTGAGCTTAGCATATATTTTATATAATGGGTGTTTTAATGGTAATTGGAGTGCCTTTTCTGGATTAAATACTGTATATTCTGAGGTTGATGAAATGCTTTGGTTGACACAAGGCCTGCGTGTCTCTATTGTGATCAACTCATTATGTATTCATGTTGTTGTTGTTGTACATTGATGTACCTTAAATATGGAGTCCAGATCTGTTTGATGTTCCTGAGCTGACTGACCACTGGAACCCTGCTGAGATATCTGCTGCTGGTCACTGTGGAGGACGGACACGGACACAGACACAGACACAGACACAGACACAGACACACACACACACACACACACACACACACACACACACACACACACACACACACACACACACACACACACACACACACACACACACACTTTAAACACATTATATATCTGTAATATAATCTACTGGTATTACAGATTTAAACTTTATGATTATGAGTTGTTTAATCATGTTCTGTATCAAAGTCTAACAACATCAGGGTGATTTCAGGTCAACATGATAACAGACAGTAGAGGTCAGCTGGTTTTACTGCTAATAAATCTATCTGTAAATGCAGAGAATGGCCGAGATTTTTGTCACTGCTAAACCCCTGCCTTTTCATTTCTAAAATCGTTTTCAATATGTAAAATGCCCAGTCTACAATCTCACAACTTGTCAACAACAAAAATAGATTTGGCACGTTTTTTTTTTTTTTTTTTTTTTTTTTTCTTTTTCAAAATCGCAAAAGAAGTTATGGATAAGCGGTTTAGCGTGTGACGAAAATGGAGCACAATATGTTTGCTGCTACCAGCACTGAGTTCCAATAATTCTATTGTAAAGTGAGTGCTGGTATTCTTTTCCATACATTTCTACCAGAACCATGTACTTCTAGTTAATTTTCAACAGGACTTTTAGCTGAGTCTAAAACACTGCGATAAAGCAAGTTGAGTTGTTTGTCATGCGTGTGCTTGTTTCGTGCACACGCCTGTGTCTGATCTTAGACCTCAATTCTGTTGAGCTTTTTATTCACACTAAGCAATTATCACTCAGTCATCAGGCGAGAGACACGTCTGTAATGCCTTTAGAGTGGTATACAACAATGCTATCAGGTTGTTTCTCCATGCCAGTTGTTCACCTCTGTCAGTTTGCCCACCAGCAAGGCACTGTTTTGGCAACTAATGTATAATTTCATGCAACGACTGGAGGTGTACTGGAGCTGGAGGTGACAGCTGGAGAGTGTTAAGAGAGGAGTTGCTGAAAATTTTAAAAGTGCACCTTTAGTAAAATAAATAAATAAATAAAATAAATAAATAGAAGGTGATACTGTGCATGATTGACAGTCTGTGCATACTTAGGTGCATAATGTTCATGCTAACATGCAAGGCATTATGGAATACTGTAGTTAATTATTAATTTTGTCTGTCCAACGTCAATAAAGTGGTCTGCAGTCAGATTACTTTTATTGCAGTCAATGGAATGAAGTTATGTTTTATGGAACTGTAGGCTATTGCTGTCTGATTAAATGACAGTGTCTTTTGTCCTTTTGATAATTATGCTATTATATTGTTTTATACTGTAGATATGAGGGGACTTCTTTTAACTGACTTAAAATACGACATACTTAAAGCACTAAAAATAAAAAAAAATATCACGGGCCAGCATTGTACCAAAACGTGCTCTACAACCGGCCCTGATATGCAACTTTCAGGACAGTTTCAGTAGAGACATTCTGACCTCTGATCAGTAGATTCTAAAACTATATGTCCTGTTTTATGACAGTTTTACATTCTGACCTCTGATCAGTTTTATTAAAACTATACTGCTTTATTTTCTGACAGTTTTACATTCTGACCTCTGATCAGTAGAGTGGTGTCCATCTTTGAAGTTAATCCAGTCTTCCTTGGACGTGTCACTCTTCATGGAGACACAGCTGGGTACAGGAGACCCTGATCTGTGATGATCAACCCTGAAACCATGACAACCATCATAAACATTACATTTATACATCACCATGACAACCATCATAAACATTACATTTATACATCACCATGACAACCATCATAAACATTACATTTATACATCACCATGACAACCATCATAAACATTACATTTATACATCACCATGACAACCATCATAAACATTACATTTATACATCACCATGACAACCATCATAAACATTACATTTATACATCACCATGACAACAATCATAAACATTACATTTATACATCACCATGACAACAATCATAATCTATTAACTGGTTCTAATTCAGAGACGACAGACAAGTCAAGTCAAAATAGACACGTTTTACAAGAAAGATAGGTGTTTAAATGGTGCAATATATATGAATCGTCATAGAGCAATGCAGATAATATTCATTTTCTTCAAATCATTGACTGTAATAAAAGTTTTGCTTCACTGCTGTCTTTTGACCACTGATAGTCACAGTTTGATAAAGACACCAAACCGTGCTCTACAACCGGCCCTGATATGCAACATTCAGGACTTTTCGCTGAGAAAACACTGTGATAAAGCAACTAGAGTTGTTTGACGTGCGTGTGCTTGTTTCATGCCTGTGTCTGATTTTAGACCTCAATTCTGGAGAGCTTTTTATCCATGGAGGGTGATTATCACCCAGTCATAAAGGTGAGAGACACAGTGGAATCTCCACCATAATGTGGGCGTCTGTAATGCCTTTAGAGTGGTATACAACAATGCCATCAGGTTGTTTCTCCATACTCCTATAGGTGGCGCAGTGCCAGCCAGTTGTTCACCTCTGCCAGTGTGCCCACCAGCAGGGCTGGGAATTTTAAAATGCCACTTTTAGTAAAAGAAAAAAGAGGCATTCTGAGTTAAAAATGTATTCTGAGGCACGACTCTCCTGGAGATGACATGGACATGGTGTCTGACATGGATCTCCAAACAGTTGACCATTTTTTTCAACACAAATTGTTATGCTCAAGTTCACAGCATTTTGAAAAAAAAAAAAAAAAAAAAAAAAAAAACGAACTTACTTACTGGTGGATTTGCATTCCTTTAACCATGTACTAAATACTGCATTGGAGAGGGATGTTTATTTGTCTATGTGTGAACATGCCTGGAAAGTGCTTTTTAAAATGTGAGTTATATATTAAACTTCATGGTTATGAGGTGTTTAAACGTGTTCTGTAACAAAGTCTAACAACATAAGGTTGGTTTAAGATCAATGCAACGTGATAACAGAGAGCAGAGCTCAGCTCTAACCAGGGTTAGGGTTGCCACCTTTGAGATCTGAAAATAAGGAACACTTTTACGACCACGTGGCAAAGCAGCGCCGTTATCAGAGCACATGGACTCTCTGGCCTGGGAACGTCTCAGGGTCCTCCAGTAGGAAATTATATTACTGATGTTGATGTGGAGACGAAAGTCTGGGGTTCTCTAGTGGAGCTGTTGCCACCGTGACCCAACTACGGATAAGCGGTTGAAGATGGTTGAAGATTCACATAGCATATTAGCCTCTGGGGTCAGTTAAGGCTTGTTTAATGTGGTCAGTAAGGAAGGGGTAGGCCTATTGTGCTGTATTTGATAATGTTAATTATGAGCAAGTAGCCAATTCTGTTTATAACCTTAACTAGACTATGGATAAAGACTCAACCATAAAGGTCTACTGAAGTAGCCTGGCTATAGACCTATGCCCACATCAGCAGGCAGCAGCCATTGGGTGCAATTCTCAATCGCTGTGGTGTAGCAGGTATGGTGTAAGTCTTCTCATTGGCTGCATGGCAGCGAATCAGGTCTGGGGCCTTGGGGTAGGCCGAAAGCCTATACCAATAGCCCTGGGCCTGAGCTTACCAAATAATTACCCAGAATAATTAAAACCTGCAAGTCAAAAGGTCCAGAAATCACCTGACCCCCCAATCAAAAATGTTACTGTACTGTACTCCCCGGCTTTGTTCATCATGAGTTGAAGCTCTTGATAACTGGTTTTACTTATTATGAATAATTATTTGGTAGGCCTGGTGGTGTAGGCTTTCGGGCCTACCTCAAGGCCCGAGACCTGATTTGCTGCCATGCAGCCAATGAGCACGGACCCAAACCTGATTTGATGCCATGCAGCCAATGAGAGGACTTACACCATACCTGGCTACACCACAGCGATTGGGAATTGCACCCATTGGAACTAGGCAGGAAAATAGAAATAGTACTGAATGACATCCTGTAAAAACACAGCTAATCACATACCAAATCGATCTCTGAGGCAGTTTAGTAACTGTGCCTTACTCTGTGGCTCTGGGCATGGCAGCATGCTGCACACAGTGAAGAGCCACAGCACCACCAGTGCAGCATGTTGCACACAGTGCAGAGCCACAGAACCACCAGTGCAGCATGCTGCACACAGTGCAGAGCCACAGAACCACCAGTGCAGCATGTTGCACACAGTGCAGAGCCACAGAACCACCAGTGCAGCATGCTGCACACAGTGAAGAGCCACAGCACCACCAGTGCAGCATGTTGCACACAGTGCAGAGCTACAGAACCACCAGTGCAGCATGCTGCACTCAGTGCAGAGCCACAGAACCACCAGTGCAGCATGCTGCACACAGTGCAGAGCCACAGAACCACCAGTGCAGCATGCTGCACACAGTGCAGAGCCACAGAACCACCAGCCTAACATGCTGCACACAGTGCAGAGCCACAGAACCACCATCCTAACATGCTGCACACAGTGCAGAGCTACAGAACCACCAGTGCAGCATGCTGCACACAGTGCAGAGCTACAGAACCACCAGTGCAGCATGCTGCACACAGTGCAGAGCCACAGAACCACCAGCCTAACATGCTGCACACAGTGCAGAGCTACAGAACCACCATCCTAACATGCTGCACACAGTGCAGAGCCACAGAACCACCATCCTAACATGCTGCACACAGTGCAGAGCTACAGAACCACCATCCTAACATGCTGCACACAGTGCAGAGCTACAGAATCATCATCCTAACATGCTGCACACAGTGCAGAGCTACAGAACCACCAGCCTAACATGCTGCACACAGTGCAGAGCTACAGAACCATCATCATTGCATGCTGCACACATGCATGCAGGTTTTGGTTTGTGCCTGTGAGAGGCAGTGTGCCTGTGTGCTCTCTGCGACAGGGCAGCACACAGGGGAGAGCTGTCTTTAATATTTCCTGCTTTATTGTGTTAACTATTGTTAAATTCAGTGTTGGTGTTTGTGTGACAGATTGTGGAGGGGGCATTTACGGAAATATGGAAGAAACCATGTTTGGTATTCAATACAGAACGCAGAACGCAATACAGATCATTTTAGGATCAAATACAGGATGATTCTGTGTTTTTACGGGTGGCAACAGTAATCAGGATTGTTGTGGCTGTAAGATGGTGCACTAAATGTAGTAGAGACATTCTGACCTCTGATCAGTAGATTCTAAAACTATATGTCCTGTTTTATGACAGTTTTACATTCTGACCTCTGATCAGTTTTATTAAAACTATACTGCTTTATTTTCTGACAGTTTTACATTCTGACCTTTGATCAGTTTTATTAAAACTATACTATGTGTTATTTTCTGACAGTTTTACATTCTGACCTTTGATCAGTAGAGTGGTGTTCATCTTTGAAGTTAATCCAATCTACCTTGGACGCATCACTCTTCATGGAGACACAGCTGGGTA
Source organism: Benthosema pterotum (assembly GCA_039105355.1). Taxonomy (NCBI): domain Eukaryota; kingdom Metazoa; phylum Chordata; class Actinopteri; order Myctophiformes; family Myctophidae; genus Benthosema; species Benthosema pterotum. The sequence continues at coordinate 48,795,839 of CM076978.1, read as the reverse complement.
CAGGAGACCCTGATCTGTGATGATCAACCCTGAAACCATGACAACCATCATAAACATTACATTTATACATCACCATGACAACCATCATAAACATTACATTTATACATCACCATGACAACCATCATAAACATTACATTTATACATCACCATGACAACCATCATAAACATTACATTTATACATCACCATGACAACAATCATAAACATTACATTTATACATCACCATGACAACAATCATAATCTATTAACTGGTTCTAATTCAGAGACGACAGACAAGTCAAGTCAAAATAGACACGTTTTACAAGAAAGATAGTGGTTTAAATGGTGCAATATATATGAATCGTCATAGAGCAATGCAGATAATATTAATTTTCTTCAAATCATCGACTGTAATAAAAGTGACCACTGATAGTCACAGTTTGATAAAGACACCAAACCGTGCTCTACAACCGGCCCTGATATGCAACTTTCAGGACTTTTAGCTGAGAAAACACTGTGATAAAGCAACTAGAGTTGTTTGACGTGCGTGTGCTTGTTTCATGCCTGTGTCTGATTTTAGACCTCAATTCTGGAGAGCTTTTTTATCCATGGAGGGTGATTATCACCCAGTCATAAAGGTGAGAGACACAGTGGAATCTCCACCATAATGTGGGCGTCTGTAATGCCTTTAGAGTGGTATACAACAATGCCATCAGGTTGTTTCTCCATACTCCTATAGGTGGCGCAGTGCCAGCCAGTTGTTCACCTCTGTCAGTTTGCCTACCAGCAGGGCTGGGAATTTTAAAATGCCACTTTTAGTAAAAATAAATACATAAATAAAATAAATTCTGAGGCAATATGAGGGGGAAAAATGTATTCTGGCACGACTCTCCTGGAGAGTCGTTGACAGTTGACAATTGCACAGCATTTAAAAAAAAAAAACTAAAACTATGTGTGTTTTCTGATAGTTTTACATCCCGACCTCTGATCAGTAGAGTGGTGTCCATCTTTGAAGTTAATCCAGTCTACCTTGGACGCATCACTCTTCACAGAGACACAGCTGGATACAGGAGACTCTGATCTGTGATCATCAACTCTGAAACCATGACAAGTCAAAATAGACACATTTCACAAGAAAGATAGATTTCAGACTTGCAGCACATCAGGTGTGGTTTAAATGTATCTAAAAACCTCTGCTCACTAGTGATGCGCGGGCCGGCTTTTTTTCACAACCCGCCCCAGTCCGCGGCGCCAATTCTGCCAACCCGTCCGCAGCAGCCCGCCTCGCAAAATTTTAATCAACGGCCCGCCCCAGCCCGCAGCCCGCAATTAAAAAAAATGATATAGTGATATTAGTGGATGTTCTTGTGAGTACCCCAAGCTTTAAAATACTATAGCAGCTTTATAAATGATATTGTCATGGGCTGCCGCTGAATATAAACAAGCATGTTGTTCAGAATGGTTCTGTAATGACAGCAAAATCGACAGTCTTGGCTCTAAATAGCTATGTCTTTCTAAGACGCATGGAAAATAAATAAAAGGCGGCTGTCGGTGATCGAAAATGATAAAACAGAATAGCCTATATAACACAAAACAAATTAAACTCTGTATCAACAATTAAGACCTGTCGCTTATACAGTAATAGGTCATTTAACATTTATGCAGCGATTATTTCGCATTGATTTATTAACAATGAACCATAGGCTACATTTAAAGTAGAGCATACAGCGATGATAGACGTCTTGCCATCTCTGTAATCAAAACAACCAGATCGCCGCGCATTGCCACAGCATGTGAAGGGTCCCTCGTGTCGTGCGTAACAGCCGAGAACGCACATACGAAACCATACGGCTTAATACTCTATTAGCTGTGCGTCCAAGCCAGTCTCCTTTGCGACGGCCGGCTGCGCTGTGCAGAAAAAGAATGGAATCAAGGGCTCCAGGATTTAATCTATTTCTGTGCTTCAAGTTCAAGCACACGACCAGCTGAGCTGATGCTGGAATGCACAACATGCATCTAGCAAGCAGGGAGAGGAGCGGGAATGTAAAGCGGTGAGGATGGCACTGTTCCACGGTGAAGTGAGGCTGTAGGTAGGCCTAATGCTGTACTACAGTAGGTCTGGTGTGTCCCACTCCATCAACATTCTCCGTCTTCTCAATGCAAGTTCTGGTAGTAAAAACAACTGCCCGTCATCACTAATCACCTGTCAATTTAGGCTCATATTTTCGTCTATTTCAGGGGTTTTCAACAGGAGGTCTGAGGACCACCACTGAGAGGGTAATAAAAACAAAACGAGAGCATGTGATTTCTTTGTTTTATTTTTTGCATGTGCAGCAGGGTCAGCCCGCCCCGCCCGCGGGGTGATAATTACTTAAAAATCATGAACCCGTCCGCCGTCCGCCCGCCCCCCGCGGGGGTCCGCGGGGCCCGCCGGGTTCGGGGCGGCCCGCGCATCACTACTGCTCACTCAATCAGAAAAGGTAAATGGTACTGGTATTTAGTATTTTGTGCTGTTTTTATATGATTTAATATTGTCTGAAAACAAAAGCTCCCATATCTCCCATAACATTTGATATATCCTGACCACACAAGTCAGGATGTACATTAGTGTGGGGTCAGCACACACCCTGACCTCCCCTAGAACCAGCCCTGGTGGAGGTGGAGAGACTGGGAGAGCCTGATAATAAACACACTGTGGTAATGACTACTGGAATACAGAGAGATTTACCACTGATTAATAGAACGAAAGATACTGTGTATGATTGACAGTCTGTGCATAGGTGGATAATAGTAGTTAATTATTAATTTCAACTGTCCAACGTTAATAAAGTGGTCTGCAGTCAAATTACTTTTACTGCAGTCAGTGGGATGAATTTATCAATGACAATCATGTTTTTATGGAGATGATTAAAGAACAGTGTCCTTTGTCATTCATAATTATGCTATTATATGGTTTTATACTGCAGATATGAGGGGAATGAGTGATTTAGAATGCTTAAAAAACACGGGCCAGCATTGTGCGGATGATAGCCCTCCCATGGTGCAGTATTTATCCCTCACACTGATATAGTGTGAACTTGGTTCACAATATAACAGATCATATCTGCTTTCATTTATGTTCATTTTCTGTTCATATTCATATCATGAAAAGGATGCACTTGCTCCCATTTTGTAATCAATACATTTATTGTAAGGTCCCACATCATTTATAACTACAGACTTGTATTGGACCTCATATTTGAACTTAATACATATTCATCACAATGTTGCAGTATACTGTATATTAATCCGTCATACAGCAATGCAGATACAGCAATAGTTCTTTCTTCAATTCATCAACTGCAATTCGGCACACACACACACACACACACACACACCATTAGAACATTAATACACCAGTCCTGACGGATAGAACAAGAGACAGTGAGATCAATTTGCAACCGCGACTGTTTGGCCAACGGTCACGGCGTATGCCGCATACTTCGTGACCGAAGTCGCAAATTGATTTTGCCCCTCCTGGATAGAACATCACATTACATTACAGTTGAAAGAGTCAACATTTAACACTAACCCTGTAGTTGGTTGATCAGGATCCATGTTTCTTCTTGGTAACTCACTGTGGACGACAGCACCTGAAAAACAACAACATTTTAACTCACTGTGGACGACAGCATCTGATAAACAAAAACATTTTAACTCACTGTGGACGACAGCATCTGATGAACAACAACAACATTTTAACTCATTGTGGACGACAGCATCTGATAAACAACAACATTTAACTCATTGTGGACGACAGCATCTGATAAACAACAACATTTTAACTCATTGTGGACGACAGCGTCTGATGAACAACAACATGGTCAACAACATGGTTTGGAGGGAAACTAATTTAACTTGACACCAATTCATAGTAATGAATATGTACCATTTGAGTACCTGCTTCCATATTCCATCCATATGTAGTCAAATGTTAAATATTTCTAAATTAACAGTGGAATAGTCCATGTTGACAACATAATGTGTGTTTTATAATGTGAAAAATCTGAATCCAGACATTTCCAGCAATGAACTTCCAATTCATTGCCTACTTCCCCATACCCATTTCTCCTAATGTTAGTGCTACTAATTTAACAACATACCTGCATGTTTGGCTCGAACTCTTTTTTGCTTTCTTGGCTTTCTTTGCTTTCCTGACCTGGAGACCCGTTTTGTTTTGGTTGGAGGCATCTTCATTCATCAATTAAATTCTGTCTTGGTTCGCACGCACGCACACACACACACACACACACACACACACACACACACACACACACACACACACACACACACACACACACACACACACACACACACACACACACACACACACACACACACACACACACAGTGAGTAGGAAAGAGAGGAGAGGGAGAGGGCAACTTGGAGACTCACTTCACATCGGCCAGGAATAAATAATAATTGCACAGCTGCATTGTCCTACACTGAGCACGTAATGGCAGCGACAGCAGCACTGAGAATATAGAATGCTATTCCTATTCCAAATGTTGTGCTACATATCCTACCTATAGGACATATAGGACCACACTGCAGCAGGTTGTGAGCTTGTAGATCTGTTATTGTTGTCTGGTGGTAAACATTAGTCTGCCACCAAACTGCCTGTTTAGAGAATATAAGGATTTAGGCCTATGTTAAATAATTGGGTTGCTTATAGTGTACATTTGGAAGAACTTTTTTATGAACTAAATCAACAGCCAAAAAGAATGCAGAGCCAACAATTTGTCCAGGACACTTCAATAAAGTCGCCTATGCTTAAATAAATTCCAACACTTTCCTAGCCTGGGTTCAGCCCACAGACCCCATCTACTCCGTTGGGCCCCGCCCACTCAGCTGGGTTCTGTGTCTTCAGCCATGGCTCAGAGTCTGACAATCAGGCTATCAGGCTAACACTTTCCCAGGACTGGATTATTTTCTTTTCAGTAATTTCCTGAGTTGAAGTTGAACATTCAACACTGTGTTTCACATTTCATTTCAACAGTCAATGTGTTTCCCTTCAGTCTCTTTATCAAAGTCTCTATGGAGAACACAATGCTGATTAAAACAACAATAAGAATCAATCATAGAGGTCCAGACGGTTAGCTCAACCGTCTGGACATCTATAGGCTGCTAAGCTGGCCTGACGGCGTGCCGTGGGTTCGACTCCCGAGCCTGACGGCCTTTAGCATGTGTCACCACCATCTCTCTGCTGCTTTACTGTAGCTACTGTTGACTATCAATAAAGGCATAAAACACCCCAAAACAATCATATAATAAATAAACTTGATTGAGCGATCAATATCTTTCTATCTTGTAGATCGGCTATTTACAAAATTGTAATTTTGTAAATCACACTGAAGGGATTCATCAATTTAAACAAATACATCCAAGCAAATACAGTATATGCATTGAATACACAAAACATTGACAAAGTAATGGAAAGATGGTAATAAAATAATTGTCGTGTAAATATTTATTTCAGTACCTGTTCATGCTGTCGATGCTGAAGGTTTGCTTCTCTGTTCTGATACTGTACTGATGATGTGGAAGATATGACCTGAGAGAGAGAGAGAGAGAGAGAGAGAGAGAGAGAGAGAGAGAGAGAGAGAGAGAGAGAGAGAGAGAGAGAGAGAGAGAGAGAGAGAGAGAGAGAGAGAGAGACAGAGAAAGAGGGACAGAGAGAGAGCAGTGTAATCTAAGTAGAGTCATGTTTACAGCTTTATGATGGTGTGACTGATACAGTTTGTTGAGTACAAGGTACAGTTCACTGAGGTGTGATAAATTTACATACACTTTACATTACAGGATAGAATCGTCTACCTGCCAGAATGTGAACTCCAGGCATGTTGAGGACCCTAAAGGTTTATGTTAGAAATATACTGTCTGTGACTGTTTACCCAGACTGAACACATTAAACTATACCATCAAATAATGATGATGATTTACTCTATTAACAGTGACAGGCCTATAGAAGTCATGCAGGGATCCTTCCAGTGTACCATCCTCCAGAATATTGAGATTAAACAGTTAGGAAAATAAAACAATAGGTATACCTTTCTTTCTTTGTATTGTGTCTGTGATCCTGGAAATACTCAATGCTGTTGTTTACTCACATCCAGACCCAACACTGACATGACTCTCTGTGATAGAACACTTTACCAAAACTGAACACATCAAACAGTACAGTCAGAATCAAACTAACTGTCCAATATTTAACATATCCAATAGAAATTCCTCTTCTAATGCAAGGTAAAAAAAAAAAAAAAAAAAAAAAAACACCCTTGTAGTTGTCTATACTAGTATTTGTCTTGTAAAGTGTCTTGTATGAAAGGTGCCACTTTCAAATGTTCGCATATAGTCATATATGCATATGGGGTGTGCTGTCAGGAGTGTCCTGGTTCACCACTCCAACTTGTAGAGTGAATCTTGATAAAACAAGAAAATGGCCTCAATGCAACCCAAATTTCCAAAATATTTAAAATTAAAGTGCTTATATTTAAAATGTCTTCAAACACTGCTATTGCTACTAACTAACTACAGCTGTGTCACCACTAAACCAACAGCATTTCATCATCGAAAACAGAACACTCTGAGTCAGACCTTTAGCTTTATGCATGCTGCGTGTCTGTTGCAACTTCAACAACAACTGATGTTATTATTGATGCTTACTTTCCTAATAGAATCCTGTACAAGATATACAGTACATCAGGGTGCCTCAGGTTAACACTCTTACCTGCCCAAACGGAGGTCTGCGTCCTCTCAACAGTTATACTGATTATTGTCTAGGCACTGATGTCAGCCTGTTGTTTTGGGAGTTGGTTTGGCCCAAATTTTCCCTAATTGTGTGTTTCAACCAAGACCTGGAATCCATTTGACACCACAATATCAAAATCAAGCCTTTCCTATCCACCCCAGATTAGCCTCGACACCCAGGCTTTCATTTTCGTCCGCCTTGCGCGAAAACGGAAAGCCTGGACTAACGCGCGTTGGAAAGTGGCCTTGAGGGGCGTGTCAACCTCCCGGGGTGGGCGTCGCTCTAAATGATGTGACGTAGAACAGCAGTGGACGGGCGTGGGAGGGGCCGGAGATGACGACACGTTAGTGAGATCAAATCAGAGCGCAGCACTTCCGCCGTGTGGATCCCACGACACCCCGCCCCCCCAAGGCCAAAATCATTGAGGGCTAGACCAGGCTAACCCCAGATTTAACCAAAGTAATTCATGCCTTCATCTACTTACGACTTCACTACTGCAATTCCCTCTACTCCTGCCTCTCAAACAAACTCAAAAAAATAAAAAATAAAAATAAATAAATAAATAAATAAATAAAATAAAAAAATAAAATAATAAATAAATAAATAAATAAATAAATAAATAAATAAATAAATAAATAAATAAATAAATAAATAAATAAATAAATAAATAAATAAATAAAAAAAAATAAAAAAAAAAAAAAAAAGATCACATCTCACCTATCTAACCTATGGTCACCCTGAAATCAAGACTCAAGTCTAAAGGCGACCGGGCCTTTGTCTGTAGACCCCAACCCTTTGGAACGCCCTCCCTCTTGAAATTAGGCTCGCTGAGTCTGTCCTGCATTTTAAATCACTCTTAAAAACACACTTTTATCGACTTGCTTTTAATGTCTAACGTTTATTATTACCTATTATTTTCATTGTCTTTTTTACTTGTTTTGCAGATGTTTTATTATTGGTTCTGCTCTTATTAGTATAATCATTTTCATTCCCATCTTATTGTTGTTTGTAAACTGTGCATTCCGTTTTGTTCTCCAAACTATACATTTGATTGTTGTTATTGTTGCTGTGAAGCACTTTGTAACTTGGTTTTAAAAAGTGCTACTGTATATAAATAAAAGTTTATTATTATTATTATATGAGGAAGTGTAAAACAAGTTAAAGGGTGCAGGAAGACAGCATGCTTTACGATTTGTGCAAAGAAAGCCTGACCTGTTCCAGATCTCTCTCTCTCTCTTTCTGGTGTTTACTGTCAAAACAAGACCAAAAATGTTATGTTTGTTTCCAAAACTGTACTTTAGGTAGGTGTGTTACTATTTGAACCATTCCATCATGAGACTGTAATGTGACTTTATTTGTTTCAGTAATTGCTTTCGCTGGCTCTTAGTTCAAAGATGGTGAATGCACATTCTTTGTCTTGTATTCATACAGTATACAGTTGCAGGATATAAACAAACCTAAACCTAGCCTCAGTAAAACTCTGCCTAAACCTAAGCTTAATCATAATCATAATCACAATCACAGATATAGAAAGAGCCATTCAGATTCAAAACAAGATCACCATGGTCTAGATATACTGAGATATACTGTAGTGTAGTGTACACTCAATGATTGATTCTTGGCATCAAAAGGTGTTAGCAGGATTACTTCCCTCAAAACACACATTGTGTTGATGGCTGTGCTTCTGGCCATCTGCCAGGCTCACAGGGCATGATCGACTTTGATGAGAGCTGTGACTGTGAGCTACTAGTAGATCACAATCCCACGGTTGGTTACCACTGATTTATGGTATTGGTATATGGCCCTAAATCCTAACCGTAACCCTTTTAACACACATTGCATAAAACCCAAAAGAGCCATGTATGTGCATGGGTCATATATTATAGAGATTGCAGGCTTTTCAGAGGACAGGGTTACTTGAGGTCAGGAGGAGATCAGGCTCTACCAGTTCTACCTTCTCAAAGTGAAACTATTTGGTTTGGTATGGTAGCTTCTATTGGCGCGCGAGCCGGCTTTTTTTTTCACAACCTGCCCCAGTCTGTCCCGCTAATTGTGCCGCAGCAGCCTGCCCCGCAAAATCTGAATCAACGGCCCGCCCCAGCCCGCAATTAAAGAAAAATGATATGATTAGCACATGTTCTAATGAGTACCCCAAGCTTTAAAATACTATAGCAGCTTTATAAATGATATTGTCATGGGCTGAATAAACAAGCATGTTGTTCAGAATGGTTCTTTAAAAATTCACAGTCATTTGGCTCTAAATAGCCATGTCTTTCTAAGACACATGGAAAATAAATAAAAGGCGGCCGTCGGTGATGGATCTTAAATGATAAAACAGAACATGAAACATTTATGCACATATGTTATGTATGC
>CM076978.1:48701698-48781698 GCA_039105355.1 Benthosema pterotum | reverse complement strand
ATGTCCACGGTACCCTGAGGTGAGAGGAAATACACCACACATGTAACTGCGGTCATAGACTTCTATGAAAGGTGACAACCAGAAGTTACTAAATCTATGGACTGGAATGGAACGTTGGTTAACCAGATGTAACTCTTGAGGATGTAAAAATGAAACCAAATGGACCAGTGGTCCTTGAGAGAGTTCCAAGTTAAATATGGAAAGTTGGTTTAACCAGATGTAACTCTTCGAGAGCGTAAACATGAAACCAAATGGACCCTCGCGGGTCCATTTGGTTTCATGTTTACACTCTCAAGAGTTAAAATATTTATCTGAATTAGCCAGAGAATGTAAAAGAATGGTCATTTTTGATCTATGTTTGCCTGTTTTGTTTGTGAAATCCAGCCTGGTATTGTGAACAAAAGCAAAAGAAGTCTTTAGTTTGGGGTCTGTCGGGCTAAAATGTCATCAAATGGTGGTCCTCTGTGGCTCAAATACTGAATAAATTGAGGGCCCTGGTGTCAAAATGGTTGGTCTTACTCTTACTTTTATCTTGAAATTAAATTAATATTACGCAGAGTTAGTTCAGCCTTTAGTCTTGGCCCTCCACAATATTTTATGTATCTCATTTGGCCCCTTGGGAAAAATAATTGCCCAGCCCTGGTCTAACATATCACCAAGTTTGGTGAAAACTGACTGAAACATCTGATTGTTACACTGCCCTAGTGAGATTAGAGTGTTTGTTAACAGTAAAGAAAAAGCAAAGATGAATTGAAACATGTACCATTTTATTTTTTAATAAAACATTTCTCTCTGGATTTCAGGCACATTACTCCAAACAGATGTGTCTTTTACAACAGGTGCTTTCAATGTGGGATACAGGTCTGGATCACACTAAAGGACCAGGAACATTTTAGTGTTAACTCTTGTGTCTGTTTGGACCCAAGGAGTTACAAGGAGACCCTTTGGTGTGAAAAGGATTTACAACTCGTCACATTACAACATGTTCTTCTATGGAAGAATACAGACATGCTAATAATTATAATATATATCTATACACACTGAGGAGTGTGTGTGTGTGTGTGTGTGTGTGTGTGTGTGTGTGCGATACGTAAATGCGCACACGTGCGCGTGCGCACACACACACACACACACACACACACACACACACACACACACACACACACACACACACACACACACACACACACACACACACACAGCCACCTCCTGCTCCTCCTCTATGTGACTCACAGAGACACTGAGCCACCAGCCTCCACCCAGAATCCAGCATAGAGAGGTTGAGTGAAGGAGGTGTGGAAGGTGTGCAGGTGTGTCAGTGTGTCAGAGGACACTGTGTAGAAGGACACAGTGCCAGCAGCATGGTCTACATACACTGATACTCTGTAGGAGGAGGAGGAGGGTCTGACAGGGAGGACAGTGTGATTATCATAGTGCCTCACAGTGTACCTGTTATTAACGCCATTACATTCCAGACTCCAGGACTTATCATTGTATCCAAACCTACTGTCACCATCATCCTGTCTGTGTGCCACTGCTACAGAAACCACTCCACTACACTGTACCTCATAGTAACAGCGTCCACTCAGTGTCTCTCTGGACATCACCTGCCAGGAGGTCTTAAATCTGTGTGGATGAGGAGGATAGTTCTGATCCTCTTTCACCCAGATCACCTTCCTGTTGTTCTCAGACAGACGGAGCTTTCTGTGTGTTGTGTTTGGATCCAGTGTGAGTTCACACACATCTGATGAGAAGAACACACAATACAGCACCAGTTTACAATCACATATAATAATAGTGTGTGTGTGTGTGTGTGTGTGTGTGTGTGTGTGTGTGTGTGTGTGTGTGTGTGTGTGTGTGTGTGTGTGTGTGTGTGTGTGTGTGAGAGAGAAAGTATTCTGTAATGTTAGTAATTTTACTAACGTTTATTGAGACCTGATGTCACTTGTTCTATAAAATTAATTAATGTCAAGGAGCCCCAAAAAATCTATGAAATTGACCTCCTTCTGAAAATATGTTGTTCCAGGGACCCCCAGTAGCAAATATTTGAGTTAAAAGAGGTCTGAATCTGGATTTGAGTCTAAACTCCTGTTTTGATCTGAGTGAGGTCTAAACTCTACTGCTGCCTGTTAACTCTACACAATAATATGAACTTTGTATTGAATGCAGTATTAATTATATCCACAGTCTAGTGAGTCTAACCACCAGGCTAATATTTCACCTCACATTACTGTAACAAACATCCTCTGCTTTGAATGCTAACAGATGGACTGTAATGTCCACAGGTGACCACTAGAGGGAGCATCATGTCCATGACAGACAGCTATATGGTGACTTGATGACATACAATGATACAGTTACTGTCAGTGTGTTAATATCACATACTGTATTACAGTCACTGTCAGTGTGTTAATATCACATACTGTATTACAGTTACTGTCAGTGTGTTAATATCACATACTGTATTACAGTTACTGTCAGTGTGTTAATATCACATACTGTATTACAGTCACTGTCAGTGTGTTAATATCACATACTGTATTACAGTCACTGTCAGTGTGTTAATATCACATACTGTATTACAGTCACTGTCAGTGTGTTAATATCACATACTGTATTACAGTTACTGTCAGTGTGTTAATATTACATACTGTATTACAGTCACTGTCAGTGTGTTAATATCACATACTGTATTACAGTCACTGTCAGTGTGTTAATATCACATACTGTATTACAGTCACTGTCAGTGTGTTAATATCACATACTGTATTACAGTCACTATTATTATCACATATTGTTGTAGTCACATTATGGATATTATGTTATCATAACATAGTGTATTAGTTTACACATTATGGTTATTGTCATCTTCAATCAAATCAGTGGTTCTCAAATTGTCATCTTCAATCAAATCAGTGGTTGTGAAATTATTTTATCTAAAGGACCCCCACATTGATATTCTATTTGGCCACAGCTCCCATCAGGAAGAGAAGATTACAACGTTCACAATAACACTGACGCTGTATTTAGCTGGAACCCTCCAAGGCAGGGGGGGAGAAATCAATTCACGACTGCGACCAACGGATGATTGTTGCTGATGGCTATCAGTCACAGCCGATACTAAAACAGCTGACTGATAGTAAAACAGTTGCTGGGTTTGCTGACTGATAGTAGCTGTTACAACCGTTACTATCAGTTGGGACTCATTCACCACCAGCCGCGACCAATGGACCATCAGCCACGGCTGTTGGTTAGAGTCGAAAAATGATATTCGCTGTCTCTACTCCAAGGACCCCTGGAGGGTCCCTGGACCACACTTTGAGAACCAGTGATCTAAATAGCTGATGTGATGCTTTGACTGAATGAATTAAAGTGAATATAAACTTACACTTCTTCAATCTGGTGAACACTGATGTCAGCCTGCACTCTCCACCGTGGTCCACACTGGAGTTGGAGGAGAGACAAAGTCAGGCCTGAATATTCTCTAGGATAATATAATGATTTTACACCACTAAACATGAAACACGGAACAGCCTCACAGAATAATTGAGATCATTGTGTTCTGTCTAAATCTAGTAGATCATATTGACATCAACGCTGTGGGTGAATATTAAATGAGGTTACTATGACAACAGGTACATCAACATCTCTATGACATCACCATTATGACATCATTTTACTTCCTTAACATACTGGCATTGTGCACAAGAAATGTGTCACTACTGCCATGCTCCAATCACAGTGACTGGCCAATCACAGGGACTGATCAATCACAGCGACTGATCAATCACATCGACTGGCCAATCACAGCGACTGATCAATCACAGCGACTGATCAATCACATCGACTGGCCAATCACAGCGACTGGCCAATCAGAACGTGTCCTTTTTGGACGAATGCTGTTTGTTGCAGACACACAGAGATATTCACACTTAGAATATTGGCAACCTGGATATTGATTTATTCATAAGTTATTGACCACCTGGTTATTGATTCATAGCTATTCAAATATATCATATATTTGAAAAAAGGTGAGCATTCTGGAGTGACGCGCACACGCACACGCACACGCACACACACACACACACACACACACTCCCTTATTGTTATTTTCATCACCTTTCCTCTTCCCTTAGCCACTATTCATTATGCAGACACCTTTATTTATGACTGGAGGTGTGGTCATAGGCGTGTTTGTCACACAGTCCTCAGAGTAGTTAATTTCGTCAAATAGATTTGGGAAATAGATAACGGTATTTAAAAGCACCTGCTAACCTCTACCAGTGTGAAAAGGCAGAGTGCATGTGTGTCTGTGCACCTTGGAGATGTCCAAATGGAACAGCTGCTGCATCAGTTCACATCTCCTTATTTATTGATTATGCAGCAGAAAGTGACTGTCTGCTGTCAGTCACTTCCTTGTGTCCAACACTTCCATGTGTTTAGGTATAGACAAAATAATTGTCTAGTCAAAGACATTAATTGACACATTGCTGCTGATGATTCAGTTTCTCACCATGAGCCTGGATTGTTTCTGATTCTCCACCAGATATGTTTAAATTGATCCTGTTTCATAGAGAAGACCTACATGCATATGCTATACGCTAAATGAGAGATGTAAGAAATGTAAGAAATTGCCCAGAAATGATGGGCAATTTCTATGATTTATGATTTATCAAAAAGACAAGTTCATGCCAATAATAGAGGATTTTCCTCTATTTTTTTTTTAGCAATTCGCTTTTGTACAGAATTGACCCTGCTATTTTTGGAGTGTGGAGACAAAAAGAGAGAGAAAAAAACAAGGCTGCAGGGAGATCCACGGGTAATGAGCCGCTATTTATGAACCGTGTGATACCTATACATAATGTAATGGGTTGTGAAGGTGTTTAGGGGAATTAGGATTGTTACTAAAATAAAAAAAAATGTTCCCCAATGCTAAATGCCCTATTATGGACCTTTAGCTAAGCCCCTCCCAAACTGCTATTGTCCAATAAAACTTTAGATACCCCCCCCCCCCCCCCCCCCCCCCAAACTACTATGGTCCAATCACAGCTAAGCACAACATGTGAAATTCAAGCCCTAAGTCTCTCATACCTCAGAGTGTCCAGTCTGTAGTGTGGATCCTTCACAACAGCAGAGAGCATCGCTTCTCCTGATTCTCCTGGATGATTGAAGCTCAAGTTCAACTCTCTCAAATGGGAAGGGTTGGAGCGAAGAGCTGAGGTCAGCGAAGAACAGCCTTTCTCTGTGACCAGACATCCTGACAAACTGCGCACACACACACACACACACACACACACACACACACACACACACACACACACACACACACACACACACACACACACACACACACACACACACACACACACACACACACACACACACACACACACACACACACACACACACACACACACACACACACACACACACACACACACAATGAATGGCCTCATAATGCATTATAGATGTGGCTTAATAGAGAGTGTTACCAATGCTTTTCATCTCAGAAACTTCTGTTTTAACAGAGAAACAGGTATACTAACTTGAGAGTCTCCAACATGCAGTGTGGACTTCCCAGTCCCACAGCCAGAAGGTGGATTCCAGAGTCCTGAAGGTCATTATTGCTCAAGTCAACTTCTCTCAGACTAGAGCTGGAGCTGAGAGCTGATGATAACTCCTGACAGCATCTCTCTGACAGATTACAGCCACTCAGCCTGAAGAAACAGTGGTAATTTATTATTTGCATTTTCTGTTCAAGATCATATCATACCTGAAATATTTCCAGTTATCAGTAAACCTACATTGCTTTCTTGGAGGCTTTGAGCACTGGCATCAGCCTCAGAAGAGCCTCCTCTGAAGCAGAGTATTTCTTCAGGTCAAACACGTCCAGCTCCTTTCCTGAAGAGAGCAACATGAAGACCAGAGCTGACCACTGAGCAGGAGAGAGCTTGTCTGTGGAGAGACGTCCTGACGTCAGGTACTGTTGGATGTCGTCCTCTAGAGAATGATCGTTCAGCTCATTCAGACAGTGGAACAAATTGATACTTCTCTCTGGAGATGAATTCTCTTTAATCTTCTCCTTGATGTATTTGATGGTTTCATTATTGGTTTGGGAGGTGTTTTCTATCTGTATCAGCAGCCTTTGTAAAAGTTTCTGATTGGTGTCCAAAGAGAGGCCCAGCAGGAAACGCAGGAACAAGTCCAGGTGTCCATTTGGACTCTGCAAGGCCTTGTCTACAGCACTTTGGTAGAGGTGATGAATCTTAGCTTTGTGTGTAAATACCTTGGACCAGATGGAGGTTGTTTGAGGTTCTTCTGACAGTAGGTTGACACCATCCTGGACGAAGGACAGAAATACATGAAAAGCAGCCAGAAACTCCTGGACACTCAGATGGACGAAGCAGAACACTGTGTCCTTATGCAGCCCCTTTTCATGTTTAAAGATCTGTGTAAACATCCCAGAGTACACAGAGGCGTCTCGGACATCAATGCCACACTCTCTCAGGTCTGCTTCATAGAAGATCAGGTTGCCTTTCTCTAGCTGCTCAAACGCCAGTTTCCCCAAAGCCCGAAAGATCTTGGTATTCTCTGCAGTCTTGTCGGACTGTGTCTGAGCTCCGTTGTGATATTTAACACTCTTCTGTCCGAACAGAACCAGCAGGAAGTGGAGGTACATCTCAGTCAGGTACTTTGGCAGGGATCCTTTCACGTCTGTCTTCAACAGGTCCTCCAGAACTATGGCGGTGATCCAACAGAAGACTGGGATGTGACACATGATGTGAAGGCTTTTGGATCTCTTGACGTGGGAGATGACTGGGAGTGCCTGCTCCTCATTCCCAAATCTCTTGATGAAGTACTCCTCCTTCTGTGGATCAGTGAATCCTCTCACCTCTGTCACCCTGTCAACATAAGTGGCTGGGATCTGATTGGCTGCTGCAGGTCGTGTGGTTATCCAGATGTGAGCAGAGGGAAGCAGGTTGCCTCTGATGAGGTTTGTCAGCAACACGTCCACCGAGGCTGGCTTGGTGACATCAGTTACAATCTCAGCGTTCTGGAGGTCCAAAGGAAACCTCAGTTCATCTAATCCATCGAGGATCAACATGACTTGGAACTCCTTCAAGCTGCAGATGAGTTTGGTCTCATCAGGTTTCATGATCCCAACAAAGAAATGCTGAAGGAGTTCCACCAAGCTGTACTTCTTCTTCATAAGGTTGAGTTCTCGGAAAGTGAGTGGAAACAAGAAGTGGACCTTCTGTTTGGATTTGTCTTCTGCCCAGTCCAGAGCGTACTTCTGAGCTAACACCGTTTTACCGATGCCGGCAACTCCCTTTGTCATCACCGTTTTTATTGGTCCATGTTGTCCAGGTAAGGGTTCGTACATGTCTTCACAGCTGATTGGTGTCTCACTGGCTGGTGTCCTGGAAGCTGCTTCAATGAGTCTGACTTCATGTTCTTTATTGACGTCTCCACTGCCTCCCTCTGTGATGTAGAGCTCTGTGAAGATCTGCTTCAGAAGGGTTCGGTTTCCATCTTTAGAGATCCACTCAGACACATTCTGACACTTCTTCTTCAGATAAGACTTGAGTTGTCGTTGACTGACAGGAGCAAGAGTTTCTACAGGACCAAAGAATGGAAGACACCAGTGAGTGTATATGTTAAGATGACCTTCAGTTAGTAATAAAAAATAACTGCACTCAGAAGAACCATGTATTGCCATGTTAAATACCATATTAACACTATATAAAACTTTGTTACTTTGATGTTAAAGCCAAGGTATACATAGTCTTTGATGTTAAAGGTACACATAGTCTTTCTTACTCATCATCAGGAGGTCAGCCAGCTCCTCCATCTTCAGACTCCTCAGGAGGTGCAGTGTGATCATCAGAGCTCCCTCTGTGATGCTTCTCCTCTCCTCCTCCTCCTCCTCCCCATAACTCTCTAAGCATTCTGGGTAATCTGTTGTCAGAACCTTCTGGAACCTCTTCATCTCTTTCTTCACAAGTGTTACAAGTTTCTCTTCAAGCAGCTGAAACACATGATAATAGAATAATGTTTGAACTCAACAATACTGGATTTGAATGGAAATGATTGTCATATGACAGAAAAAGAGATAGAGAAGAGAGGTGCTTCACTACCACTGTGTTTCTGTGTGAATGTGGACAAATGAGTGATGTTTTAACTTTATAAACAATAAGCGAAAATATTTGGGGATTGTGAAAACAAGCGAGGCCTGCATCGTTTGCATATTTAACTTAAATACATCAATAGCTCAGGAAATATGTGCCCTTTTGGAAATAAATTGATCCCTGCATGATGCATGCCTTTTAGTTGCTTGGTGGCCATACATTCTGCGATCATGTGATCACTGTCCTGGAGGTACTAACTAGATCTAATGACACTGATCAGACTGAACTGAATGTTTGATGTTTTAATAGTCAAACTTTCATCACATTACATGGGTTGAATGAATGCTCCAATCAGAAGCGGGTATTATCTCTTCATTTTATTTACATTTGTGTATGTACACACTTCATGCTCATATCTCTACCATCTTTTAACTGACTGATTCTCTGATTGTCTGTATATTTTACATGATGGGTGTTTTAATGGCGCTTGGTTTGAAAGTACTTTTTTTCCGGATTAAATGTTTTCTGGGTGTGATAAATGCTTTGTTTGACACAAGGCCTGCTTGTCTCTATTGTGATCAACTCATTATGTATTCATGTTGTGTAGATGAAGTAAAGCTGTTGTTGTACATTGATGTACCTTAAATATGGAGTCCAGATCTGTTTGATGTTCCTGAGCTGACTGACCACTGGAACCCTGCTGAGATATCTGCTGCTGGTCACTGTGGAGGACACACACACACACACACACACACACACACACACACACACACACACACACACACACACACACACACACACACACACACACACACACACACACACACACACACACACACACACACACACACACACACACACACACACACACACACACACCAACAAGACCTGATAAAAAACTTTGGGGTTTTAAACATTCAGGAATCGAGTGGTCATGTGTGGTCCTTGTAATTGCTGGCCATAAAAAAACACATTTTAAGGAAACGAAAATTACTGCAATCGTTTTTATGTTCAAACTGTACACTGACTTTATTATTTCATGACAAAGTGAATGATTTATAGATATAGCACTTATCCTGTTGATTACACACAGACTACTGTAGGTTCATCCACTGCATGAAAAGAAGGTTAGGGTTTAGGGGCAATTATGGACACTGGATTTACCCCTGAACATACAGTAATATATATGGCAATATAACAGGTGTGTTGGTACAAAAAACATGTAACGGCTTGAGAGCGGGAGTAATACATGGGAAACAGGGAGTAATCAAAGGCACCTCTAGTTATAACAGGATTTTCAGCTGAGAGAGCGCTGTGCAATAAAGCAAGTTGAGTTGTTGTCATTGTGCTGCTTGCTCTTTTCATGCACACGCCTGTGTCTGATTTTAGACACTCAATTCACAGTGGAATCTTCATGATAATGCAGGTGTTTATCACTCCAATGTGCCCACCAGCAAGGCACTGTTGAGGCAACTAATGTATAATTTCATGCAACGACTAGAGGTGTCTAGTAGTAACAGCATCATAGTGACACTAACAACGACTGGAGGTGTCAGTAGTAACAGCATCATAGTGACACTAACAACGACTGGAGGTGTCTAGTATCATCATAGTGACACTAACAACAAGTGGAGGTGTCTAGTATCATCATAGTGACACTAACAACAAGTGGAGGTGTCTAGTATCATCATAGTGACACTAACAACGACTGGAGGTGTCTAGTATCATCATAGTGACACTAACAACGACTGGAGGTGTCTAGTATCATCATAGTGACACTAACAACAACTGGAGGTGTCTAGTATCATCATAGTGACACTAACAACGACTGGAGGTGTCTAGTATCATCATAGTGACACTAACAACGACTGGAGGTGTCTAGTATCATCATAGTTACACTAACAACGACTGGAGGTGTCTAGTATCATCATAGTTACACTAACAACGACTGGAGGTGTCTAGTATCATCATAGTGACACTAACAACGACTGGAGGTGTCTAGTATCATCATAGTGACACTAACAACGACTGGAGGTGTCTAGTATCATCATAGTGACACTAACAACGACTGGAGGTGTCTAGTATCATCATAGTGACACTAACAACGACTGGAGGTGTCTAGTATCATCATAGTTACACTAACAACGACTGGAGGTGTCTAGTATCATCATAGTTACACTAACAACGACTGGAGGTGTCTAGTATCATCATAGTGACACTAACAACGACTGGAGGTGTCTAGTATCATCATAGTGACACTAACAACGACTGGAGGTGTCTAGTATCATCATAGTGACACTAACAACAACTGGAGGTGTCTAGTATCATCATAGTGACACTAACAACGACTGGAGGTGTCTAGTATCATCATAGTTACACTAACAACGACTGGAGGTGTCTAGTATCATCATAGTGACACTAACAACGACTGGAGGTGTCTAGTATCATCATAGTGACACTAACAACGACTGGAGGTGTCTAGTATCATCATAGTGACACTAACAAACCCTGTCCAGAGCTGCTATGATGTCAGGTTCAGGCTGCACAGCCATTGGCTCAACACCCTGCTGATTAGATAGGACTCTTATTGCCCTTTATGGTATTGCTGTACTTTGTATCGTACTATTGTTTATTATCCTTCCCCTTTGTTGTCTGTTTCTTATGTTTTTGGATGTGGCTTTTATGTACCGTACTATAGGCATCTGTCTGAAATAAAGATTACATATTTATGGATAGTTAAAACAGAACTGTAATTTTTCATTTCATTAAGAGTTTAATTTATTTGTATCTTCAGTACATGTGTCTTCAGCCCCTAATTCAGAAACAGACAATACACTGATTTAAATAATTATTGGAAAGACCTTGTGATAATTATACATGCTGTAGAGTTTAATAAAACTACATCATGTATTGTTTTCTGGTTCTTTCTCACACTGACCTCTGATCAGTAGAGTGGTGTCCATCTTTGAAGTTAATCAGTCCTGGCTTGGACCGGTCACTCGTCATGGAGACACAGCTGGGTACAAGAGACCCTGATCTGTGATGATCAACCCTGAAACCACGACAACCATCATACACATTTATTTATTTATTTATTTATTCATCTATCCTTTATAACCATGTAAAAGCTACATTTAAAGCTTTATATTACACTTAAAGATTTATATTACGAGTAATATAAATCACGCCTTCTAGTTAATTTTCAACAGGACCGGTAATGTTTTGAAAACAGTGTGAGACAAAGCAAGCGCGTGACGCCGGGCGATGTCCAGAGTTGTTTGTTGTACAGTTGATCGTTTTGTGCACACGCCCATGATTTATTTTAGACTTCAAACCTTTTTTTTTCTTGCTATGTGATTCTTGTTTGTCGGCACTGATTGGTATGGTGTAATCAATATTCAACATGACTCAGTGTTTGGAACACATTATATGACCGATTTACAACTTGGCTGTTTCACCTGATTGTGTCACCAGTCACAACCTTATGATTTCCTCCTGTGTGAACGTATGAAGTTGCAGATATGCATTTTTCATTGACCTTTTTGTGGTTCATTCACCTTTAGTGTTCCAGGTCAAAGATGACCAAACCATTGCACGCACACGCATGCACATTTGTGCAGTTTCAACAAAGGCTGATTGTGTGTTTTGGGGTAATAATTCATGAGCAGTTAAAACAGAACTAGCCTGGTCTAGCCCTCAATGATTTTGGACTTGGGGGGCAGGGGTGTCGTGGGATACCCACGGCGGAAGTGCTGCGCTCTGATTTGATCTCACTAACGTGTCGTCATCTCCGGCCCCTCCCACGCCCGTCCACTGCTGTTCTACGTCACATCATTTAGAGCGACGCCCACCCCGGAAGGTTGACACGCCCCTCAAGGCCACTTTCCAACGCGCGTTAGTCCAGGCTTTCCGTTTTCGCGCAAGGCGGACGAAAATGAAAGCCTGGGTGTCGAGGCTAAAACAGAACTGTACATTTGCAGTTCATTTAGAATTGAATTAATGTGTATCTGTAGTATATGTTTCTGATTCAGAAACAAATACAACACACTGATTTACACAAAGAGGGTCCCATAAACCCTAAACCCATGTATTGTTTCTCACACTGACCTCTGATCAGTAGAGTGATGTCCATCTTTGAAGTTAATCAGTCCTGGCTTGGAGCGGTCACTCTTCATGGAGACACAGCTGGGTACAGGAGACCCTGATCTGTGATGATCAACCCTGAAACCATGACAACCATCATAAACATTACATTTATACATCACCATGACAACCATCATAAACATTACATTGATACATCACCATGACAACCATCATAAACATTATATTTATACATCACCATGACAACCATCATAAACATTACATTTATACATTGATACACATGAGTCATGACATAACTATATTCATATATTGTGTCCTGTCCTATGCTCTTTTAAATAGGTCAGAGGGACATTCTATTAATCCTACTTCACCAATGCCAGAATACAGTAAATACAGTATTGCATCCCATCACCTGGAGGGTGACATGATTGTGCCTTTTCTCAATTTAGTGAGTTTAGCTATGTCTGCATCACATCACATAGCTTACCGGTACATTTTTTTACATCATGTGCCCTCTTTTGACAGCAATGAAGTGCTTCTTAAAATGTGAGTTATACATTAAACTTTATGATTATGAGCTGTTTGAACATGTACATCTACATCAGGTTTTATTTCAGGTCAACATGATAACAGAGACAGTCGAGGTCATGTGGTTTTATACTGCTTGTAAATGCATAAAATGTGTGCGTGTGCATTTGCGTGTTATAATGTTTGTTGGAGGGGTGATGGGTACAGGGAAATGTACAATGTTTATCTCGGGAACCAACGGACTGATCTAAATATGGACACATGATGATCAGCGCTAGTGGTCAACTTTCTGATTTAGAGGATGCAGTTTGACAGGATAGTAGAATTTACAATTATGATGACTATGGCATTTAACACTACAGTAGATACTATAATCAAGAGCCACTTACAGTAAGCTAGACCAAAATACATGGTAATGTAGACAAGACAAAAGACAGAAAATATCCTGCATAAGCAAAAAGCTTTGTATGAAGTACAGTTCACAATGTGCAGCGATGTGACACATTGTGAGCTTGTAGATCACACATTTTTAGAATATCTAACAGAATGTAAACTAGACTAATGTATTGGCCGTGTGTCCCTGCATGTTCCGCACAGCGTAATACACCCCCACAGTGAATAGAAAACAATGCTATCATCATATCAGTTGACTATCCATACCTTCAGTTCAACAATATCATTTCCATCATTCAGCAGATGGTAAACGGTATTCAGGTGTGGTCTACGTTTATACAACATTGCAACCCAGCCAAATTAAAATGATAAATTGCACTGATATTTTGTGGTGTTCATTTTATATTGGCTAAACTATATAAATATGTTTCCCATAACCTTCCTCTCTGTAATATAAGATGTTGGACTAAAGACATTCTGACCTCTGCTCTGATCAGTAAGTTCAATACAACTACTGTATATCAGATCTTCTTCTCTGATACCACATACTTTCCAAAGTTTGATCTGTGTCAGAGTGCTGCTCCATTTCATGGCGTCGCATTTCAAGCAAGGTATTTGTCGTAGGCAGGAAGAGACTGAAAGTCATTTTCACTATCATGCAATTCCAGACAGCAGATTCGCTCACCATGGGAGTGAAAATACAACCGGAAGTTTGGTGGAATGCATTGGAGTCTAATGAGAGCTGACAGCTCCTGAACAAATAATATTATGAATAAATGAGACCTTTTGTAAAATATTCACTTCTGGAAAATCACAGAAGACCTATAACACATTATTTTCTGATGTGTTGCATTTTGATGTGTGCACTGTGATTTTATAGAGGCATGTAAAAAACAAAAGTATGTTTCTGAACACCCCAAATATCGCGAGACTGTCTGCTGTTTCCTGTCTGGCCGCCAAATCTCCAAGACCTCCGAGACAGAAAATACGGCTACTGCTGTTTAGATTTATGTTAATCAAATAGAAATTGATTAGGGCATAAAAGTGTGATGTGCATTCTTTTATAGTCCTGAACAATTATATGAAACAGCAGGTGTCAGCGGTACATAAATAATGTTTCTCCATGATCTGTTCCAGCTGACACTGTGTTTATTCATGTAACTTCTGGTATGAGATTTTAACTCCCATGAAAGTGCCTTGCCACAGCTCAGTCATGTGACCATGCTTGATGGGGGGAGGGGCAGAACACCAGTGTTTTTGAGAGTATTTTGATTTAGTCTTAGTCTTTTCAATAAGACATATTTAGTCTTTTAGTCTTCTGAAATTATTTTTTCAAGTCCAGTCTTAGTTGACAAAACGTCAAACATGATTTAGTCTAGTTTTAGTTTTTTAGTCGTTTAGTCTTACATGCAAATGCATTTTAGGTTTATATAATTATGTTATACAGATTTATAGTTTTTAGTATAACATGTCTCGTTTTATTTTTTTGTATAAAATTACT
Source organism: Benthosema pterotum (assembly GCA_039105355.1). Lineage (NCBI taxonomy): Eukaryota > Metazoa > Chordata > Actinopteri > Myctophiformes > Myctophidae > Benthosema > Benthosema pterotum. The sequence continues at coordinate 48,767,046 of CM076978.1, read as the reverse complement.
GGAATAGTAATAAGTTCCTTTCCTGAAAAGCTATGCAATGTATAGTGGAGATATTGTATGTTCACATACTTAAAAAGAAAAAGATAAACAAGTTTCTTATTTCCATTAGTCTTAGTCTTCGTCTTAGTCTTTTGAAAACACACATTCAGTCTTTTAGTCCCATTTAGTGTTTTGAAATTCATTTTTGTTAGTCTAGTCTTAGTCGACTAAATATCAAAAACCTTAGTCGAATTAGCCTTTAATCCTAGTCGAGAAAAACAACACTGCAGAACACCAACAGCAATCAACGTCACTTTCTTTTATTCCACGTTGTAGTGGCCTAGATAAAACAACAAATAATGACCCCAAATTTGAATAATAGTTGATACAATCGTTTTCCACACTGACCTGTCATCAGTAGAGTGGTGTCCATCTTTGACATTAATAATTGCATCCTTGGACCAGTCACTCTTCATGGAGACACAGCTGGGTACAGGAGACCCTGATCTGTGATGATCAACCCTGAAACCATGACGACCATGTGTGAGTGTTTGTTGCTAGGGGTGGTGGGTAGAGGCAAGTGTCAAATATGATCTAAGTATGGAAACATGATGTTCAAGGTCAACATATTTGGTCTGCCGTCTATTTTAGAAGATGCAGTCTGACAGGACAGTAGTAGAATTTACATTTACAATTTAGGCATTTAACAGATCTTAATCCAGAGCGGATTACAGCAAGCAAGAACAAAATACATGGTAATATGTAAAAACATAACAAGAATCTAATATATTATACTTTTCTTTCTGCATTACTGCATTACTTTCAATATTACTTTCTGTCAATCTTTCTCATTGAAAATGTTCTTGTGAAATGTTCTTGACAACTGCAGAAGTTAAATAATTACTTATTTTCTATAATTTATCAAATTATTTATTCAGGAGGACGTTTTTTCAAGTTGATTTCATATGGATTTCCCAGATAGTCAAGTGCGCTTTTTTATTGTAGCTATGCTACACTGGCCTACACAATATTTGATTAATAGTGACACTAAATATTTAATTATACATTTTTTACAACATTTTTCTTTTAAGTAATATGTAATAGTAATACTAATAGATTACACTTGCTCAGACAGCAATATTGTAATACAATATATTGCTTTAAAATGAAGGTAATAAGTAATAAGTAATACATTAACAAGGTATAGTAATATTCCCAACACTGGTTGCTGACTATCAGTAAAGTACTTTGTCCTTTTTATAAAAGTGTTTATGGCAGAGGACAGCAAAGCTTTTTGACATAAAGTGCCATGTTTTAATTTAAGGTTAGTTATTAATTATGTTTAATTATAACACCACATTATTTCATTTTTTTTTCTCCAAATGATCTTAATTGGACATGGGCTATAAAAAACAATCTGTATCTATGCTTCTTTAGATAATGTTTTCTTAGATAAGTAATAAACACCATTAGCCTTAACCATGTCTCACCCATGACTCATTCGTGTTAGTCAATGTAAGCCTTTGAATGAATATAGAATTACAGTATGTGCAGGATGTTAACTTGTATATAATGTACATGTGACGGGACTTCATTTAACAGAATTTTAACACCAGTGTGCCAATAGTAACCCTCCCCTGTGCCAATGTTGGCAATGATCCCGAGATCACACTGCACTGGTTTTTGAAGTATATACTGATACATTTCTGTCAGATAGAAACACAGTTCCCTAACAGATAATGTTTCTTGTCGACTGTAATGAAACTCTTGCTAGTTAATCTGTTCCTCACTTTGACCTGGAACCTCCTCAAGGACCCCCGGGGGTCCCCAGACCCCACTGAGAATCACTGACTTTGGTTTCACAAGTAATGTCTGCTGACAAGAATCATGTGCTTGTCAAAATAACATCAGGAGAGTAGACCAGCACGCACAACAACGCACACCAACACACACACACACACGCGCGCGCACGCACACATGCAGTATTTCCAACATTATAACATTAATTTATACTATAGACTATAATAGACTTTATATAATGCACTAGAAAATACGGCCCAGGCGGTTAGCTCAACCGCCTGGACACCTAGGCTGCCAAGCCAGCCTGACGGCGTGCCCCGGGTTCGATTCCCGAGCCCAGCAGACTTTGCTGCATGTCATTCCCCATCTCTCTCCCACTTTCCTGTCAACCTACTGTCCTATCAATAAAGGCAAAAGCTCAAAAACAAATCTTTAAAAAAAGAAAATACATTACATACAGTTGAAAAGGGTAAACAAATAATAAACATGTGACACTAACCCTGTAGTTGGTTGATCAGGATCCATGTTTCTTCTATTGGTGACTCACTGTGGACGACAGAATCTGAAAAACAACATTTTAACTCAGTGGGTGACAGCATCTGATAAACAACATTTTAACTCACTGTGGACGACAGCATCTGATAAACAACAACATTTTAACTCACTGTGGACGACAGCATCTGATAAACTACAACATTTTAACTCACTGTGGACGACAGAATCTGATAAACAACAACAAATCAACAACTTGTAAGAATAGACTGTAGATCACATATGGTCAACATACGGCCAGCGGGCCACACCCGGCCCACTGGCACTTGGCACCAATTCATAGTGATGAAGATTTGAGTACCTGCTTCCATATTCTATCTGTAGTCAAATGTTAAATGTTTAAAAGCAACAGTGAAATAGTCGGTAGGTTATAGCATAATGGAATGTGTTTCAATGTGTTTTATGATGTGAGTGACACAGCACAGCTGTGAAACTTTAATAATATAGACAGCCAGTGCAGCAACAATGAAGCATAGAATACAGAATGATATATTTTTATTCCATGTTTTGCTTCACCACCTATCCTACCTATAGGACATACCTGTACCAGTATAGGATCACTCTACATCATACCTGGGCATTATGCGGCCCGGGGGCCAAATGCGGCCCTTTGGCTGACTCTGACCGGCCCGGAGACCACCAGTGGTCCTTGAGAGAGTTCCAAGTTAAATATGGAAAGTTGGTTAACCAGATGTAACTCTTTGAGAGCGTATAAATCAAACCAAATGGACCCTTGCGGGTCCATTTGCTTTCATTTTTACACTCTCAAGAGTTAAAATAATCATCATCTGAATTAGCCCAAAGTCTACACATTCAATCAGAGAATGTAAGAGAATGGTCATTTTTGTTATCCTGTTCCCCCCCCCCCCCCCAAATCTAGCCTGGAATTGTGGACAAAAACAAAATAAATCTTGAAGAAAGTTTTGGGATCTGTGGGGCTAAAATATCATCAAATGGTGATGTGTGGTTCAAATACGGAATAAATAGTGGGGCCTGGTGTCAAAATGGTTGGTCTTACTCTTACTTTTATGACTTTTTGACTTTAGTTCAGCCTTTATCTTGGCCCTCCACAATATTTTATGTATTTCATTTGGCCCCTTGGGAAAAATAATTGCCCACCCCTGCTCTACATCTATAGGCTTGTGGATCAGTTATTGTTGTCTCGACTCATATTGATGGTAAACATTCAGCTGTAATCATGCTGACTGTTTGGCAATTAAAACGTATCATATATAGCATAATTCATGTGATATTTATAGTGTACATGTTTTGGATCCCACCCCCCCCAATAGTCAAAAAATATACATTGCTGACAATTTTTCCAGGACAATTCAATAGTCACTTTAAATTAGATAAATTCCAAACCTTTTCCAGGATTGGATTATTTTCTTTCCAGTAATTTCCTGAGTTGAAGCTGAACATTCAACACTGTGTTTCACATTTCATTTCAACAGTCAATGTGTTTCCCTTCAGTCTCTTTATCAAAGTCTCTATGGAGAACACAATGCTGATTAAAACAACAATAAGAATCAATCATAGAGGTCCAGACGGTTAGCTCAACTGTCTGGACATCTATAGGCTGCTAAGCTGGCCTGACGGCGTGCCGCGGGTTCGACTCCCGAGCCTGACGGCCTTTAGCATGTGTCACCACCATCTCTCTGCTGCTTTACTGTAGCTACTGTTGACTATCAATAAAGGTATAGCAAACGACAATCTTATAAACAAATATTTTTTAGTAATCAGTCAATAACTTTTCAATTTGTAGATCGGGCAGGCTATTTGCATTTCGTAAGTTTGTAAACAACACTGATGGGATTCAATTAAAACAATTAAATCTAAGCAAATCTATGCATTAAACAATTTCTGCTTGATTATGCAAAACATTGACAAAGGTAATGGAATGATGGTAATAAAATAATTGTTGTGTAAATAGTTATATCAGTACCTGTTCATGCTGTCGATGCTGAAGGTTTGCTTCTCTGTTCTGATACTGTACTGATGATGTGGAAGATATGACCTGAGAGACAGAGAGAGAGAGAGACAGAGAGAGAGAGGGAGAGAGAGAGAGAGACAGAGAGAGAGCTAGAGCAGTGTAATCTACGTAAGTAGGGTCATGTTTACAGCTTTATGATGGTGACTGAGAGTGATAGTAAGTAAGTTTATTGAGTACAAGGTACACAGTGCTGTATCAGTAGTAGGTTTTCCCATCAGAGGGGCCCTGGGTGCTCGGTTGCTCATACATGCACAGTGTTCATGTCGCACACATGCTCGTGCACATGCAGAGACAACAAAATCAATTTGCAACCGCAGCGTAAAACGTTGCGATGGGTGGCAAAACGCTCACGACTGTTATCCCCAAAAATCTACAAGTTCAAAACAAAACAGGATGTTAGTTCATTTATCTGTTAACAAATTCACAACCAATTTGAGTTCAAATCACAAGAAGAAACACCTGTGTGAAGTGAGGGGTGCTCTTGCATTGTACTGTACATGATCATGATGGAAAACAGACCCTGTGAATTTGCTCAGTCTTTGTGAAGTAACATTCTCCATTCATTGTCAATAAGAAATGTAATGTGTATTTAAGACCAAGTTTGTGAACATACTGTATAATAAAGTCTGGACAGAAAGCCTAAAAATGTCCAAATAATTCAAGATAAAAACTTGACAACGGAAACGTTAACATAGGCATAGCACTTCAAACATCCTGTAAAGGACTGGCTTCAACACTACCTGAAATACATTTTTGAATGACATTTTTATCCAAATGTACAAAACATCTTTCACAAAAGTGATCAGTTGTTCAGACACGAATAACACTCCAAACTGGAGCCAATTCCTAGAACTGGGGGGGGGGGGGGGGGGGGGGGCGGTGGCACAGTGGTTAGTGCTGTCGCCTCATAGCTAGAAGGTCCTGGGATTGATTCCTGCTAGTGGTGCTGCTGTGGATGCTGGCGGTATGTCTCCTCCTCTGTGTCATCAGTGCCCACACATACCCGAGGCGGGGGTTGCTGAAAGGGCCTTTCTGTGTCCCCTATAGTAGATACGCTCACAAAAACATGTAGTAATCCTGGCCAGCCGGGGTGCCTGATGGAGGGGACTGGAACTGGTTGGAAAGTCACTCCCCCCTGCTCGGTGAAAAGAAGGCAGCTTGGACTCCACATGCAATGAAGGAAGCATGAGTCCGCCGCCTCCTGAGGTTGGGATCAGGTTGTATAATTGGGTTAAAAATGGGAAGCAAAATTGTGGGATAAAAAAAAATGAAATTACAAAAATATAATAGAAAATCAGCCACGTTTATTGGTCCAGTTTTAAAAATCCCCCCTCCTCCCTCACAAAAATAAAATCAAAACTAAACCATAGCCATCATGTAGTGTTTCTGGTGTGTGTGTCCAGCTCTTGGCAGCGTGTCTCCAGGACTCCTCTGAACACCTGGAACCTGTGGTTGAGGTCTGGGTGGACATGGACCTTCATAGCGCTGCCCAGAGCCCCGCCGGGCCGCGCCGCCCCGTAGAACACACGGCCTATCCGGGAGTGGACCAGAGCCATGGAACACATGACACACGGCTCCCTGGTCAGGTACAGGTCCAGACCTGTGCAGATGTAGGGCCTGGTGGGGCGGTCCCCCGCTTCCTCTGGCTGCTGGGCCTGCAGGGACCACCCAAGAGAAGATAAGCAACATTACACCTGAGAGAAGGTGGGCCATAGCATTAGTGGTGTAGTGATACATGATTAAAGGTGCAGTGCAGTGTTGCCAACTGCCAAAATCCAAAATGCACTAGTGGCACTTCCAAAATGCACGAGAATGCGTTAGATGCTCGCCTGGAAGGGAATATACAGTATATAAACCTACAGATCAAAATGAACATTAATCCTCAACATTCTCTACAGTAGTTGTGTAAACTTGGGATAATTCACACAATGAATATTTTAACTCTTGAGTCTCAAAGACTTACTGTACATCTGGTTAATCAACTGTTCAGCATTTAGCCTGGGGACGACTGATTGAAAACCACTGTCATTGGAGGAAAAATGGTGAAAAATGAGGGTTTTATCTCTGGTGCTTTTTGCCCCAACTCACCAGTCACAAAGCACTAGATTTTCCACCAGGAGCTTTTCACTAATTTTTGCGCTATGGGGTTCTGAAATCTAAAAAAAAAGCTAATTACAGCAACAAATGCGCCAAGTTGGCAACACTAGTGCAGTAAACTGGAAATGATGTGAGATTTATTATGGATCCCACCTGATTATCTGGCACAGAGGGTTTCTGAACCAATCAGATCATTGCATCCCTTCAGGCGATGGGACGGCATCGTTTGAGGGACGGCTCTACGCTGAGCTATACCTGTAGGCTATACATGTGAAGCATGTTTGTCTACAATAGTCGCTCAACTCTGTCACTTTAGTGCTATATGTCTAATTTCTACCATATAATGTGTTCAGATATACAGTATATTGTGATGATCGAGTTTAAACCCAGTAATGCACTGTCTGGATGTTTCTGTTACAGCCTACCCTAAACCCACAAGCGGTGTTCCTTTTTTACTGTTGATTTGCACCACAATCCAAGATGCCTTCAATCCACTTAGGTAAAACCTGTTCAGTAGTTTACCACAAAATCTGTTCTGTATCTGAATCTGTTCTTACCACATACAGTATAAATGTGCCAGCGTTGCAATACCTTGCAATCTTCTCCCTTTCTTCCTTGTGTCATAATTCCTGTCTGTGAGCCTAGATTTCCCCTCAAAATGGCGTCCATTAATCATTTAACTCATTGGTTAATGCATGCATTAATCTTCATTCTATTGTCAGCTTAAATGCTTCACATTTTCTCACCTGTTAGAAGTATGTTTGCCTCACTCACTGACTGATCTGTTAAAACTGTTCTGTGGTTTTGGTGAGTAGATGTTCTTTGAAAATGTTATTCGGAGGATGGGGCACTTTTTGTGCAAAGACATGAACGGCAAAGACATGGACATTACATTACAACATTATGGATGGCATGAACACAGAGAACACATAGATACAAACCACACAGATATTTACCTGCATGTTCAGCAATGACTCCGATTGGTCGGCAGTAAAGTGACAGTCAGGGTGTTTATCCAATGGGTACGCTCCGCCACCCTGTGCTCTCGCCACCAGGTCTATACACACCTGTAGGTCACATGATCACGACTGATTTTAACCTTTCCCCTACCGGTTTAATTAAGCCAGCTATTTTCATGATTCTAATTCAGTGGTTTTCAACAGGTGGTCCGGAGACCACCAGTGGTCCCTGAGAGGGTTCCAGGTGGTCCCCAGGGTAAATGATGGACAGTTGGTTAACCAGGTGTAACTCTTTGAGAGAGTAAGCATGAAACCAAATGGAGCCATCTTTTAGAGTACCCTATGCTTCGGTATGCTGACAAGCTTCATGGAGATGCTAATTTTCCTTTCCAGCTCGATTTGGCACCTGCCCACAGAGCCAAAACTACTAACTGCTGTACTGACCATGATATTACTGCGCTTAACTGACCTGCCAACTGTTCTGACTGAACAATACAAATACTGTTATTGAAGCAAAACTGGGCTTCCATAACACCTCAACAGTGCCACAGGTTGATCACCTCCATGCCACGCCCCATTAATGAAATAATTTGTTCTAAAGTAGCCCAGACCAAGTATTAACTGTATACATTAATATACTTTTCAGATAGTCAACACTTCTTGTTTAAAACACATTTTTTAGTTGTCTCATAAAATATTCGATTTTTTCGAAATCCTGATTTGGTGGGTTTTATGAGCTGGAAGCCAAAATTGTGTAAAATGTGAGCAGTGGATCTATAATTAAAGAAAGTTCGGGATTTTGAATGGAATTGTGGAAATAAACCAACTTTTTGTTGATATTCTAATTTTTTGGAATGGACCTGTATGCTCTACAGCAGTGGTTTTCAACCTTTTTCATACCAGGGCCCAGTATTTATTCTGAATTTTAGCCACAGACCACCATTTAGGAAGGATAATTGGCAAAATGTTGGTCAAAATAACAATTCTTCTACCTTTTTTAATTGCGTACATTCTTGCAAATTAAGTAATGTTGATGTTTAAATACAGTGTTGTAGTGGGGATTTTAGAAGTGGGGGACGCCTCTTAAAGGGGAATTCCACCCATTTTCTTTTTTTTCTGAGTGTACAAATGTGAACCAAATGGACCCTAGCGGGTTCCATTTGTACACTCTCAGAAAAAAAGGACACTCATTAACATGGTGAAATATATCTTGATGATGTCATCAAGATGTATTTCACCATGCTAATGAGACCTCCATTTCTAGGAAACACAGAATGGGGGGAACCTTTTTATCATGTCCATCCACACAACATCTCTAAGGTATATTAATTTCATAGTAAAATATTGAAAATGAGTGGAATTTCCCTTAAGACACGTGCATGCACACTTGCATTTGCGTGCACCTGCGCAACACACACAGACACGCTATTAGAACAAGCATAGCATATTGAGAAAGATTGTTTAATTGTATCCATAAAAGTAAATGACAAGACAAAAAACATAGGCCTACTTTTGGCCCAAAAATATTTTAGATGTGAGAGAAGTGGGGGGACAGTCCCCCCGCGTCCCCCCTCCACTACACCCCTGTTTAAATATAATAAATATAAGCATCTGTAATAATTTAGCTGGGAACCACCTAGAAATCTGAAAACCACTGGTCTACAGCAGGCGTCGGCAACCTAGGGCACGCGTGCCAACGTTGGCACGCCGGGTGGCATCGGCTGGCACGCGGCCAGATTCTGGAAGACGTTTTTTTCCCCCTTTTGGTAATAAAAATAAGTGCATTTCTCTTGAATGTGCATGTTATAAAATAAAGTTATCTGCGCTAAGGCTTCAAACCGAAATTGCGATTTGAAACCATGTCATTAGGAAATCGCAACGGCAGCGATTATTCATTAATTTAATCAACTAGGGCCTTACCCGTTGTGAATATATGAACACCAAATGATGTACTCACTGTGTGGGTAATGTGAATCCTTCATCACATTATGTGATGAAGGATTTGATGAAGGATTGCTTTAATGCACAGGCACAGACACTGCAATGGCCAGTCATAAAGTGTGTGTGTGTGTGTGTGTGTGTGTGTGTGTGTGTGTGTGTGTGTGTGTGTGTGTGTGTGTGTGTGTGTGTGTGTGTGTGTGTTGGTGTTTGCATTACCCCCTGTGGCCGAAAAGGGAATTGCCAATGTTAAGCGAATGGGGAAATTTAATTCACCAATAAATTCATTATTAATCAACAATTTGTTAATTTGAAAAAAGGGCTTCCTCAGTCTCTTCCTAATGTTATGGTCAATGACTGTGTGAAAAATCATAGTGATCGGTGCAGCCAGTGATGAGTTATGCTTGCTTCAGACATTCAGACATTCAGACATTCAGACATTCATTATTCATTAATTTAATCAACTAGGGCCTTACCCGTTGTGAATATATGAACACCAAATGATGTACTCACTGTGTGGGTAATGTGAATCCTTCATATTTGATGAAGGATTGCTTTAATGCACACGCACAGACACTGCAATGGCCAGTCATAAAGTGTGTGTGTGTGTGTGTGTGTGTGTGTGTGTGTGTGTGTGTGTGTGTGTGTGTGTGTGTGTGTGTGTGTGTGTGTGTGTGTGTGTGTGTGTGTGTGTGTGTGTTTTGGTATTTGCATTGCCCCCTGTGGCCGAAAAGGGAATTGCCAATGTTAAGCGAATGGGGAAATTTAATTCACCAATAAATTCATTATTAATCAACAATTTGTTAATTTGAAAAAAGGGCTTCCTCAGTCTCTTCCTAATGCTATGGTCAATGACTGTGTGAAAAATCATAGTGATCGGTGCAGCCAGTGATGAGTTATGCTCGCTTCAGACATTCAGACATTCAGACATTCAGACATTCAGACATTCAGACAGACAACTCCTTAATTATAGTATTGATATTCAACCGGAGCGACTCTGATCCAGTGTTGACACTTCTGTGCTGCGCGCAGCCCTGCCCAGTCACTCAGTGCGCCTGCAGTGCCTCTGCTCTGTGCACGTGCGCAGAGCAGTGGAGCAAGTTGTTTTGCTCCCAAACAGTAAAAAGTCGCGTCGGTGGCTGGCTGGTTGCTAGCCAGTAAGCCAGCGCATGTCGTCTGTCCCGCGGACCCCCCGTCATGTCAACCTAACCAGACAACATCCACGCTGAAATTATTGCGTTTCGACTGGTGTATGGCTTCACTTTAGCCTCCCTCCTCCCTCTCCTTGCCTGTTGAATATTATTAGCAATGAGGCTAGCTTGTAGCTTGTGTGTGCTGCTGCTGCTGCGTGCGTGCGTGCGTGTGTCGAAGCGGGGTACAGTAGTTTGAGGGTGGCCAGATATCCCCGTTTCTGTGGGACAGTCACAGGGTGACCCGAAGTCCTTCTTTGCATGGGACAGTCTCTCATTTCAAAGACTTCAATCCCACAAATTGAGACCCTGTCCCACATTTTGACTGACAGACTACAGTGGTCAATTGTCCCAATTGCCCCCCTCATGTTTTCTGTTATAAAGTTTTCTCACTGTCTCTTTTCATGCTAGATGTGTTTTAAGCCTGTTAAAATAACAGGAGAAATACATACTAACATGAATAAATAACAAAATGATGGCTGGGCACTTTTAAGACTATTGACATGAGGCATTTTTAATACCCACCATAATGTGTTGCTACCCTGCAATTAAATGTCCCTCTCAAGTAATACTTCTGTCCCTCAGATGTTTTGGTCACCTTAAGTCTGATTGATCAATCTATTGTGATAGAAAAATATCTACCAGTCTGCCTGTTCTGATAAGAAATAAAATAAGGCCTAATAATCACATAACTGCAGTAAATGGCCATTGAATATGTGATGACCGTGAAAATGCACTATTTATTGACTATAAGGGAATTTATAGTCATTTTTTTTTACTGTGGCACTCGGAGTGTCAAGGAAAAAAAATCATGGCACTTCATGTCAAAAAGGTTGCCTACCCCTGGTCTACAGCATCACACCGCAGGCAGTTTTTGCTTAGATATTCATTTTAATTTTTGATATTCCTTTTCCCGCCTGTTTCTTATACAAACTCAATGTAACGTTATCACATGCACATTGCACACCGCTGCCAAATATCGCATCCATAGAAAAAAAACGGACTAGGGTCCATTTTATCTGGATTTCGTCTTGAAACCATGACAGACAAATGAAAACACACCCAAACTCAAACACACACACACCACCACCCACCATGGTAGCGTGCTGTAGGGGGTGTTCTGCGCTGCAGTCGTGTCCCACTGCCACCACCGCCCCCGTGGAGGGGTCAACCACCACGCCTCCAGCAGGGGCGTGGCCTAGCCGGAGCCCCGCCCTGGCAGCAGCCACGGCTCTCTGCATGTGACGCTGCATGGCTGTCCTCTGAGACTGGCTGAACAGCGCCCCCTTCAGGGCCTCTGTCACCTGGACACAATACAATAACATTTCAACCTTTATAATGTACCGGATAATCAATTTCAACATTTTACACACACTTAAGTTAACTCACAATTGGCGGGCCAAATAACGGTAGCAACAGGAGAACACGCCAAAATAAATTTGTTGTATTTTTTTAGAACAAGAGTTGTAAGAATTGTCAAGAAAAGAAAAGGAAAAAAGAAAGAAAAGTCAAGATTATAATGTTATCAATTTAAGTCAAAAATGTTTTGGGCCTGAAGGCACCTTGCGAAAAAGAAGTCAAATAAGAATTTATTTAAGCATATAGGGATATTTCACTTAAAAAAAAAAAGTCGGTCTCATGTGAACGCCACAGACTAGGAAATTCCGGATACTGTATCGGTATTGGACCTGCCCTTTTTGTCATATCGGTATCAGCAAATGCTGTATGAGTAGTAGTATACTAGTGTCGGCCCTTATTTGTCATTATCGGCTCATATATGGGCAAAAAATGCCAGTCTAACCACAGACCTGACACAGACATTGTGTTAGCTGATTTCCGATCGGGATCGGAAATGAAAAAGTGGTATCGGGGCATCCCTACTACAGACAGTTTTTAAGTTACTCCATTCAGTATTTTGTTCATTTTAGCTGCCCGCCCCCTTCCCATACAAACCCATTGTAATTTAAAACTTCCATTTTAACCATGATAGATTCATCAAAAACGCACAATCCCTTTTCTGGTGACTGATATTGTCCTCCTAATAAGTGAGGGAGCAGTGGAATTTCATTTACAGTTTTCATTTACATATTTGTAAAATATTGTTTTGGAAAATGCAATGCATCCTCTAGTCTAGATCGTTCAGCAAGAAAGACTAAAACAAATGGACCCTTGCGGGTCCATTTGGTTTCATTTTTACACTCTCAAGAGTTAAAATTCATCATCTTAATTAGCCCAGGTCTACACTGTAGAAGATTAATGGTCATTTTGATGTGTTAATTTGCCTGTTTTGTTTCCCAAATCCAGCCTGGAATTGTGGATATCTAGAAAGCAGGGAAAGACACAGAGGCAGAGTGCAATGACTGCCTTCAAGACAAATTTATCTTGTGTTGTGTTATAGTGCACTATGTTGCACACTTGCCCGATCGGGCAACCAGGTAGCAGTCTTCACTTGCCCCACCATTTTTTTTACTTGCCCCGGGCAAGCGGGCAAGTGTTAGTGTCAACCCCTGGGGTGTGTTAAGTATACTGTATATAAGGGGTTCATTTAGTTACAAACCCTCCCTTTAGTTGCCTGGGGGACCACCTGGAACTCCGCTCTCAAAGACCACTCACTGGTGATGGTGGTCCACGGGTTTAAAACCACAGGCATGACGGGACAGTTTTCAGTTACCTGTTTGTTTTCGTGGAAGGAGGTGGGCCAGTGTTGGCTGGCCAGCTCAAACTGAGGCCTGGTCAGAGGGGCCTGGGAGGGGACCTGCACCGGGAAGGGCTGTCCCAGACCCGCGTGGCCCACCCTGTCTGCAGGGACCAGGGCCTCCAGGGAGACCCCCACCCTGTCTGCAGGGACCAGGGCCTCCAGGGAGACCCCCACCCTGTCTGCAGGGACCAGGGCCTCCAGGGGGACCCCCACCCTGCTGTTTGCAGGGACCGGGGTCTCCAGGTGGTCCCCATCCACTTCCTGATCCTGCTCCAGACACAGCAGGATCTCCAGCGTGTGGGGGCTGGTTCTGTCTGTAAAGGGACAGTAAGAGAGGTGTTCTTGTTAAAACTTGCGGTATAATAACCTGTGGGGAGCTAGGTGGCACTAGCCTAATTATCAGACTGGAGTTCAGCTTCCTGAAGCTTGAGTCTGAAATTGTCCGCTGTCTGTGAGATTTCAAGAGGGAAGGGGTTTGGTTCATACCAAACAAACCAGAGGTTGTTGTCAAACATGTGGGTAATGGGCTAGCCCAGGGGTGCCCACACTTTTTTTTGACTTGAGAGCTACTTTCAAAATGACCGGCTCAACAAGATCTACACATCAAAAGATATCCATGTCAAGGCCCTCTAGAAAGTTTGAGCTTTGAAATAGTGGTGATGGTGTTACTTACTGTTATAGTGTTTAAGAATAATGCACTTATGATGAAAAATAGAGGGCTAGAATTGGAAGGTTTTCCTGTATATGCTACTACTGACGTTTGAAAACAGTATTTGAGGTGTGAGTTGACAGTTCATGATCTTGAGTTTATTCTCTTGCAGCCAAAACTAAGAACTTTGACGTTTTTGTCGACAATTGGGAAAGAGAACTGGCAAAACTTTGGTCAAAATAACAATTATTCTCCATTTTCTATTTCTGTCCATTGTGTGGACCATTGAAAATTATGTAATTCAGATGTTTGAATATAATTTAACTCTTGGGAGTGTAAAATTAAACCTTTTGTTTCCCGCTAGGGACGTTGTTGGTGCTGGCAGTGTGTCTCTTCCTCTGCGTCATTAGTGCCCATACCCGAGGCGGGGTTGGTGAACCAGGCCGTGGTTAAAGCTCTCCTACCTTTACAAGGCCGTGGTTAAAGCTCTCCTACCTTTACAAGGCCGTGGTTAAAGCTCTCCTACCTTTACAAGGCCGTGTGGTTAAAGCTCTCCTACCTTTACAAGGCTGTGGTTAAAGCTCTCCTACCTTTACAAGGCGGTGGTTAAAGCTATCCTACCTTTACAAGCTCTCCTACCTTTACAAGGCCGTACCCTCTTCAGGTGACTCAGGGTGGTCAGTGGGTGTAACAGGCTCAGCTCTCTGACCAGTCGGGACGTCTCCTTCCTGTCTGTGATGGGAGCAGCGAAGGCTGCCACCAGCGGAGCGTCCTGACGGGACAGCTGGTCTGACAGGACAGGGACAGCTGTCCAGGAACACACGCTCCCGTCAGAGTCACTGCCGTCCCCATCCTCATCCTCGTCCTTCCTGCGTTTAGCCTGGGGCTCCATTTAAAGCACTCTGTCCCGCTGTAGGGATTAAAAGTACAGTTAAAAAGGAGCATTCAGTAAAGGGGAAACACCCTAAATGTAAAGGTGAGGGGGGTGAATAAGACACATAGCAGTAAAATGGCAGACACATGTATATAGTTCAGTATAAGCCGTCCCTTGCACTATGATGGGTGGGATCCATAATAGTTCTAGTCTGGTCCATTTCACCGGACCTTTAAAATTCAATGTATATTAGAATGTTGTTTTAATACATCTTTATAGCCACCCAGGTCATTCCTTCAATACCTCTTTATACCCGCTAAAGCCTAAATCGCCCAAAAACATACATTCCTAAAACCATTTTACTTACAATACTTAATATTACCGGTAATATTAATAATACATTGTATACTGTATGTCCCACAAGCTCAGTTCTAGTGGTTTGAGCTTATGGACAAAAAACAAACAAACAAACAAACAAACAAAAAACAGGCTTGTTTCCAATCCATGCCAACTTGAAAAAATAAACTCCAACCATCTCTAACCCTCACCCTAACCTCCCAAGGGAACCAATGCTATGCCTAAACAAGGTATGCCTCCCAGTGGACAAAATGCACATTGTAAAGAATGTGGAAAATGCTCATTTGGAACTGAAGACTGAAGGAGAGGAGGAATCATACAGAGCAGTGTGCATTGATCACATCATTATGAGGACAAAATCCGATCAGAGCTGTTTCTGCTCCTTAAAGCTTCTATGATATTAAAGACTGGATAAAACATATATGGGAGTAGCAAAAAACACAACTTTCAAAGGCCTATTCAGAGTTTGATTTTCTGTGACCACCGCGACCACCGTTGCCTACAATATGACGTCATTCCACTGCAAGCACCGCTCTAACATGAAGCTCATTGCCTGGTGTGGCTTATAGTCAGGTGCGGCTTATACAAGGGGAAAAAAAAAAATCAGTATTTTGCCCCAAATTTAGCTGGTGCGGCTTATAGTCCAGAAATTACGGTAAACGTAAAGGAGCAGAAAGGATAGTAATTGTGGTAGAAAGTCTAGGTGTGTGGAGAGTGGGGGGGAACAATGCCACGGCTGGGGGGGAACAATGCCACGGCTGGGGGGAACAATGCCACGGCTGGGGCGGGTGCCAGGCTGTGACCCAGTTCGCACCGCGCTGGCAAAGGAGCTGGGCAGCACTGAGCATGATATGGTCACTAGGTGTGTTAGAATATGTATTGTTATGAGAACACAAGGAATACAAAGCAGCACATTCAGCCTCTGTCATTTGAGCCGTCATAACTGTACAAGGTATTTCCTCCCTGTTAGATCAGAGTTTCTCAACCTTTTTGATACCAGGGCCCACTATTTATTCAGCATTTGGGCCATGGACCAGGCATTTGATGACATTTTAGCCCCACAGACCCCCAAAACTACAGGTTAAACAGTTATGGGTTCTATTTAGCTCTGCATGGTCACTCTATAACCCTAATGAGGATCTATCCATTCTCTGTGTGTGTGTGTGTGTGTGTGTGTGTGTGTGTGTGTGTGTGTGTGTGTGTGTGTGTGTGTGCGTGTCCGTGTGTGTGGACAGAAAGGGATGGGGGCGCACACACACACACACACAACGCACGCACCTTCAAGATGCCACACCCCTGCATGTGTAGACAGTGTAGTAATAGAAGCTGTACCGTTGTCCAGTCCTTCAGTTGGACAACACCATGCATCTGGTCACAGTGATCCTGGGAGTTCTGCTGTTCACAAAAGGTAAGCGTTTTTGTTGCCGTTTAACATTTTGGTTCACCCTTCATTCGTTCGTTCATCGAGTCGTTCTCCTCAATCAGCTTTCACAACATAGTAGACCTTTCGGTAGGCCCCTCCCCAAACCGCTATGGTGCCAATCACTGCTAAACATGACATGTGCACACATATTTTTTTCCCACTGCGTAGGGCATGCCTCGTTGACATATTTGGAAGAGATTTTGAAGGTCTGGTGTGTAATTTTGTAATTCTAAGTGTAATTTTGCTCTCATTGACTGCAATGTTATGCACAGCAATTTCAAAATGGAATATTTCACAGAATATGACTGTTTACGATGTCTTATCTTGATTTATACTGCCCGTGGACAAGGCATGATATCCTAACAAGTTAAACAACATCAGAATAGATAGTTGTCCGTATGTTATTAACATAGTAGACGGGAACCCCTAGTGGTAGTTTTACCCTAGTTGACGGGAACCCCAATAGGGGTTCTGTACAGTATGTACAGTATCAAAAAATGTCAAAAGTTTGATGGTGTTACACAATAATTTGAAGTTTTTCAATACACTTAGGTTAGTATTTCAAAGACATTTTTAGAATCGGGATAGTCTACAATGGGTTAAGGACAGTGCAGAACGAAGTGTAGTGCAGTGGAGACTGCAGACGTAAACATGTTGGGTTCCACAGCCTTCTCAATTCATCCTCTCGGCGGATGGTTTGAAGCCATTTCGTCCTTCTAATGGGTTCTGTTACTTAATGGCAAACGTATAACTTTTAATTCAGGATTTTTTGTGATTGGTTTTGCAAAAAGTAACACAGCAGCCCTTCGGAATCTTCACTCATTGATTTCTAATGGAGCCGAAGGGAATGTTTACACCACGCTGAAACCGGAAGTGACATTTGTGGGCGTTCCCGTCTCAAGCGTGTATCTATCGTTGGACACTGGGGAGAGTGCAGGGCTTAGTCCAAGGGAGGGCTGCAACAAACCATTATTTTCATAATTGATTCATTGGCCGATTATTTAAATGACTACCGTAATTTCTGGATTATAAGGCGCACCTGAATATAAGCCACACCAGCTAAATTTGGGGCAAAATACTGATTTTTCCTTGTATAAGCCACACCTGACTATAAGCCGCACCAGGCAATAAGCTTCATGTTAGAGCAGTGGTTTTCAACTTTTTTTTATCCCAGGGCCCACTATTTATTCAGAATTCGAGCCAGAGACCACGATTTAACAACATCTTCACCCCACAGATCCCAAAGCTAAAGATTTCTTTTGGTTTTATTCACAATTCCAGGATGGATTTTTTGCAAACAAAAGAGGCAAAACATTAAAATTAGACCAAAATGAACATGACTTATTACTTATTAATTAAGTGGTGCTAATTTAGATGGTGAATATCATAACTCTTGAGAGTAAACATGAAACCAAATGGACCCGCAAGGGGCCATTTGGTTTCATTTTTTACGCTCTCAAAGAGTTACATTTGGTTAACCAGCTTTCCATCATTTAGTCTGCGGAGCCCACCTGGAACCCTCTCAGGGACTACCTCGTCAAGTTGCGTTTCACCATGTTAGTGATTTTTGTTTCAGACCCTTTTTGTACAAATGACCCTAAGGGTCATTTGGTCCCATTTGTACATAATGATAAATTGCGAAGTACTCCATTGATTAGTAAATGATCCGATTAATCGATTACTAAATTAGTTAGTTATAGAAATGGAATGACATTTAAAATTGTCCCGAAATTCCTAATTCCAGCAGTGGTGTCAACCTGTTCTCTCTGCAGCTCTCTCTGCCTTGAAATGCTACCACTTGGATGAGAGCACCAACAACCAAACCCAACAGGACTGTCCTGACTCCCAGCAGTGTGGTTCCAGGACAACCAGGATACATGCTGGTATTTAGACATCCCCCTATTCAGACATCCCCCTATTTAGACATCCCCCCACTCAGACATACCCCTATTTAGACATACCCCTATTTAGACATTCTAATTGTTAGCATTAGCATGTTAGCATGTGTCAATGCTAATGCTAGCGTTAGCAGGTTAGCATGTACCAATGCTAATGCTAGCAACATGCTAATGCTAACATACTAACATGCTAATGCTAACATTCTAATACGAACATGCTAATGCTAACATGCTAATGCTAACATGCTAACATGCTAATGCTAACATGCTAATGTTAACATGCTAATGCTAACATGCTAATGTATCCAGCGTGTTAGTATCTTTAGCATGTCAGCATTAGCATGTTAGCATTAGCATGTTAGCATTAGCATGTTAGCATGTATGTAGCGTATTAGCTTCTTAACATAATCATGCTATCATTAACATGTTAGCATTAGCATGTATCAATGGTAATGCTAGCATTAGCATGTTAGCATTAGCATGTTAGTATGTACCAATACTAATACTAGCATTAGCATGTTAACATTAGCATGCTATCATTAGCATATTAGCATTATCATGCTATTGTTAGCATGTTAGCATTAGCATGTTAGCATGTACCAATGTACCAATTAGCATGTTAGCATGTACCAATGCTAATGCTAACAGTAATATATTAGCATGTTACCATTTTAACATTATCATGCTATCATTCACATGTTAGCGTCTTATCATGCTACCATTAGCATGTTAGCTAGCAGCAGCATGATAGCCTGCTAGCATTAGCATGTTAACATGTTAGCATTAGCATGTTAGCATGAAATGTTAGCATGTTAGCATTGGGCATTGGCAGTGGTATTAGCATGTTGACCGACAGACCGACCCCCAGGCTCCTCTCCTGCGATTTTTCAGTTGCCACCCGAAATAAAGCAGCACAGTTGGGAAGGAGCGTTTGTTTTATCTGCCAGCTACTACTAGTAGGGCGGGGCGAAGGAAGTTTTACTAAGGTTATGGTTAGTAGCTAGGCGGAAAAATGGTGTTTTTAATGCATGACAAATAGTTCATTTGGTGATAGAAGCATGACATTTGGCACAGATGATCTTCATATGACCCTAAACAATAATCAACCTCGGGCCACGCAGAATTCCAAGATGGCGGCAGCCAAAATCCAAGATGTCTGCCCAGAAATGTGGTTTTTCCTTCATAACTTGAAATGCATTGATTTTATGCCCCATAGATGTATTGAAAGTTAATACAAAGTTGGCACGTACCTGGTACAGACACGTACCAAGTACGTGTCTGTATCTCCTACGGTTCGTGAGATACAGCATATAGGTACTTTTACAGATTGAGGAGAGCAAGACATTTGTAACATTGATTCTTGTTACAAATGAAGTCAATCAAATGGTGATACAGGCATGAAAATTGGCACACACACTCTGCAATTTCTAATAGTACTGCATGCCCTGCAAAATTCCAAGATGGCAGCCTCCAAAATCCAAGATGTCCGTCCAAAAATGTGTTTTTTCCGTCATAACTCGAAATGTATTGAACGTTAATATGGGGTCGGGCATTACAGACATTTTGATCTCAAGTACATGTCTGTATGTACTATGGTTCTTGAGTTACAACATATACGTAGTGATGAGGCACCATCAGTGTAACATTTTGGCACGTTTCACTATTTAACTCACCATATCTTCTATTTTCAGGTAATGGACCTACATGTATCTGCTATAATAAACAACCTCAAGTTTTTCAATTAATGATTAATTAATTAACGGGTCGGGAGTTATTAAACTGATCGTGAAGGGCTGTTTCAGTGCTAAACTTGCTGTGTATATTTTGCGAACATAAGCCACCCAGAAATTTCTGTCTGTACATCTGTCCTTCACAATAAGTGTATATGTGACACGTACACACCAAGTGTAGCATGTGTCATAGTATAATGGTATAATATGCTAATAGGTGTAATAGTGTAATAGGGCTAATAGTGTAATATATGTAATAGTGGTATACTGTAATAGGGTAATATTTGTAATAGTGTAACAGGGTAATATGTGTAATAGTGTAATAGGGTAATATGTGTTATAGTCTCATAGTGTAATTTCTTAATATGTGTAATAGTGTCATAGTGTAACATGTGTCATAGGGTAATATGTGTAAATGTGCCATAGTGTAACATGTGTAAAAGTGTAATAGGGTAATGTATTATAGTCTCATAGTGTCATAGGGTAATATGTGTAATAGGGTAATATGTGTAATAGTGTCATAGTGTAACATGTGTAATAGGGTAATATGTGTAATAGTGTAATATTTGTAATAATTGCAATATGCTAATAGGTGTAATAGTGTTATATATGTTAATTAGTGTAATCTTGCAATATATGCAATGGTGGTATAGTGTAATAGGGTAATAATGCTGTTGTGTATTATGTGTAATAAGTGCAATAGGCTAATATGTGTAATAGTATAATGTATGTGCAATAGTGTAATATGGCAATTACACTATACCACTGTTGCATATATCACACTCTTACCCTAATGCACATATATTACACTATTACACGTATTAGCCTATTACAAAATCAGCATACTACGCTATTACACATGTTACACTATGACACTATTACACATATTACCCTATTACACTATTACACATATTACGCTATTACACATGTTACACTATAACACTATTACACATGTTACACTATGACACTATTATACATATTACCATATTACACTAGTTACACTACGACGCTATTACACATATTACCCCATGACCCTATTACACTATGACACTTTTACACATGTATACCGCTGTTGCATACATTACACTATTACACTATTAGCCCTATTTCACTATTGCAATTGCATACATTACACAATTACGCCTATTAGCATATTATACCATTATACTATGACACATGCTACACTTGGTGCGTCCGCTTCACATATACACTTATTGTGAAGGACAGATGCACAGACATTTCTGGGTGGCTTATGTTACACAGCAAATTTAGCACTGAAACAGCCCTTCACGATCGGTTTAATAACTCCCGACCCGTTTCATCAATTGAAAAACTTGAAAAGGTTTATGATAGCAGATACATGTAGGTCCATTTCCTGAAAATAGAAGATATGGTGATGAAGCGATCTTTGAGTTAAAGAGTGAAACGTGCCAAAATGTTACACTTATGGTGCCTCATCACTATGTATATGTTGTAACCGTAGTACATACAGACATGTACTTGGGATCAAAATGTCCGTAATGCCCGACTTTATATTAACGTTCAATACATTTAAAATAAAATAAATTTAAAATCTTTGCATTTCGAGTTATGAAGGAAAAAAACATTTTTGGACGGACATCTTGGATTTTGGGGGCTGCCATCTTGGAATTCTGTGTGGCCAGAGGCTGATTATTGTTTAGGATCATATGAAGATCATCTGTGCCAAATGTCATGCTTCTATCACCAACTAAACTATCGCATCAAGTTTCCGCTTAGCTATAGCGTTAGGTTAGGTTTAGGCATATGTTTACTGAGGTTAAGTTTAGGGTGAAGTTTAGGTTAGGGTTAGATTTGTGGTAAAAGACTTCAATGTTTTTTCTCTTACAACATTATGTAGGAGTACAATACAGAGAATGTTTGCATTCGCCATCTTTGTTGAAGGAGTCTATCTAGGTCTGAGATAAATAATCTTAATTATCTTTCATAGTGGTTTAAACCCTGTGGAAATGTTGTATTAAGTTTTAAAATTAGGTTAGGGTTAGAGTTAGACGGTGCTTTATGAGGTAACTAACCCTAAACATAACCTCAGTAAAATTATGCTTCGCCCCGCCCTACTAGTAGTAGCCGGCAGATAAAACAGGCGCTCTTTCCCACCCCCGCTGCTTTATTTTGGGTGGCAACTGAAAAATCGCTCCTCTCCTGTCTAGGGCCTCCCTCTCTTCCTCCTTCTAGGGCAGGGGTGGCTAACCCATGGCTCGCAACCCACATGCGGCTCTTTGGCTGGTTTCATGTGGCTCTTAAGGGCCGCAGACCGATTCAAAGTTGACTGCATAGGTGTAAAAAAAAAAGAAAAGATTGGTGGAACACTGCCTGCCTGCCTGTCTGTCTGCCTGTTTGTCTGCCTGCCTGTCTGTCTGCCTGCTATTATAACCACCATTACCATTACATTGAGTTTTAACCTGGGTTACATATGGCTTATTTGTGCTTGTCGCACTGCCATACTGTTAACAACAATGAAGGAAATTATTCAGTCTGGATAGTTCAGTCAGTAGAGTGGCAGTCTGACTTTGAAACAAAATGTTGCTTGGTCCCGTCTTATTACTGCTTGCAGCTATATTATTGTTCTTGTTCTTATTGTTCTTAAATTTGTGTTTTTATAATTGTTCCAAGGGCGATTTTTGTTTTGCATTATTATTAAAAGAGTGATTTTGTTGATTTTTGTTTTTGTTTTTGAGACCCCCCCCACCCCCACCCACCCACCCACCCACCCACCCACCCACACACACACCACCCACCCACCCACCCACCCACACACACACACACACACACACACACACACACACACACACACACACACACACACACACACACACACACACACACACACACACACACACACACACACACACACACACACACACACACACGTGTGTGACTTTACAAAAGACAAACACTGCCAGTGCAGTCGTACCACAAACAGCCAGTTTCAAGTTGTATGTTTAGGGAATTAGGTCATTACTGTTCAATCACAGCAGACAACAATCATGGGAAGCTCTTCCAAATTTGATTAACTATAATAGCAGACAGACAGGCAAGCAGGTAGACAGGCAGACAAACAGGCAGACAGAGAACAGACAAACAGGCAGGCAGGCAGGCAGGCAGGCAGGCAGGCAGGCAGGCAGGCAGGCAGGCAGGCAGGCAGGCAGGCAGGCAGGCAGACAACAGTGAGAAGTGAACTGCCTTATTAAAATGAACCACCGAGAAAAGTATCTACTCTGCTGTCCCAACATGCACGACATACGTGGACGGGTCGGGTGGACAAACACATATACATGCGCGCGCGCTCGCTGCGCTGTAGACGGTAGGACAGCGGCGCGCCAATCCACCAATGTTTTCTTTCTTTTTTTATGGAAGTGCCCCGCATGAAACTATAGCCAAAGAGAGAGCCGCGGGTTGGCGACATGACGCTGTCGCTGGTGATCAGCATACATGATACAGTACATACATACAAATAGTAGTAGCCTACAAATATAGTAGCCTATAACACACGAGCGAGCGTGCGTGCGTGCGTGAGTGCGAGAGAGAGAGAGAGAGAGAGAGAGAGAGAGAGAGAGAGAGAGAGAGAGAGAGAGAGAGAGAGAGCTCGACACTGGGAAGTAAATTGGGGGAGCATGGAGGGTCTGTCCATATATTCTAATCTGCAATCTGTGCTGTATATTCCGTGGGAGGGGGCGGGGTTGGAGCGCATTTTTGGCCGAGTTGTGAATGGCCGTGCACCCCCCGCCCCCTGTCTGAATAGCGGGACGTCTCCCTTGTCTAAATAGCGGGACGTCTCCCGTGTCTAAATAGCGGTACTTTTTATTTTTTAGAAACGTCCCGCTATTCAGACAATTACAAATCAATGTCGGAATAGCGGGATGTCTAAATAGAAGGCGGTACCCGGTTCCAGGACAACCAGGAAATCTACACGTATGTGGTGTTAAGAATACCATTTACCTTTTTTTTTTTTTACTTAGAAAAAAAGTTATTTTATGGTCTACTCGGCCTCAAGTGAACATTCCAGACAGTTTATGGTTTAGGTACGACCTTTGGGGTTATTTTATTGACACAAAATGAATAAGCCTCTAAATAACAGTGAAAAGGACTGTGAGTGCCACTGTTTGGGGGGGCTGAGCTTGAGCCTGTTAGCGATCACATGGACACTCAAACTCAATTTTGATGGAAAAGGCAATAATATTACAGTAATATGTAATATTTAATCAGCTACTGCCCGTTGGGCTAGAGGTTTTTCTTTTCTTTTTTTTTTTTTTTAGTAAATAATAATAATAATTGGTAATTGTGGGCGGGGCCTAAATCGTCTGAACTCGTCCCTCGTGGTATTTTAGACACTAAAATCTATGTGTCCTTTCTAGCCGTAGGTTCGGAGGTGGTTAAAGTTAAATCCTGCATGTCGTCTGACAGCTGTGGTCTCAGTGGATCTATGGACTTTGGAATCTACAATATGACTGTGGTCACCACATGCTGCTCCACTGACCTCTGCAATGACCAATTCCCCACACGTAAGTACCTTATATACAGTATAGCATACTGGGTCAAATATACACTTACAAATTATTGTTTTCATCCCAATACCTTAAGTGAAATGATATTGGGTTGAGGTGTTTTGTTTACAGTACCGGCCACATACTGTATGTCTGTTTCACCACTGAGTTGATGCTGAGCCATGGGTAAAACTAGAGCATACAAGCCCTGCTCACAGCTTCAGTAACAGGATAAAATGTATGTCCTCTCCCTAACATATCTCAACATGGAAGGTGGAAGATTTCTTTCCCCTGATATTCGTTTTCGACCACGGATAGTGGCGCGCGCGCACGCACCCACCCCCCCCCACACACACACACACACACACACACACACACACACACACACACACACACACACACACACACACACACACACACACACACACACACACACACACACACACACACACACACACACACACACACACACACACACACACACACACACACACACACACACACGTAGCGTTAGTAGACAGGGAGAGATACATTCTTTGGTGAATGGGAGAAAAGAGTCAGTTGGACTCGAGTGTGGTATATTCGATTCTGCAATAGAAAACCCATGCCAACGTCATTTGCATTCTAACCAACATATTCGAGCAAAAAAATGTTGTTGTTTTTTCCAATGAACATGAAGCCAAATGTTGTTGTTGTTGTTGTTGTTTTTTCAATGAACATGAAGCCAAATGTTGTTGTTTTTTCCAATGAACATGAAGCCATCAAAAATGTTGAAACCGCTAGTAACAACGTATAGCAACAGAGATGCCTCTGTAGGTGCAGTAGCAGTAGGCTGCCCCCACTGTCTCGTGCAACAAAATGTTTTGCTTTTTGTTTCAGACCACGTGATGTGATACTAATAAATCCCGGGTATGACAGTGCACCATTAATGGCATTTCGATCTCCACAATTTATATCATACAAATAGTAAAAGTCAACGTTAATGGAACTCTGAGAGTGCACAAATGGAACCAAATGCTTTGTACACTCTTTAAAATGTAAACTGTAAACCTTCCAGCTGTCTCCAGTCCTTCTACTCCCAACGGTAAGAGATGCTACACCATCCTGTCATGTTCTGGAGACCAAGATGGATGCGCCATCGCCACAGGTAGAACAACCATATGGTTTCACATGTCAAATATCCTTCTTCATATCCTTCTATGCCACCTTCCTTAAAGGTAATAGAGGCAACTTTTTAGCCAAAAAGACAGACTTGCTTCATTCTGCAGACAGCCCAGAACTTTGTTGTCGTCAACAAATCATGAAAACAAAACATCTGCGGTGCTAATTTGTGAGGGGGGTGGCTGTTTTCAGTTTTCAGTCGATAACATGGCCTAAATCATGCGTTTTTCCATGTCCAGTCTCCAGGCTATGTTATTGGCTGGTGTTGATCCACTGACAGTGAAAACAGTCAGTGGTTTCAACACAGCCATCTTTTTAGAGTGCAGTGTGCTTCGGTATATTGACAGGTTTCATGGAGATGATAATCTTCCTTTCAAGCTCAATTTGGCACCTGCCCACAGAGCCAAAACTACTAGTAACTGCTGTACTGACCATGATATTACTGTGCTTAACTGACCAGTGACTAGCCAACTTTAACCCCACAGAGAATCTGGTTGTATTGTCAAGAGGAAGGTGTGAGACATAAGAATTCACAATACAAATTAATTTACGGCCATTATTAAAGCAAAACTGGGCTTCCATAACTCATCAACAGTGCCACAGGTTGATCACCTCCATGCCACACCCCATTGATGAAATAATTTGTTCAAAAGTAGTTCAGACCAGGTATTACCTGCATACATTAATATACCGGTACTTTTCAGATGGTCGACATTTCTTGTGCAAAACATATTTTTTGTGGTCTCGAAAAATATGCTAATTCACTGAGATAGGATTTTGGGGTTTTCATGAGCTGTACACGATAATCATCAGGATTAAAACAATAAAAGTTTTTAAATACATCACTTAATGTACAATTGATAGAGAATATATGAAAGTTTCACTTTTTGTATTATTCTATGGAAGAAAATTAACTTTTACACAATATGCTAATTTTTGAGAAGGACCTGTATTGGTTGACAGAGGAAAACAATGCAACATACAGTAGATAAAGATACATATACTGTATTTTGAATTTAGGATTAAATGTTGTCTGCACTACCTTTAAGACATGGAGTACACAGTTGGTTTTATGTCTGTTTACAGTGGAATCCCAAGGCATAGTGATGATGACCGTGCAGGGCTGCGTCTCAACCAAACTGTGCGGGGCGAACGACACGCGTCAATTCACCTATCAAGGCTACGTGGGTCAAGTGAGGGACTGCTGTGAGGGTGACCTGTGCAACACCGATAACAACATGGATGCGAAGACCACTACAGACACTGGCGTTCGCAGCACTACCGAACATGCCACAACAAGCTATGATCTCAAGACCACTACAGACACTGCTGTTAGCAGCACTACCATTCATACCACAACAAGTTATGATCTCAACACCACTACAGACACTGCTGTTAGCAGCACTACCATTCATACCACAACAAGCTATGATCTCAACACCACTACAGACACTGCTGTTAGCAGCACTACCATTCATACCACAACAAGTTATGATCTCAACACCACTACAGACACTGCTGTTAGCAGCACTACCATTCATACCACAACAGGCTATGATCTCAACACCACTAAAGACACTGCTGTTAGCAGCACAACCATCAGTGCTTTAACAGGCACCGATCTCAACACCACTACAGACACTGCTGTTAGCAGCACTACTATCAATGCCACAAGCACCGATCTCAACACTATTATTGACACTGCTGTTAGCAGCACTACCACTGAGCTCAAAACCCCTACCGGCGCTGCTGTTAAGATCGCCACAACACGCACCACTGTTAGCCTGTTGCTGCTAGCAGCTGCACCACTCCTCTCTGTTGCTCTGTTCAACTGAAACTTTCGCCGCTTTCTAATTCTTAGTAACAACAATTCTGCTGCATGTCATACAATAAGACCACCGATAGAAGGGGGATCCCCGATATGACTCCCCGATATGACTATGTACTCAAATAGTTAGGCTTAGCCATCATTGTTTACTTTCCATTCAATATTCGTCAGTGAACAAAGGTAGTGGGACATTTTTGGTTGTGATATTGTCAAGGATATAGTCAAGGAGATCAACACGGCACATACAATAATTCATGCACGACCATTAATATTCTACATTCTCTAGTTGTGTAGACTTCGGCTAATTCATTTGGTTTCATTTTTACACTCTCAAAGAGCTACATCTGGTTAACCCCAACTGTCCATCATTTAGCCTGGGGCCACCAGTTGAAACCCACTGTCAATCAATTTCTCCCCAGCTCACCAGCCAAAAAGCAGGAGCTTTTCACTAATTTTGGCGCTAGGTGGGTCTGAAAAAAAGCTAAATATAGGGACAAATGAGCCAAGTTGGCAACACTGCCCGGGACCCACTACACTGAGAGCCAATTTGTTTTTCATGTCGTGTGAAAGCAGGGAATCATGCATCAAATTGACGACTAGTTTTGGAGATCTGGTTGATAGAAGCAAGGTAATCTCTTGCAGAGAAACAGTGAGTTGAGAGAACAGGTTCACGTCTGTGGACTCTAACATTACACTTATAGCTACATTTACGTTGCGTTACTTATAGCAATGTTTAAGCATTGATTTCACATTTACATGTCTTCTGTGGAGTCTATTTTACACCTATAGCTACCAGTAGATGTTTAAGCATTTATTTCATATTTACATGTTGGCTGTGGTGTCCATTTTACACCTATAGCTACCGGTACATGTTTAAGCATTTATTTCATATTTAAAATGTCTTCTGTGGACTCTAACATTACACCTATAGTTACATGTTTATACTATTAATTCTGCTACTTACCTTCTCTTGGTGAGTGAAGACGAATGGATCCAAACAGGCTTATTTGGTTGCCAGGTCTGGGCCCTGACTTGCCAACGAAGAACCTGAAATATGGGATAAACACAAAAGTGAGTCTTTCTGCGTTCCGCAAGCAGAATCCTGCAAATCCACTGAGCTACTAAGACACTTTGAAAAACATTTAAATACTGTTGTCTCCTATTATACACCGGACATAAAATGCACATTTTCTTCCTCACAGGACATCACCTAAGGTGTTGGTTTACATGTTTTTATTAGTATATTAAATATATTTTACTCCATTCTGTCCATTGGTAATTTGTAAACATACATTTACTGAGTGACTCAATGATTGATTGATGTATTTACTACCAGTTTGCAGAATGACACCACTGTACGTTTCACACGGAAAACACAACTCAATACAAAAGCCGTTAGCCTGCTGTGGGCGACACACTGGTCCCCAGGTGTGTTAGATTACAGTATGTTGTTATTGTTACGAGCACAGAAGCACATTCAGGCTGTGTTATCTGAGCCGTCATAACTCTACAAGGTATTTCTTTCCTGGTAGATGACACATGGGACCCAGGCATGCACGTTCCCTTATCCAAGCCTCCACGTACTGTATGTAGTTCTGTTTAGCTCTGCATTGTCTATAGCAGGGGTTTTCAACCTGGACCACCTGTTGAAAACCACTGGTCTATAGCTCTAATGCAGCTGTTATGCATTCTGGGTGCCATTAGTTAAACTACGGAGAAATTAAACCGAGGAAGTCGAAGGAAATGGAAAGTTATGCATCTTGTGTTTGTGGGCAGAGGCGGCACAGCGGCACAACCCCCCCCCCCCCCCCCCACACACACACACACACCCTTAGAAGCCACACCCCTGCATGTGTAGACATTACAGGTAATAGAAGCTGTACCGTTGTCCAGTCCTTCAGTTGGACAACACCATGCATCTGGTCACAGTGATCCTGGGAGTTCTGCTGTTCACAAAAGGTAAGCTTTCACAACCTAACAGACCTTTTCGTAAGCCCCACCATAAACTGCTATTGCCCAATCACTGCCAAGCATGGCATGCGATAGACAAACCTCTCCACCAATAGTTTTCCTATGATAAAACATTGTTGTAAAAAATAAATGTCACAGATATATATATTTCCACTGCAGCAGGCCTTGACAGATTCTGGGGAGAGGGTGGGGCTTACTGCAAGGTCTATTCATCTTTTAAGAAACAGAATTTCAAATTGTTCCTAATTCCAGCAGTGGTATCAACCTCTGTGTGTTCTCTGTGTAGCTCTCTCTGCCTTGAAATGCTACGACTGCATTGAGGATAGTACAATGACCTGCGCTGAAAACCAAACCCAACAGGACTGTCCTGACTCCCAGCAGTGTGGTGCAATGACAACCAGGACATTAACGGGTATGTAATAAGATTACCTACAAAAGACCACCCTGGTTACACGGTGCGCTTTTGAGACTGAGAACGTTAGTTGCGTAAGTGACTGTATTTTCCGTCCCCAGAGAAACAACCCTGTTCAGTCCTCACTAGTGACTTGACTTGTTCAATGTTAATTTCAGAAAGAAAAAAAGAGATTCTAACGAACAAAGCAGTTCTAAAAGTGTGCAAAGTGCACGATTTCAAATGGAGAAATAAAATGTTTCCGTGGGGTATTCATTTTCGGGAGCACCGCTTTGTGACTAATGGCAACTTCCAGCGGAAGTTAACTAACCGGAAGTCCCGACTTCCGTCAGTGGCTTTGGGGCACCGTGAATCCAGGCTCTCATCTCGCAGCACGGATGAGAGCCTGGAGATCGAGGCTAACAAAATACTCAGATGACAGATTAGCAGAAAAGCGAGGCTCGCTCCCATTAGGCTCAATAGTAACTAAATAATTTATGACTAATCCTCTGTTGTGAATTTGTGCAAAGGAAGGATACCGGTATGCAAAGACAGCTTAAGGCAGGGGTGCCCAAAAGGTAGATGGTGATCTACTGGTAGATCACACAGGCCATGCAGGTAGATCACATGACAGTCCCCTAAAATGTATGGATCTGTAACTCTTGAGAGTGTTAAAATGAAACCAAATGGACCCGTAAGGGTCCATTTGGTTTCATTTGGTTTCATTTTAAATTATATTCTGAACATCTGAATTATGTAATTTCAAGAGACCACACAATTAGAAAATGGAGAATAATTGTTACTTTGACCAACGTTTTGCCAGTTATCTTTCCCAATTGTGGACAAAAACGTGAAAGTTATTAGTTTTTCGTGCCAGAGACTAAATTCCACGTCACAAACTGTCAACTCAAACCCGAAATAGTAGTACAGTAGTAGCATATACAAGAAAACCTTCCAATTCCCCCCCTCCATTTTTCATTATAAGTTCATTATTCTTAAACACAAAAGTAGCACCATCACCACTGTTTAAAAGGTTTTTTTTTTTTTTTTTTTTTTTTTAATGTGTAGATCTTGTTGAGCTGGTCAATTGAAAGTAGCTCTCAAGTCAAAAAAGTGTGGGCACCCCTGGTTTAAGGTGTCTACTTTAAGCGAAAAATGAAATGAGTTGGCTCATACAGAGATAAATGCATTTAAAGTGATATCATTTATCAGTTATAGTTGTAAAGTGCATGGAGTGTTTTCTGGGTTTTGTAGTACAATTACCACTTAAAGGACTTAATGAGGTCGGTGTGCAGTGAGTTAATGAGCTTGTTAATAAAACAAAACCTAGACAACAGAATAATCAATCACTCCAAAAGTCATGGTAAATCTGTTGAGTTAAAGGGATGTTTCACTAAAAAAATTAAAGGTAATAGAGGCAACTTTAGTGTGTAGAAACACTGTGTTTGTAAACAGATTTGTTTGAAAACAGAATCTAACTCCACCTCACCTCCACTCTATTGGCTCATTATGAAACTGCTGGAGAATGATGTGCTGTGATTGGCTAAAATTCTGCCTCACACCACACAACTCCCTCCCCCTCACATATTAGTACCGCTTTGTCCTGATCCCGACAAATGTTTTGTTTTGATGATTTGTTGACAACAACAAAGTTCTGGACCGTCTATAGGATGAAGCACGTGTCCTGCAAGTAAACAGCTGCAGCTTCAAAGCAGAAGCAATGTAGTGGGGGAAAAGGCAAAAAATATATCGTAAACAAGAGTTGTGCCCCTACGGGGCACAGGTCTCCACCGTCCGGCTCAGGTTTGAACGTGTGCACATTGTAAAGTAGTTTATTGTGAGCGTAATGATAATAAACATGACTATATATAAATTCACGTCGTAAATTCTTCTCTTCTTTGGTCTCTGCCATCCGTATTTCTTTCATTCTTTCCCTATTCTTCTGTCGACGAACCGCATCAATAGAGTCATGACTCATGAATACATCCTTCTTTTCATTTTTTTCAATCTCATCGATGAGTGTTGTGCAATCTTCTCTTCCAGGCAACCAGATGGTCTCCTTGAAATTTTCATGTGATACTTCAGTCAAGCACTGAACCTTTCTTCCATCATTTCGTGAAGCAAAAACTTTGATGGAGTGTTGGGACTCCAAGCTAGTTGACACTACTGTTGAATCTTCCTGATCTGCATCAAAACTATTAGGAGAAAACATATTTTTAAGTAAACCATCAATTTGAAACCAAATTGGAGATTTTTCTATTTCTTATTTTCCAGCTTGTTTTCTCAACCTTAAATCAGCAACCTTTCTCGAGTCATCACCATGGTCTTACGTCACCTGTGACATAACATACATATTCTCCGAATTATACTCCATAATCTCCACATGTGCCCTTCCATCTGAGAGACCTTTTTTCACAACCTCAGCAACCTTTTTCTCCTCCCTCCTCCTCTACCTCTTTGATCTTTTCCAACTCCTCACTCTCTCTCTCCGTCATCTTCTCCAGGTCCTTGTCCCTCTCTTCCTCTCGATCTCCTGTTCTTCCATCTCCCCCTCCCCGTCACTCTTCTTGATGTTCGTTTCCATGGTATCAACATATATATCTATTTATGATGTCATCCATGCACAGGCTATGGAAGATATGACATCATTTTGACGTATTTGGATGCGTCAGGGTATGGTCGCGGAAGGACAGGGCACAAAATATATATGACGTCATCATGACGCCATCTTATGCACGGACAGACACGCGCGGAAGGACGGGATACGATTTATAGTCACCATCTTACGGTGGAGACAGTGGAGACAATGAGCAGACAGACGGATGGAGAGGGTATGAGATTCATGACGTCATCGTATGCACGGACATGATGGCAGACAGACACGCGCGGAAGGACGGGGTACGATTTATAGTCACCGGAACGGAATAGTCATCGTATGCACGAACATGATGGCGCAGACACGGGCGGAATGACGGGGTACGATTTATAGTCACCACCTTACGGTGGAGACAACCACCTTACGGTGGAGACAATTACAGGGCACACACACACACACACACACACACACACACACACACACACACACACACACACACACACACACACACACACACACACACACACACACACACACACACACACACACACACACACACACACACACACACACACACACACACACACACACACACACACACACACACACACACACACACACACACACACACACACACACTAAACAAGTCAAATCAAGAAATTTGAAAATAAAATATTCCCCTTTCATCAGCACACATTAGAATACCATGAATCACTTTAACAACACAGACAATAGCTCTTCATTTATTTAAAAGGCTACCGTGCTCTTTAAAGTGAGCAGAGCGGGCTGATACTCATGATCTTAGTTATTATCTTAGCTCTGTGTGTACCACGAAAATAATTTGATTGGCTGAGCACAAAGGTGATGTATGCCATAAGACAACCCCTCAGAGGCAATTTGCGACCAAGAAAGGATTGTAGATGGTCGAACACCACAAATTAATCAGTTGTAGGGCATCGCCTTCCTTGATTGGTTAACTCAACCATGATGTGATGTTTGTGCCTCGAAACGAATACAAGTGAAGAGGAAGAATATATTACACATTTACACCTCTGCACTTGACCTTTGGCATACCATGGACCAATAGAATTTATCCACCACCGTACAGTTGTAGTAATGTTATGCTGGGCGGCCCATCTGAGAGGGCCAAGAAGACAAACATATAGGCAAAGTGCTGTGACAGTGAGAAACTGTGTGTACTACTTTGAAGTTGACAATGATCACACTGATGTGCACATCTTCAACACAATGTCTTTGACCTGGAGGAAGTTGACTCCTGGAAGAGAACATCACCTAGAGGTTCCCTCCGGGCTCTGCTACTACACAGCTGTGTTGATAGGGGATACTGTCTACCTCTGGGGAGGTTGGGTTTACATAAAGAACTTTAACAAAGAGAAATACAAACTTTATGCATTTGACGTTGATAACCACACATGGTTTACACCACAAGTTTCTGGAACTATTCCAGAGTGGAGACGCTACCACTCAGCCTGTGTCTTGGGGAAGGTCATGTATATTCATGGCGGATACAACCAGACTGGATACACTAATGAAACACTCATGTTGGACACCAGCACCATGGTCTGGTCTTTAATTGCGACCAGAGGAACTCAACCTCCTGCTTTAGTTGGTCACTCTGCCACCATCATTGGAACAAAGCTGTTTGTATTTGGGGGCTGGGGGAATGATCAGTGCTATAACACCATCAGGGTGTTTGACACAAAGACCAACCTATGGATGGACACATCTTCTACACTGCCTCTGCCAGAAGGACGCTGTGGTCATTCAGCATTTACCTACAATGGAGAGCTGTACATATGTGGTGGGTGGGACGGTAACCAGTGCTTCAATGACCTGTGGAGATTCAACCCAGAAACCTTCTCCTGGAAGAAGCTTGAGCCAAAGGGGGAAGGCTCATGTTCAGAGATCTATAGTATGTGCTGCTGCATGGTGGGAGATCATGTCATCCTCTTTGGAGGATCCAGTGGTGACCTGTTTATCTTAGACTTCAGTCCAAGCCTCAAGATGTTATGTAAACTAGGAGTTATTCACTATGGTCTTGATCAGTCTGAACTCCCACACGACATCAGGTGGGAGATGGCAACCATGACTAGAAAAACAATAAAGAAATCCAAAAGAAAACAAATTATCAAAATATTAAAACAACTCACCTCTGCCTCAATTCATTTTTTTAACTGCCCGTGGGCCACATAGAGCTCCAAATTGTACTTTTAGAGTGTCTGTGTTCCTGTGTGTATGTGTTTTGTGCATGTAAGGTGAATTGCGAGTGTGTGTGTGTGTATGTGTGTGTGTGTGTGTGTGTGTGTGTGTGTGTGTGTGTGTGAGTCTGTGCGTGCGTGCGCGTGCGTATGGGAGGGGCTCACAGATTATATTTTTTACACGTTTTTCACAGTCTAACAGTTCTCCCACGCCCGGGTCCACCAGCACTAATGGTACCTTAGCCTTGGCCTTGAAGAACCCAGTGGATCCGTTTTGTGGGCGTCCCGGAGAGCGTCTGCGAGGAAGGCGGTACACTCGCCTTCATCCAGAATACCATTCCACAACTACTAGACCTACAGTTCCCTAATGGATTGGAGCTCGAAAGATATCACAGGATCAACTACCAC
This sequence comes from Benthosema pterotum, assembly GCA_039105355.1. Lineage (NCBI taxonomy): Eukaryota > Metazoa > Chordata > Actinopteri > Myctophiformes > Myctophidae > Benthosema > Benthosema pterotum. The sequence goes on along the minus strand of CM076978.1, from coordinate 48,731,812 downwards.
AAGTCCAACAATTGCTCGTTTCTTGAGGTTCCAAGACAAGGAGAAGATAGCGACGGCTGCATGTAAAGCAGGGAAGCTTTTTTGGAATGGTCATCACATAATGGGTGTTCCTCAACTCCAAAGCTGTCATGGAGAGGCGAGTCAAGTTCAACGTGTGCAAGAAACTTCTTCATGATCGCCACGTCTCATTTTCTTTAATCTTCCCTGTGACACTAGTCATCAGAGCATCTGGAGGACGCTGGGAGTTTACTGATGACACTAGTCATCAGAGCATCTGGAGGACACTGGGAGTTTACTGATGACACTAGTCATCAGAGCATCTGGAGGACACTGGGAGTTTACTGATGACACTAGTCATCAGAGCATCTGGAGGACACTGGAAGTTTACTGATGACACTAGTCATCATCTGGAGCATCTGGAGGACACTGGGAGTTTACTGATGACACTAGTCATCATCTGGAGCATCTGGAGGACACTGGGAGTTTACTGATCTAAAACAGTTCATGGGTTTCATCCTCTCCCTTCCTGCAGCCCCGGACGGTGGTCCTCCAGTCACTACTCATAGTGAACCACGATAGAAACTGGATTTCACCTTTATTTTCTCCTCCTCTCCCTCGATGCAATAGACTGAACTGATCAAGCTGTGGACCCCCCTTAGTACTACTACAATACTATTGGATACCTGCCTAGGACAACATCGGACCCCCTTTCTACTCGTGGCTATCAGTGATGCTGAAACTAGTCAAGAATGGCAACAAATCTTAGAACAGGCATCGTCAACTAGAAATCCACAAATGTTTTTTGAAAAAGGCTAAGGTCTGGTTCAATGCGGGCCCAGTGTGCCGAGCCAGGCAGATGGAAAAGATGCAAAGATGCAAAACTACAAAGAGTGACGTATTTGTTGTTAAACTGCAGGAGACATTTAGCAGCCCAATCACTGAAATCACAACGCCAACACTGATAAAATAACTGAACTACTTCTGCAGGTTCCATGTTTAACTTAATTCCAGTGTTGTTCAAGTGACAGATGCATGTTTTTCATGTTGTAAATAGGCCTATGTTTGCGTGTTTTAGTGATGATCTGACCGGCCAGAAGAGCGTAACTTTTCCTTTCAGTTTCATAACTGTCATGGTAGCTTATTTACAGCTGAAATGGAATTTCACTATCAAAACATTCACTTCATAGTAACTTACAACAGTACTACTATACCGGCTGCACTGCAAAATCCCATATTGCCACCGATCTGCAGCTCAGGGACAGATAGGGAGATGAATGTGTGCATGTGGACAGAAACAAAAGTACTGCACGTGCATGATGCTCACTGCTCGCTATTAAGCTTGAAATGTAAGCCCATACGCAGGCCACATGAATGCACACATGTGCACACATTCTGTGCTGAGCTGGTTGTCATTCAGCAAATACAACAGAGAATTCAACACACTGTCGCAGTCCCCATTCTTTTTCTTATTGCCTTTTTTTCAATATATTTTTTTTATTTTTTTGGCCAGAGTCCACACAGAGATGTGCGGCAGTCCAATTATGGACCGCGGTCCACCTATTGAGGATCACTGCCTTAGAATTATAAGTAGGCTATTTGGCACATCTGAGACATCTGGTATTAGAAGATTATGAACATGCCTGCACGCACGGATACAATGAAGAACGTATTTGAATACTTGCAAAATTACTTACATGTCAATTATGGTTCATGACCAGTGAGGAGTGAAAAATGTGCACAAATCAAGAAATAGGAGAATAAAATATTCACCTTCATCAGCACACATTAGAATATCATGACTTGCTTTAACAACACAGACAATAGCTCTCTGTTTATTTAAAGAGCTATCGAGTTCTTTAAAGTGAGCGGAGCGGGCTAATACTCATGACGTTAGTTATAAAGGTCTGTTATTTACCTCACAATTATGTCACCCCATTGGCCCGCGGGACGACAACCACACACCGTGCACCACACCGTGCACCAATCTAACTTGAGCCCGCTCCACTCACGCAAGTAATAATATAGTCAGCTCAGCATGTGGATCAAGGTTAAAACATGCGCACGCACGCACGCACGCACGCACACGCACACGCACACGCACACGCACACGCACGCGCACGCACACGCACACGCACACGCACACGCACACGCACACGCACACGCACACACACACACACACACACACACACACACACACACACACACACACACACACACACACACACACACACACACACACACACACACACACACACACACACACACACACACACAATCATTGTGGTTTCAGCTAGCAGTGAGAGTCAAGTCAAGTTCATGTCATTATGAATCCATCATGAAATTAGATTGTGCCCCTACGGGGCACAGGTCTCCACCGTCCGGGTGATAAATTGATGATAAATAAAAAACGTTGAACCTTGAACCTAATTATGACGATGCCGTCTGTCCTTCACACCTATAACCTCATCATGACGTCATCTCAAGCTTCTCAATCTCAGGGGTCCTCTTAGAGACCTGTACCCAGGTCTCCACCGTCTGGGCTTAGGTTTGAATGTGTACTAGTACTAGTGTATCAACTATAATGTCGTCATGACCTCATGACGGATGGCCTGCGTGCACGGACAGACAGTCGTGGGACAGACAGATTCGGGGGACGGACGGGCTGCGTGCACGAACAGATGGCGTTTTATACCTATGACTTATGACTTTCATACCTATGACCTCATCATAATGTCATCTTAAGCTTCTCAAGCTCAGTCTTCCTCCTAGAGACCTGTACCCAGGTCTCCACCGCCTGTACTCAGGTTTGAACGTTCACTGGTACTAGTGTATCAACTACAACGTCGTCATGACGTCATGACGAACAGGCTGCGTGCACAGACAGTCGTGCGACAGACAGATTCGGGGGGACGGACGGAGGGCGTTTTATAGTCCCCACCTTCGGTGGAGACAATAAAAAAATATTAGACCACCCTTGTTTTAGGGTTAGGGTTAGCTGGTTTTGCTGGTGGAGAGCATGCCAAGACGCAGGGCTGCAGTAATAAAAAAAATGGTTATGTAATCAAGTATTAACCCTTGTGTGTATCATGTGTTTAAAGCAAACAGAAAAGAAAACATGGAATGCTTAAAAGTAGTGTTTCTGGAGGTACAATGCCATAGCTATTGATGCAAGAATTTAAGTAATTTTGGTTATTATCAAGAAAACCATGGAAATCAATAGTTCTTGAATAAAACTCTCATGAGCTATTTTTGTTGTTTTATAATTGTCCAAACAAATGTACCTTTAGTTGAGCCAGGCATTAAAATTAACAATAAATTGAAGAAAACAAGGGTGATCTAATATTTTTTCCATGACTCTATATATAGTTGTTTTAAATCTTTGATATTCATTTTATCTCTCCAGCACCCTTCCTTATATAAACCCATTATAACTGCACTTCACTCATTTTGCAACCAGACCTTATTTCACTTTGTTTTTTTTTTAATGTGGGTAATATGTTGTAGTTTTATGGAGGAATACTCATGAGTTCATGAACATCTAGGAACTTCTTCCTGAACTACAAAGTCACACCTCCAGACAGTGCATTTGACCTTTTGAAGAAAAAACATAAAAACGCCTCCAAAAATCTGACTCATGAACTATAATGTATTTTTTCTTCCCAATCGGCTGTAGGACAAAGCCTGGAGGGTCTAGACGTCATCCTACAGTTGATCCCAAGCATGCAACCGGTGGATGATAAAATGAAATCCTGCGTGCCGCCTGACAGCTGTGGTCTCAGTGGATCTATGGACTTTGGAATCACCAAGACGACTGTGGTCACCACATGCTGCTCCACGGACCTCTGCAATGACCAATTTCCCACACGTAAGGACCTTTTATATAGCAACCTTTATGTTCCCGATCGATCATGATGGCACCCATGTGTACGGAAGCTTCTTCTTGTGCTTTGCAAAAGCAGTCATTTTTGCATAAAATCCACTGCAGCCGTACTGAGTGAGTACTCACACACAGGGGTGTAGTGTCAGGGGGACGCGGGGGGGCGGCGTCCCCCCACTTCTCACATCTAAGATATTTTTGGGGCAAAAGTATGTTTTTTTGTCTTATCTTTTACTTTTATGGATACAATTAGGCATTGTAAACAATCTTTCTCAATATACTATATTTGTTTCAATAGCGTGTCTGTGTGTGTTGCGCAGGTGCACGAAAATGCAAGTGTGCATGCACGTGTCTTAAAGGGGAATTACACTCATTTTCAATGTTTTACTATGTCATTAGATGTTGTGTGGACATGATAAAAACATTCCTCTATTATGTGTTTCCTAGAAATGGAGGTCTGAAGCACGGTGAAATACATCTTGATGACATCCACAAGATGTGTTTCACCATGTTAATGAGTTTCCTTTTTTCTGAGAGTGTACAAATGGATCACATTTGTACACTCAGAAAAAAAATGAAAATAGGTGGAATTCCCCTTTAAGAGGCATCCCCCCCACTTCTAAAAGTACCACTACAACACTGCTCACACACTCCATGAACTCAAACACTCCATGATCGCACAACAAATAGCCAACCAGAGTTGTTGTTTCTGGTGCGTAACGATACGCGGGTTGACATGTTGGGTTTCCTCGCAACAAGGCATGAAGGCACACACGCCAAAGTGAACACGCATCAGTCTACGGGACCACATTTAAAGGAGAATCCTACACCAAAACACATCGGGCATCCATCTACCTCGATTTCTGTGACATGATACCTAATGCCCTTGATTATTGCCATAGATGCCCCTTTTACTACATTTCAACCTGAGGTCCTCCTCCCTCCAATGCAGTTTGCATTGCCGCAGGTTGTCTTTATTCTAATGCGGGTATTTTAGCAACTCAAAACGTTTTTTTTTTTACGCATCACATCAAACCATACATTTCAACATACATCGTAATGGTGTTAGAAAAACTACATGGTGTTAGAAAAACTCAGGTGGCGCCTGTGCGACAGGAGTGATTGGACAGGAGAAGGGAGAGGAGGAGGAGGAATAGATTACTGATAAGTATCATTAAACTATTTAAATATGAAGTTGGGAGCAAATAAAATACCTGCATTAGAATAAAGACAACCTGCAGCAATGCAAACTGTTGGAAGGGAAAGGGACGCAGGGGTGAAATGCAGAACAGGGGGCATCTATGACAAAAATCAAGTACAATATGGATGGAAGGACGGAAGGATGTCACATCCAAGGTAGACTGAGGCCTAATGTGTTTTGGTGTGGAATTCTCCTTTAATGCACATTTCTATCTCTGACAGCCCTAATTTATATTTAGACTCTAAAAGGTACACTGTAAACCCTCCTCCAGCTGTCTCCAGTCCTTCTACTCCCAACGGTAAGAGATGTTACACCTGCAAGAACGACGGCGACGGCTGCTCTGCCATCCTGTCATGTTCTGGAGACCAAGATGGATGCGTCACCGCCACAGGTACAACAACAACCACCATATGGTTTCACATGTTCAATATCCTTTTTCAGCTCAGAAGAACGCTCAATTAATAAATATTACAGTATTAAAGTATTTGTATATTATGTGCATTTACATAATCTTGCTAAGGGGGGGGGCAGAGGGTTTTCCAAATCACTTAATGGAGTATACAGCTGGTTTTATGTCTGTTTACAGGGAAATACAAGGGCATAGCGATGACCATGAAGGGCTGCGTCTCGACCAAACTGTGCGGGGCGAACGACACACACCACTTCATATCTGAAGGCTTCAAGGGTCAGGCCAGCTGCTGTGAGGGCGACCTGTGCAACACCGACACCAACACGGATGAGAAAACAGAAACCGACGTTGTTAACGTCGCCACAACACGCACCGCAGTTAGCCTGTTACTGCTAGCAGCAGCACAACTGCTCTCTGTTGCTCTGTTCAACTGAAGCTTTCACCGCTGTTAGTGTTCCACTATGTCAGGGGTTTTCAACCTTTTTGACACCAGGGCCCACCATTTATTCAGAATTTGAGCCATGGACCATCATTTGACAACAGTTTAGCCCCACAGGCCCCAAAACTAAAGATTTCTTTTGCTTTTGTCCACAATACCAGGCTGGATTTGGGCAACAAAACAGGGAAAACATACAGACCAAAATGACTATTCATCTTCTAGTTGTGTAGACTTATGGGCTAATTAATAGTTAAAATATTTTTTTAACTCTTGAGAATGTAAAAATGAAACCAAATGGACCCGCAAGGGTCCATTTGGTTTCATTTTTACGTTCTCAAAAGTTACATCTGGTTAACCAACTTAGCTGGGGACCACCTGGAACCCCTCCCAAGGACCACTGGTGGTCCCCGGACCACCGGTTGAAAACCCCTGGTCTACTATGTCATTAAAGGTAATACTGTAGCTATATTTTGTTTCCTTTTTCACCTCTACATTGCTTCTACCTTGATGCTGCAGACAGACACTTACTTCGTCCTGCAGACGGTTCCAGAACTTTGTTATTGTCAACAAATCATGACAACAAAACATCCGTCAGGCTCAGGGAAGGCGGTGCTAATGTTCCCTCTATTACCTTTAACATACCCACTATTAATTCTACCAGTTACCACTTACCTTCTCTTGGTGAGTGAAGACGAATGGATCCAAACAGGCTTATTTGGTTGCCAGGTCTGGGGCCTGACTTGCCAACAAATAACCTGAAATATGGGATAAACACCAAATTGAGTTGTTCTGCGTTCTGCAAGTAGAATCCTGCAAATCCATTGAGCATCCTCCACATTGAAACGTCAAACACATGCAGCACAGAGTTAAAACGATAACCATGATTATTATTATTATTAGGACCTCAGTGGTGTATAGAAATGCTTTTATATAAACAGAACTTGAATACAATTGTTTTTGAATACATTTCTGCTCTTTGTGCAAAATGTTTGTCATACAGGCACTAGTAAGACACTGTGAAAAACATTTAAATATTGCTGTTTCCTATATACATCTGACATAAAATACATACTTTTTTTTACCCACAAGAGATTACTTAAGGTGTTGGTTTACACCTTTTTTATTAGTATATTAAATATGCTTTACTCCACTCTGTGCAATGGCAATTTGTAAATACATACATTTTCTGGTTGAATGATGTATTTATTAACAGAACTACACCTCTACGTTCCACAAGAAAACGCATTAGCCTACAGTGGGTGGCACACTGGTGAAGCACTATACTTGTTTACAAGTGGCATGCCACTTTTTAAAGTGGTATACCAGCGTGACACTTTTTATTTGTTAAATAACAAACCTTTCAAAGGGGCATGTGACCCATGTCACGTTTCCCTCTTCATTGTGGTATATGTCACTTTTAAAGTGCCATGTTACTTTTCAGTGTGGCATATGAAACTTTTTCAAAGTAACATGCCACTTTATTTGACCATGTCAATGACAATTTTGGTCTCTCCACTTAGCTCTGGTCCAGAGCTCCACTGATTCTATGTAAATATAGCCATGCATCGCATGACGCTCGTACTTCACCAGCGTCATGCAGCAGCTTAGTCCACTTTTTTCGCGGATCGCAACATTTACATGAATAACGTGTACATAGACATTCCGTTTTCAAATATAAAGTACCCGCTCATATTTCTACGGGTGTTAGACACTTATTGCGCCCGAAATTAGGATTACAGCGTGCCGCGTTGTTTAGTAAAAACATTTTTATCAGAGCTTTTCTTCCGCCATTGGCTTTCAATTGTATGCGCCCCCTATCGGTGGGGAGGAGGGTGACACTCTGAACACTGGGTGTGTTTGATGTATTCACAATGACCGCACTGCCAATACAAACTAATAGGAGGATGTTCTCCCGGTGTGCGTCTGTGTGTTTACCAAACTTACCCCAACCCAGAACAGTAGCACGGGGAGCTCTTGTAAAATGCGTTTTATTAAACAACGCGGCACGCAGCTATCCTAATTTCAGGCGCAATAAGTGTCTAACACCCGTACTAACATGTGTGAGTACTTTATATTAGAAAACGGAATGTTTATGTACACGTTATTGATGTAAATGTAGTGACCCACCAAAAAATCTTTCAAGACGCTGCATGACGGTGTTTCAGGGCTACAGTTTGACCAACATGTTTCTTTCTGTATACGGTACGGTAGTTGTATTATTTATTTGACATTATTAGCATTCTGAAGCAGGACCACTGACAACCACTGTACAAGTCTCTACACACTAATGTGTACAGATATAACAAACCTAAACAGCAGGAATGAATCATTTCATAGTATTTTATCGTAGTTTTACCTCTGAGCTGTAGGAGCTGCTTCACACGAGGACAGCAGACAGAGCATGCGCACCAGGGTTGCCAGGGTTTTATCACAACAAGTCAAAATAAGCAACTGTACTACAAATAGGCAGTGGCTCGAGTCTCAGTCTTAACGTGTTGGTAGCGACTCCCAGGGGTCCCCCTACTCTATGGGGTCTCCCCACATATTTTGGGGGGGTCTCCAGGTGACAGTGAGTGGGGTGACCATTTAAAGGGGAACATTTGGTTCACATTTGTATGCTCTCAGGAAAATTTTGAAAATGGGTGGAATTCCCCTTTAAGTCTACCTTTTTAATACCTACACAATGAAGAAGAAAAGACATAAACTAAAATAAATAAACAAACTACAGTAAAACAGGAAAATAATGGAACATTAGTGATAATACAAGATAATACAAGAGGACCAAGGACCCTAACAGACTTTTTTTTTTTTTTTTTTTTTTACCAGGTTCAAGGACCCCCGTTTATTGACATGCCATGAATTAGTCTACGGACCCTCTCATAATATTCTAGAAAATCAAATTCACAAAAGAATGGTCCAGATTTGCACACTAAATAGACGGCAACAACAAACATATATGTACTAGCAATTTGACAGAAAACTAAAAACAAACAAAGCCCAAGTCGCTTATAATAAGCGGACATGGCAACACTGGCTCGTACCAGCAATTAGAAAATGCTCCTCTTGAAACAAAGCGTCGCCGATGTCGTCCGTTCCGCCATATATGGTTCCACCCTACCAAATGTCTTGGCGGTAAGAACAACAACATCAACAACAAACATCCACCACTATTATTAATGTTCACCAGGTGATGTTAGTTTATTATTGTCCATTATTTTATTCCCCGCGAGAGCATATTAAATTCACAATTAAAACCAGCAGAGGTCACTCTGTTCACTTTGTTGCTGCACGGAACTGTTTACAAGCAACACGCCCTCGCCCAGACTGCTGCTGCTGTGTGTGTAGTGCTAGTATTAAAGTTTGAGGTGAAAGGTTTGTGTTCATTACACTTCTAAGTTATATTTTAGTTTTAACTGACGGTATATAACATGTTTTATCCATGAAGTATGTTATTGAGTGTATAAGTGCAGCTTCCACCAGTCCAACAGCACAGACTGAACTGTTCTGCTGCCTTCAGACCCTGTAGGACCAGAGCTGCAGGTTCTTGTGGACATGGAGAGGAGAATGTTGTGTTCTGTTGCCTCCAGACTGATCCAGACTGCCAGTAGTAGACTGGCTGTTCTGGACAGCAGCAGCAGGAGGAGACTGCACTGTGCAGCATCAGCATCCACAACCAGTAGTAGTAGTAGTAGTAGTAGTAGTAGTAGTAGTAGTAATAGTAGTAGTAGTAGTAGTAGTAGCAGTAGCAGCAGCAGCAGCAGCAGAATGCTGGTCCTGGGCATTGAGAGCAGCTGTGATGACACTGGGGCTGCTGTACTGGACCACACAGGGACCATCCTGGGGGAAGCTCTCCACTCTCAGAAGGAAGTTCATCTGAGGTCTGTCTGTGAACCTCCACATGGGTCCAGTTGATTTGGAACTTTAGAGTTTTGTGTTCTTAATTTTATTACTATTATTTTTATAATAATGTGATGTATCTAGAGTTGCAATACCCTCCATTGACTCCCCTCCTCATTCACATTGCTTTTGCGATCTGCTGCCTTGTATTAAACAACATTGCAGCTGTACGATAAGCTTGAATTATCCATCTTTCAATCTCTGTGTTTCATAAAAGTCCACCGTGGACATGTTATGAGCTGTTTCCTGTTAAGAAATTCTCTGCCTGGGGATTCTTGTCTTGGAGTTTGGAAGCACACGTTTTTAATTATTAATGGATTGATTTGCACTGCTGTCTCCTGCATTCTGTTCCAAATTAGAAAAAGGTGGCACACAGGGCCATTCAATGCCCCCAAACTCTAACATCGAAAAAGAATCGGCTGCACAGAATGTCTCGACAGAAAGCAGCTCATAACATCTCTATGGTGAATTTCTATGAAAAAATCTTTAGTCATAAAGAAAACTCTGAGACAGTTAGCATTGGGAGGAAATTGATTGTATATTATTATTATACCGGTACTACTATATTTGTTTAAAACTGAGTTATTCATGGTTTCAAAACAAGGTTACAAAGTGCTGTACAATGGACAGCACTTTGTAACCTTGTTTTGAAAGTTCCTTGATAAATAAAAATCCCTTGCTTACTGATAACTCTCTAAACATGTTCCAGGACCGGGGGCATCATCCCCACCGTAGCTCAGCAGCTCCACAAACAGCACATCCAGAGGGTGGTCCAGGAGGCTCTGGACCTGAGCGGGGTGGTCCCTGACCAGCTGTCTGCCGTGGCCACAACGGTCAAACCAGGACTGGCTCTGAGCCTGGGGGTGGGCCTGGAGTTCAGCCTCAACTTCGTCAGGAAACACGGTAGTATGAATGATGCATCTGTAGAGTTAAGGCTCAGTCAGGAAACACTGTACTGTGAATGATGCATCTAGAGCATACCTGGGCATTATGCGGCCCGGGGGCCAAATGCGGCCCTTTGGCTGACTCTGACCGGCCCGGGGACCACCAGTGGTCCTTGAGAGAGTTCCAAGTTAAATATGGAAAGTTGGTTAACCAGACGTAACTCTTTGAGAGCGTATAAATGAAACCAAATGGACCCTTGTGGGTCCATTTGGTTTCATTTTTACGCTCTCAAGAGTTAAAATATTCATCATCTGAATTAGCCCAAAGTCTACACACAATACATTCAATCAGAAAATGTAAGAGAATGGTCATTTTTGTTATCCTGTTTTGTTTCCCAAATCCAGCTTGGAATCGTGGACAAAAACAAAAGAAATCTTGAAGGTTTTGGGGGGGTAAAATGTCATTGGACTCTTACTTTTATCTTGAAATTAATTTTTAATATTACGCAGACTTTAGCTCAGCCTTTAGTCTTGGCCCTCCACAATATTTCATGTATCTCATTTGGCCCCTTGGGGAAAAATAATTGCCCAACCCTGATCTAGAGTTATAGTTCAGTCAGGAAACACTGTACTGTGAATGATCCACCTGTAGAGTTATAGTTCAGTCAAGAAGAGACACGGTACTATGAATGATCCATCTGTAGAGTTGTAGTTCAGTCAGAGACACGGAACTGTGAATGATCCATCTGTAGAGTTGTAGTTCAGTCAAGAGACACGGTACTATGAATGATCCGTCTGTAGCTTATAAAGTTATAGTTCAGTCAGATATACTGGAGGGATTAAATGCTTTGCTCAAGGTGCTTACAGTACATGAGAGGAAGGGGTTAATATGCTGCATTATTATGTAGGTTAGCTTTGTTTGGAACCTCTACAGTATATCTATGCCGCTACGCTTTAGCTCTGAGATGAGCTTCCGGTTCTGGATAAAATAGTGGCTTAAAACTCTTTCGCAGTATTTATTTCAAAAAGTTGGTATCAGAAGCAATATAAAGGCCCCTAACATTTTAACTGTGGGGTTAAACATGTGCTTATGAACTAGCAATTGCTTTTCAGCCAGCGGGTGATTTGTTTCACCAATGCATTCTGGCAGAAGTGAATTGCATGTGAATGTCGACTGGACTACTTATACTGTATATTTGATCCAGAGTTTAAGCAGTTGTTTAGTGCCTCAGTTAAATTGTAGGGGCCTATGCTAAGCTTATCAACTGTATCTTGGTTTTACTTTGTGAAATAACGACTGCTAAAGGGGATTAATTTAGCAGAGCTGAATGTCAAGATAAAATAACATATATGCACAGTTGTATAATAAATATTTGTTAAATCTACGACATATCTATGACGTATCTGACTAAACAGCTCACTATGGGTTCCAGTTTCCCATCTACCACCTGCGATGATGTAATGATGATGTAATGATGATGTAATGATGATGTAATGATGATGTAATGATGATGTAGTGATGATGTAATGATGATGTAATGATGATGTCATGCGTCCAGGCCTGCCGTTCATCCCCATCCACCACATGGAGGCTCATGCTCTGACGGTCAGAATGCTCCATCCTGACCTCCACTTCCCCTTCCTGGTCCTGCTGGTGTCGGGAGGACACTCCCTATTGGCTGTCGCCAGGGGCGTCGATGACTTCCTGCTTCTCGGCCAATCACTGGACGAGGCTCCGGGAGAAACGCTGGATAAGGTAATGAAGACACAATGCTACCGTTACCCTTGTGGGGTAGAAAAAAGACCTTTATAACTACAGTCATGAATATTAGCCCTCTGCTCACCACAGGTATTCACCCTACTGAGTGCTGATCTAGTTAAGAGATGTTAGACTTGGATAATGTATGTATTGTATATGTTCTACAATAGAAGCATGCAGTGCAATTGGGGTGAAAGCAATTGTGGGCGGAAGATATTGTTTTTTTTTTTCATATTCGTTGTTACCATTTAATTCAGAGGTGTATATTGGGTGATCATCATCGCAGTAGGTTGCATTCCAATGTGATGGAAAACAATGTATTTCCAACCATGGTTGTCATGCATGGCTGACATTATGTTGCCATCTGGTGGTGGCTCTATGCTGTTGAAATAATGTCAGGTTAGGTCAGGGGTCGGCAACCCAAGATGTTGAAAGAGCCATTTTCGACCCAAAATTAAATTCAAAATCTGTCTGGAGCCGCATTTTATTTTTTTTTTTCCTGAGAGTGTGCAAATGTGAACCAAATGGACCCTGGCGGGTCCATTTGGTTCCATTTGCAAACTCTCAGGAAAAAAAGGTCCTCAAAGAAAAATCATTAACATGGTGAAACACAACCTTTCTTCAGAAATGGAGTTTCTAAAAAAAAATAAAGGAGTTTTACAGAACTCATTTTCATTTTTACAGAACATTTCTAGTCCACACAACATCTCTAAGGTTTAATGACATAGTAAACTGAGTAAACCTTTGAAAATGGGTGGTTCAGATTGAAAGCTCCACCTCTGATAACTGTCAGACAGCACAACGCGTTTTGGATGACTGAAATGTTTATATTATTTTGGTGTGGATCACCCCAGTGTGTGTATGTAATAATGCTACAGCCACTGAGCCACTAGGGCTGTGTTCTAGAGCCGCATGCGGCTCCTGAGCCGCAGGTTGCTGACCCCTGGGTTAGGTAGTATGGCACACTAGCAGTTTTTCAATACCAGTACTTCAGCCTGTTGTGAACTCATGATACATCATCAGTCATCCAGCTGTTTCATAATGAGCCAGTGGGGTGGAGGTGAGGTGGAGTTACATTCAAACCTGTTCACAAACACAATATGGGCAACTTTAGTTGCCTATATTACCTTTTAATTCACAGATATATAAAAATGGCATTTGTTTTTGTTTTGTTTTTTGCTGTTTGTTTCCAGATAGCCAGGCGTCTGTCCCTGACAAAACACCCAGAATGCAGTGCGCTGAGCGGTGGGCAGGCGGTGGAGCTGCTGGCGCAGCGCGGCGACCGAACCGCCGTGTTCCTCCGGACGCCCATGGGAAGGCTGCTGGACTGTGACTTCTCTTTCTCTGGGTTCAGGAACCAAGTCACCATGGAGATAGAGAAGAGAGAGAGACAGGAAGGTATGATCTACCAGGTCACCATGGAGATAGAGAAGAGAGAGAGACAGGAAGGTATAGTATGATCTACCAGGTCACCATGGAGATAGAGAAGAGAGAGAGACAGGAAGGTATGATCTACCAGGTCACCATGGAGATAGAGAAGAGAGAGAGACAGGAAGGTAGCTAGATGATGATCTACCAGGTCACCATGGAGATAGAGAAGAGAGAGAGACAGGAAGGTAGTTAGATGATGATCTACCAGGTCACCATGGAGATAGAGAAGAGAGAGAGACAGGAAGGTATGATCTACCAGGTCACCATGGAGATAGAGAAGAGAGAGAGACAGGAAGGTATGATCTACCAGGTCACCATGGAGATAGAGAAGAGAGAGAGACAGGAAGGTAGTTAGATGATGATCTACCAGGTCACCATGGAGATAGAGAAGAGAGAGAGACAGGAAGGTACAGTATGATCTACCAGGTCACCATGGAGATAGAGAAGAGAGAGAGACAGGAAGGTACATTATGATCTACCAGGTCACCATGGAGATAGAGAAGAGAGAGAGACAGGAAGGTATGATCTACCAGGTCACCATGGAGATAGAGAAGAGAGAGAGACAGGAAGGTACAGTATGATCTACCAGGTCACCATGGAGATAGAGAAGAGAGAGAGACAGGAAGGTACAGTATGATCTACCAGGTCACCATGGAGATAGAGAAGAGAGAGAGACAGGAAGGTATGATCTACCAGGTCACCATGGAGATAGAGAAGAGAGAGAGACAGGAAGGTACATTATGATCTACCAGGTCACCATGGAGATAGAGAAGAGAGAGAGACAGGAAGGTACAGTATGATCTACCAGGTCACCATGGAGATAGAGAAGAGAGAGAGACAGGAAGGTACATTATGATCTACCAGGTCACCATGGAGATAGAGAAGAGAGAGAGACAGGAAGGTATGATCTACCAGGTCACCATGGAGATAGAGAAGAGAGAGAGACAGGAAGGTATGATCTACCAGGTCACCATGGAGATAGAGAAGAGAGAGAGACAGGAAGGTATGATCTACCAGGTCACCATGGAGATAGAGAAGAGAGAGAGACAGGAAGGTACAGTATGATCTACCAGGTCACCATGGAGATAGAGAAGAGAGAGAGACAGGAAGGTATGATCTACCAGGTCACCATGGAGATAGAGAAGAGAGAGAGACAGGAAGGTACAGTATGATCTACCAGGTCACCATGGAGATAGAGAAGAGAGAGAGACAGGAAGGTACATTATGATCTACCAGGTCACCATGGAGATAGAGAAGAGAGAGAGACAGGAAGGTACATTATGATCTACCAGGTCACCATGGAGATAGAGAAGAGAGAGAGACAGGAAGGTATGATCTACCAGGTCACCATGGAGATAGAGAAGAGAGAGAGACAGGAAGGTATGATCTACCAGGTCACCATGGAGATAGAGAAGAGAGAGAGACAGGAAGGTACAGTATGATCTACCAGGTCACCATGGAGATAGAGAAGAGAGAGAGACAGGAAGGTACAGTATGATCTACCAGGTCACCATGGAGATAGAGAAGAGAGAGAGACAGGAAGGTACAGTATGATCTACCAGGTCACCATGGAGATAGAGAAGAGAGAGAGACAGGAAGGTAGTTAGATGATGATCTACCAGGTCACCATGGAGACCATTTTGTCCTGACATTGTCGTGTCTGACACTAGATTCTAGTTTCTGACACTAGATTCCAGTTTCTGACACTAGATTCTAGTTTCTGACACTAGATTCTAGTTTCTGACTGCAGATTCTAGTTTCTGACACTAGATTCTAGTTTCTGACACTAGATTCTAGTTTCTTACCGCAGATTCTAATTTCTGACACTAGATTCTAGTTTCTGACACTAGATTCTAGTTTCTGACACTAGATTCTAGTTTCTGACAGTAGATTCTAGTTTCTGACACTAGATTCTAGTTTCTGACACTAGATTCTAGTTTCTGACACTAGATTCTAGTTTCTGACACTAGATTCTAGTTTCTGACCGCAGATTCTAGTCTGACACTAGATTCTAGTTTTTCGGAAAAATGCCATTTCATGCCAATATTTCTTGCGAACGTTTACACTCTCCCTGCATTGCGTATTGCACCGCATTCAATCAATGGTTGACCTTTGGCGCATAACACCAAAGTGTTACATGTCTTGCTGTCAAACAGAAATATAATTGACCGCCACAATCTGAAAAGTACTAACTATTATGGCCGCCGGACCCTAGTGAAATCCACAGTTGTCTTTGCCTGATCTAAAGCGACGCTCACCCTGGTGACGTCATCCACACAGGCCTCATATTTGTTTCTGTCCAGTAGACCGCCTATATGACTTAAAGCAGAGTATATCACCTTTATGGATACTCAGAAATACAGTTGAGGGCTGTGCACTTTCAATGCAGACAATGTTACAATATATGAAATACATCCAAATAGAATACAATTCAAAAACATAACAAAATACAGAATAATCAGTAAAAAATGCAACAGAACAATACACAAAACAGAACAACCAGTCAAAATAAAATCAATCAATCAAAATAAAATAAAGAAGCACATTGAAATGATTGTAAAAACACAACATACAAAGTATGTTCTGCAGCCATCATTTAAATTGACCAAGAGGTGACAGAGAGCTCAGTTTTATTGAGTTTTGCAGATCATTCCATGACGTAGGGCCACTGACGGAGACAGCTGTCCTGCCCAGCTCTGTCTGAGTAAGAGGAACCTTCAGTCTTAACTTAAGTAATCACTAGAGTAGGTCTGGTAGCTGCCATGGTTTGGTACTAACATGGAACAGATATAGGTAGGGAGAAGTCCTGCTAAGACTTTATATAAAAATAAATGCCAGTGTTTATCACTCCGCACAGTGAAAGAGAATAAACCTGAATTCGCATAAAGTGCACAGTGTACATGAATGAATGGACCATTGTAAGCGCTTTGAGTATCACGCTGTGCATAGAAAAGCGCTATAAAAATGCAATCCATTATTATTATTATTATTATAAACCTGAATTCGCATCGCATAAAGTGTACAGTGTACATAATTATCACCTGTAATCCACCACAATGCAGAGTAGCAGAGACAGTATCAAGCTGCTTTAAAAATTAAAGTAAAACATGGATTAAACAATGGAAACAAGTCTGGGGATCCAAAGTGGGAGTCAAAGTGTTAATAATGTCTGCTGATTGCTGAGTGCCTAAATTGTAAAATGTACTGTATGTATGTGTGTCTCATCATGTCCCCTCCCACCCAGGTGTAACCAAAGGAACGTTGTTGTCCTGTGTGTGTGACATGGCAGCAGCCGTCCAGCACACAGTGGCATCTCACCTGGCCAAGAGGACGCACCGAGCCATTCTGTTCTGTCAGAGTAGAGGACTGCTGCCCTCTGACCAGCCTACACTGGTCAGTTATACTCTATTCTATTCTGTTCTGTCAGGGCAGGGGACTGCTGCCCTCTGATCAGCCCACACTGGTCAGTTATACTCTATTCTATTCTATCCTGTTCTGTCAGAGCAGAGCCCTGCTGCCCTCACGGTTGCTGTGTCCATGGATGAATCAGAGGGAGTCCAGTCGAGGCCATGTCATACTGTCAGCCAGGGAGCCAGTCACCTAAAATTGGACAGTACCTTTGGTGTCAGCCTGTATTTTTTATTATTTGTTTTTCATTTGGTATTTACAGGTATTAGAGGCACTTTTTAGCCAGAAAATCAACATTGATATATATTTTACAGTATATGTATTGCTTTTCCCCTCTACATTGCCTCTACTTTGATTTTGATACTGCAGCTGTTTCCCTTCAGGCTTCTTCTTGCAGACAGTACAGAAGTTAGTTGTTGTCAAAAAATCTTGAAAAAAAAAAAAGTGTTGGGCTCAAGGTGTGGTTAATGTGTGTGTGTGTGTGTGTGTGTGTGTGTGTGTGTGTGTGTGGGGGGGGGGGGCAGGGGACATCAGTCACCAGCAGTTTCATAATGTGCCAATAGAGTGGAGGTGAGGTGGAGTTAGATTCTGTGTACAAATCACTATGCACGTGCACGCGAATGCCCGTGCATGTGTCTTATGGGGCGTCCCCCACTTCTAAAAGGCCTGCTACAACACTGTTCTGTGGCCAAATGGGTTTCCTGAGCAACACATGATTGGTTGAATATCTTTCCGGTCTGAGCAGGAGATCTAGGGCGCGATTTTCATTCCCCCCCTTGTCCCTAACGTTACCCGATACCCGCAGCGAATTCCCTTATTGCTATTTTGGTCACCTTTTCTCTTCCCTTAGCCACTATTCTTTATGCCGACACCGTTATTTGTGGCTGGAGGTGTGGTCATGGGCGTGTTTGTTGCGCAGTCCCTTAAGTTGCTAATTTCGTCAAATAGATTTGGGAACTAGATAACGCCACATCAGACCACCCCTTAACCGATCCGCGAAGGCAGAGCCACGTGCGCACGATGCGCGTCTGTGCGCCTTTGGAGATGTCCACAACTCCACGTGGAAAGGCGCCAGTTCAATTCATCTCCTTATTTATGCTGGATTGTCCTATAAACAGCTGTAGATTGCCTGCTGTCGGTCACTTCCTTGTGTTTAGGTAATGTACAGTATATAATATAATTAAATACATTAATTAACTTGTGACGCAATGCTGTAAATTGCAAAAAACTCTGGAATTCGCGGCAAAAAAACGTTTTTTTTGATCATTGATTTCTCGGTCAATTCTGGACCATTTTTTACATTTCAAAGTGCAGCGTGACGGGAAAGACCTCCTCTCTCAGATGCTGTATAGTATATGTGGGTAGGTCTTCTCTACGATCCCGCATCGAGCAAAATGTAAGTGTAAAATGTAAGTGTCGGGGATTTGGTGGGCCGTTTCCACCAAAATCCCGACACTTACATTTTGCTAGATCCCGCATCGTAGAGAAGACCTACCCACATATACTATACAGCATCTGAGAGAGGAGGTCTTTCCCGTCACGCTGCACTTTGAAATGTAAAAAATGGTCCAGAATTGACCGAGAAATCAATGATCAAAAAAAAGTTTTTTTTGCCGCGAATTCCAGAGTTTTTTGCAATTTACTTTATAACATTTCGCAGACTTGGGATAAATGCACGCCACATACAGCAAAAAAAACATGGAACATGTTTTTTCAACATAACATGTTGAATGGTAAGAAATGATTGAGAATTGACCGAGCTATAATTGTTTCAAAATGAGAGCATAATCTTTGAGAATAGGCTACTCATGCATGTGTGTGTCCTAAGCCCGCAGCCAGGCTGCGTGCTTCGGAGGGTTAGACATAGCAGTAGGGATAAGGGAAATAGATAAGGGATGAATTAAAGGGAATGGCAAGACCAACACGGATTGGATGAAAGCTAAAAACGCCCAAACCACACCTATGCATAATTTAACGGGTATAGGAGGTTTTTAAGGGACATAGGATGGTCACGAAATTATCAACTTTAGTGTGGGAACGCCTCTTCCCCAATGCTAAGTGCGTTAATTGCGCATAAGGGCTAATGTAACCAAAATCGGGCCCTTAGGGCCTAGATTTTCGTCACCGCTAAACCCCTTATCCCTTAACTTCTTTGCCTTTTTAAACTATTTCAAAAAACATTTTTCAATACTTAAAATGGCCAGTCAAGCTCACAACGTGTCAATAGATTGGCATGTTGAACTATTCCAAAAGCTTTATCAAAACAGTAAAAAAGAGATAAGAGGTTTAGCGTATGACGAAAATGTAGCCCCTTGTATCTTCCATTACTCAGCTCATGGTAGCTCTATCTATCTGGGTAGTCGATCATAATGTTGTCTGTCTTGCTGAGACACTTTATCTTTGGTAAAGTTGTGCCTGTACTATTGTGGTTGTGTTGCAGGTGGTCTCTGGGGGCGTGGCCAGTAACCAGTACATCCTATACTACTGTGGTTGTGTTGCAGGTGGTCTCTGGGGGCGTGGCCAGTAACCAGTACATCCTATACTACTGTTGTTGTGTTGCAGGTGGTCTCGGGGGGCGTGGCCAGTAACCAGTACATCCGCAGGGCTCTGGCTGTGGTCACTCAGGCTACTGGACTCCAGCTGGTCTGTCCTCCTGCTAAGTTCTGCACTGACAACGGTGTGATGATCGCATGGTGCGTATTCTGTAAGATCACTGAGAACAGAGCAGGGTTAGGCCTGGGGCTTCCAGGCTGATTGGCTGTGTTGTTCCACTGATCTACCGTAATTTCCGGAGCCGCTACTTTTTTCACATGCTTTTGACCCTGCGTCTTATACAACGGTACGGCCAATCTATGGATTTTTACAGGTGTTTTTTTTAACAGGGGTTTTCAACAGGTGGTCTGGGGACCACCAGTGGTCCATGAGAGGGTTCCAGGTGGGCCCTCCAGACTAAATGATGGAAAGTTGGTTAACCAGATGTAACTCTTTGAGAGCGTAAAAATGAAACCAAATGGACCCTTGCGGGTCCATTTGGTTTCATGTTTACACTCTCAAGAGTTATGATATTCACCATCTAAATTAGCACCACTTAATTAATAAGTCATAAGTCATGTTCATTTTGGTCTCATTTTGATGTTTTGCCTCTTTTGTTTGCGAAAATCCATCCTGGAATTGTGAACAAAACCAAAAGAAATCTTTAGTTTTGGGGTCTGTGGGGTGAAAATGTTAAATCGTGGTCTCTGGCTCAAATGGTGAATAAATAGTGGGCGGTGGGATCAAAAAAGTTGAAAACCACTGCTCTAACATGAAGCTTATTGCCTGGTGCGGCTTATAGTCAGGTGCAGCTTATACATGGGAAAATCAGTATTTTGCCCCAAATTTAGCTGGCGCGGGTTATAGTCCAGAAATTACCGTAAATTGTTACGACTCAGTCTGGACAGAGAGACTGCTTGACACATCTCATAACACCAACTGTTGCGTAGTCACGTTTAGGGGTGGACATATTTCAATATCAAGGTTCAAGGTTTCTTTATTAGTTGCATCTGCGTTGAAACAGACATAAAATTACGTTTATCCCTTCATCATAAAATGCATAAAAAGAGAGATAGTTAAAAGAAGGGAGAACAGACAGAAACAGATTCATTCACACATCCAAAGATGCCCACAATTCTTAAAAATACTATAAGTTAATATAAAAACAGATTTAAAAACGTAATAGTCCAGTGTCCCTAAAGCAGCAATGTTTAAATATAGTGCATCCAGTGACATCAGGAAGTGAAATTGCGATTCTTACTCGCACAAATGGCCAGGTTACATTTTTTTTAATATATATTTGTGTATTTATTCATGTCAGAAGACTGACTGATGGTTATCTGGCAGAATTTAAGAACTGCTTCTCTTGCTTATGTGACATTATATGTGTCATTACTATCCAAATAGGCCCCGCTTTGTTGTTTTTATTTTGGTCTTGGCTCCCTGACTATAGTCCATCTGTGACGTGCAGGTGTAATGTCGTCCATCTCCATTCTAACACTGAACAACTCTAGATCTAGAGAACTCTCTGTGGTATGGATAAAAGGTTTGATGTTCAAGGTCTCTGCTGATTTTCTGGATCAAGGATGGGTCCGTTTGAGCATTGACATTAGCAACACAGCTTCCCAAACAGGATGTTTACATGCAGCGCAATTCCAGTGTTTTACACTATAGGAGGCAGCAGGCAACGGTTGGCTTGTGGTCCTAATGCCATTCCTTGTCTTAAGTGTATGATTGAACTTTTCGTGGTGAATTCTATATTGTTTAGAATTGCTTTAAAATGTTCTGCTATAATAAAAGCAAAGTCATCTTAAGAGAATATAAACCAACAATCCAATAGTCAAGATTTAGTAGTACACAAAAAGAGTGAGTTTACTGAATGATAAGGATAAAACCTGTGTGTGTGTGTGTGTGTGTGTGTGTGTGTGTGTGTGTGTGTGTGTGTGTGTGTGTGTGTGTGTGTGTGTGTGTGTGTGTGTGTGTGTGTGTGTGTGTGTGTGTGTGTGTGTGTGTGTGTGTGTGTGTGTGTGTGTGTGTGTGTGTGTTGTAGGAACGGTGTGGAGCGTCTCAGGGAAGGGAGGGGTCTTCTGTCTCCTGATGTGGATGTGAGATACGAACCCAAGTATGTGTCAACAACACATCCCCCCTTAAAGGAACAGTCAGATTATATACTGTGTATGTGTGTGTGCGTGCATGTAGCAGAACTCCCATCTGACCTCCCACACAGGGAAAACTGATCTGGGTTACGGCACCAACGTTAAAACCGAAGATTCGATTCATTATTATTATTAAATTGTTTTTATTGATTTTTTGACACAAAACATAGACGCATGTTGCATTACATCATTAGAAATGACATGAAATGGCGACAGCGACAATAAAAGAAAAGAAAATAAGTAAACAATATTAAAAAAAACAAAAACAAGACTGAGACAAGACAATAAAATAAAATAAAACAGATCATACAAGAAATATTATGATATATCGTGTTGCACCACTCTGACGCAGATCACCACCTGCCTAACAGGTACTATTCAAACCACGGAACCCGTGTCCCACACCTGGCCATCTCCAGCCGGGAGCTTTTGGTTAAAGTAATCCAAAAAGGGCTGCCAGACATCATAGAATTTATTGACTGAGCCCCTGGTGGAATATTTAAGCTTCTCGAGTTTTAGGTGTGCCATCACATCCCCAACCCAGCGCCTATGCGATGGGGGAGTAGCTGACTTCCAATTGAACAGAATAAGGCGTCGGGCTAGCAGGGAAGAGAAGGCTATGGCTTCGGATTGGGTGACAGAAGCCTTCATCTCACCAGGGACCACTCCGAATATGGCAGTAAAGGGGTTAGGGCTGATCTCTTTATCGCAAATATTTGAGAAAGTCTCAAAGACAGAAAGCCAAAAATGTGAAATGGATGGACAAGACCAGAACATGTGGGAGAGGGTGGCTGGGGCCTGGTGGCATCTAGGACAGGCTGGGTCCACACCTGGATAAATTTCCGCAAGTCTACTTTTGGAGAAGTGTAACCTATGGAGCACTTTGAACTGGAGTAGCCCATGTCTTATACAGACAGATGATGAGTGAACTCTTTTGATTGCCATGTGCCAAGAATTGTCCGGGATCTCAATTCCAATATCTTTACACCATGATGAAGATTCGATTCATGTGTAAAAGCAACCACTGTAACATCTTAACCACTAGACCAAAGGAGACATCGCTTTGGTCTGGCGGAGATATTAGACTTTTAACGTCATTATTATATATAATTTTGATGCAGTGTCATAATTACCGGTAAACATAATTTTGTAATGGCACATCGACTACCAAGAAGATAAAGACACAGCACTTCATCTGGAAAAGCTTGGCTACCCCTGATGTGCAGTGTGCATGTAAAATTGTTGCTGTAAATCTTTTTTTGTATTTTTGTATACAGGGTGCCATTCATAAAGAGACCCTGGTCTAAACAAAGGTTTAATTCCTTGTTGTTCCAGATCTCCTCTGGGCGTGGACATCACTGCGGAGGTAAAGGCAGCAGCCATCAGACTTCCTCCACTGCAGCTGAGGATAAAACACTGACACACAGCATCATATTTATATTCAACATCAGCGTTTTTTTTCCTCTCCCCAATGTAAATAAACTATGGTCTTGTTTTGTATGGAGACAAGCCTCCTGTAGTTTGTGGCAGTGTGTGATTTTTAGTTTTAATCGAGTGTAGCGGAAGCAGCACTAATGTGTGTTGTATTTCTGAGAAGGGGGGAAAAAAACTAATTTTGCTGTTGTCAAAATCGGCACTGCTCAAAACACATCGATTCGCCCCGGCATTTCCAGCTTGGAGATCTTCTCTTTTGGATGCTGCTGTGTGACACTGCTCTGTACAGTGATCAGGTATGTCCAGGTAGCTCAGCATAAAAATAAAACCAAACGGACCCTTGTGGGTCAATTTGGATTCATGTTTACACCCTCAAGAGTTAAAATATTCATCATGTGAATTATTCCAAGTCTACACAACTAGAGAATGTTGAAGATTAATGGTCATTTTGATCTGTATGTTTACTGTTTTGTTTCCCAAATCCATCCTGGAATTGTGGACAAAAGCAAAAGAAATCTTTAGTTTTGGGGTCTGTGGGGCTCAAATATCCTCAAATGGTGGTCTGTGGCTCAAATGCTGAATAAATAGTGGGCCCTAGTATGAAAAAAGGTTGAAAACTACTGGCTATTATGATGTAGATGTAAGCACAGGTGGTTGAAACCTGCTTGGCATTACTGCCTGACGCACCTCCACGGTGCCAATGTGCCAATGTAAAAGTCAAAAGAAAAAATAGTCACAGGCAGGTTCCGCCGGACCGCCACTAGATGGCAGTATATAACCAACACAAGGTTTTAGAAGAAGGAGAAGCGAACTGCCACTTTGCCTTCAGAATAAAGGTCCATATCTGCAGTCAGCAAATCAGTAAACATAGGTTACTGTATGAGGACTCAGGACTGCTGCTGCCCGTTATATACTCGGCTTTTATTTCAGATGTTTAACAATGATTTAACTTTTGGGAGTTTTGGGTTCTTAGTTCAATTTAAACTGGGGACCTTCCAAAATAATACTTGTACTGGGGGCCCTGTCAATCTAAATTGATTGTAGTAGGGTCTGTACTATAGGCTATGCTGAGGCTTTTAGTTTAACTGAATATTGTGAATATTGTGAATATTGTGGACATAAATCTACAAGTTCACAACTTGCAATGTCTATTCTCTTTCTTAGATATAAGGGCGCCCCTCACTTCACACAGGTTTCATTTTTAATGGGGTACGTTTGATTTGTTATTTATACTTTTTCCCTCCCCCCTTTTCAGATAGCTTATTAAAATGTATTTTTGCCATTTCATTGCCATTATAAACTTATACATTATAAACTTGAACCTTGAAATAAAACCAAATCAATCATGTGGGGGGGATCAATCCTGTTTGGTTTTGTTTCCATGCTTTTATTGTGAAGGTTTCCGGTGTGCCGGCCGGCGGTGTGTGTCACAGTGTAGTGTGACTTGACGCAGAGCAGAGCGGAGCAGGGTTCCGCCCATGGACATGGTTCCGCCCTACAGGCAGCAGTCAGATCTAACAACATCCATCTGCTGTGGACTGGACTGTAGTCTGTAGACCACACTGTAGACCAGTCTGTCTGTGGAAGGACGGCCAGAAGGTGAGTTCTACTATATATTTAACATTTAAACCATCCTGGTACAGTAGTAGTGTCGTGGAGACAACTAGAGCTAGGTTCAGTGTGTGTGTGTGTGCGTTTTTCCTCTTTCCTTTCCCTTTTTTTTAAGGCAGAGCCAGACAGTCTGTCTCCTCCTGCTTCCATCACATCTGTGTGTGTGTGTGTGTGTGTGTGTGTGTGTGTGTGTGTGTGTGTGTGTGTGTGTGTGT
Organism: Benthosema pterotum; assembly: GCA_039105355.1. NCBI lineage: Eukaryota > Metazoa > Chordata > Actinopteri > Myctophiformes > Myctophidae > Benthosema > Benthosema pterotum. The sequence continues at coordinate 48,706,559 of CM076978.1, read as the reverse complement.
GTGTGTGTGTGTGTGTGTGTGTGTGTGTGTGTGTGTGTGTGTGTGTGCGCGCGCGCGCGCGCATACTGTATGCGAGGAGAGGATTTTGAGGATTTGGATTGCATCTTTTTTACATGTATATTTTTATATTTTATGATACTTACCGAGGTAGGTGTTTTCTTTCAGCTGATAATGTATTTAAACTGTAACTACAGCATTGCAATCAGAGCTGTGCTCTACGTGAAGCGTTAATGTCAGATCAAACCACACGGTGCTGATTTCATTGTGGTTTAAAGGAGAATTCCACACATTTTTAGCATTTCCGTTAACATTCCTTAGAGATGTTGTGTAATAATAATAATAATAATAATGATAATAATGTACCCCACACTCTGTGTTAACTAGAAATGGAGGTCTGAAGCATTAAAAAAACATTAATATGGTGATTGAAGTACATCTTGATGACATCATCAAGATGTACTTCACAATTGAAATGATTTATAAGTGCTAGACAGCTCTACAGTATATTGCTCTATAAAGCGATGGTTACTGTCATCTACTAATAATATAGACACACACACTATAGCAATGATTACTGCCCTAATTTAGATCTATTTAACTGTCACTGTTACTTACTGTATGTTACGATATAGCAATGGTTTCTGTCAAACTATATAGCTATTTAACACTGTTACTAAACACACACTATCTATAGCAATGATTACTCTCACAATATGAAGCTATTTAACCCGGTTACTGAACACTCTATAACAGGGGTGGGCAATTATTTTTTCCCAAGGGGCCACATGAGATACATAAAATATTGTGGAGGGCCAAGACTAAAGGCTGAACTAAAGTCTGCATAGTGTTAATTTAATTTCAAGACGAAAGTAAGAGTAAGATCAACCTTTTTGATACCGGGGCCCTCTATTTATCCAGTATTTGAGTCATAGAGGACCACCATTTGATGACATTTCAACCCCACAGACCCCAGAGCGAAAGATATTTTGTTTTTGTCCACAATTCCAGGTTGGATTTGGGAAACAAAACAGACAAACATTGACCAAAAAATGAACATTACATTACATTACATTATCTCATTGTTTAGATTTAGGTAATTCAGATGATGGATATTTTAACTCTTAAGAGTGTAAAAATAAAACCAAATGGACCCGCAAGGGTCCATTTGGTTTCATGTTCAAGGTTCAAGGTTCTTTATTTGTCACTCCAGTGTATGTCAGGACATATACAGGGATGAAATAACATTTCCATTGTTCCCAGTGCAAAAGACAATAGACAGTGCAATAAAAAAAAAAGACAAATACAAACAATACAAGAAACAGTAAGTGACATAGTGCAACAGACTAGAGCATTAAAGTGCAACTACAGTATAACAGTATAAGGTGGGTGAAGGTGCTAAGCTACAACCAGGTATAGTTATAATTATAAAGTGGCAAGTAGTGAAAGTTAAACAGACAGCTAGACAGGAACTAGACAGGACATCTAAACTATACGGCTAAGATTAAACATACTACAACTAAGCAGCTAAAGGACACATAATATACTACAACTATGGAATAGTACAACTAAAACTAAAACTATACATCTAACATACTAAACATACTACAACTAAGCACTACTATACTAACAACTAAGATACGACAACTATGACAGTGTAGGGGTATTACTGTAGGTGTATTGCGTACATGTGCAAAGAGGATAGCAGCAGTTCGGTACAGTCCTTCTGGTTGTGTGTGAGTTGTGCATATGAGTGTATGCATGTGCGTGTGTGTGTGTGTATGAGCTACAAGTGAGTGTACATCTGGTTAACCAACTCTCCATATTTAACTTGGAACTCTCTCAAGGACCACTGGGGGCCCCGGGCCGGTCAGAGTCAGCCAAAGGGCCATATTTGGCCCCCGGGCCGCATAATGTCTAGGTATGCTCTATACACTCTATAAAGTGCAAACTATAGCAGGTATGCCAAACTCAGATACACAGCCAAAATAGAAATGGCACTGGTTTATGAGGATGTCCCGTATTTCAAAAATCAATGTCCGTTAATAGCAAGATGTATGTATGCAAAGAAACTTTAGTGCTTGCATTAAAAACTGAAAATGCATCATTAAAGCTCAATTTCCTGATGATAGAACAGGAAATTGATCTTTAATAATGCATAATGCATTCTCACCGTGCTCTGCTATGATGTTATAATGTATAATGAGAAAGTAAAACAATGAGTTGCATTCATTTCTCATCATGGTGAGTGCAGTTCCAGTTCTAATAGTAACAAAGTACCGTAATTTCTGGACTATAAGCCGCACCTGAATATAAGCCGCACCAGCTAAATTTGGGGCAAAATACAGATTTTTCCTTGTATAAGCCGCACCTGACTATAAGCCGCACCAGGCTTATAGTCAGGTGCTTCATGTTAGAGCAGTGGTTTTCAACTTTTTCACAATTTAACAACATCTTCACCCCACAGACCCCAAAACTAAAGATTTATTTTGGTTTTGTTCACAATTCCAGGATGGATTTTCGCAAACAAAAGAGGCAAAACATCAAAATTAGACCAAAAATGAACATGACTTATGACTTATGAATTAAGTGGTGCTAATTTAGATGGTGAATATCATAACTCTTGAGAGTGTAAACATGAATGTTTCATTTTTACGCTCTCAAAGAGTTACATCTGGTTAACCAACTTTCTATCATTTAGTCTGCGGAGCCCACCTGGGACCTGGAAAATCCATAGATTGGCCGCACTGCTGTATAAGCCGCAGGGGCAAAAGCATGTGAAAAAAGTAGCGGCTTATAGTCCGGAAATTACGGTAGTTAAATATCACCCTGCAGGACTAAACTAATCCACAGGCCTGATCTGCCTCCCAGGTTTGATATATACCGGTATATGCTCTAACCTGCATTGCCACAGGTTGTCTTTATTCTAATGCTCTAAATCACATCAAGTCATAAACTACAATATAATCAGTGTTGGGAATATTACTTTACCTTGTTAATATATTACTTATTAGTTATTACCTTCATTTTAAAGCAATATATTATATTACAATATTACTGTCCGAGCAAGTGTAATATATTAATATTACTATTACATATTACTTAAAAAAAACTTTTTACAAAATATATAATTTAATAAATATATAGTGTCAAATATTACGTAGGCCAGTGGCATACCTACAATAAAGCAAGCACACTTGGCTATCTGACCAAATCCATATGAAATCAACTTGAAAAAACGTCATCCCTGAATAAATAATTTGATGACAAATTATAGAAAATTAATTTAAAAAGTAATTATTTAACTTCTGCAGTTGTCAAGATAATTTCACGAGAACATTTTCAACGAGACAGATTGACAGAAAGTAATATTGAAAGTAATGCAGTAATGCAGAGAGAAATTGTATAATATATTAGATTGTTTTTGTTAAGTAATATATTTATATTACAAGTTACTGCATTTTGGTAATATATTATGTAATATATTAAGTTACGTAGTGCACTTGTCCCAACACTGAGCATAATTAGGCCACTACATGATTAAAAAAAAAAAACTCAGATGGCACCTGTGGGACAGGAGTTTCAACCGGAGTGATTGGAGAGGAGAGTGGCAGAAGGGAGGGTAGGAGAGGAGGTGGAATAGATTACCTCTGGGATTACATGTAAAGGCTGCCCCAGAGTGATGTGAAACTCACGCGTGAGTATCAGTAAACTATTAAAATATGATGTGGAAAAAATAAGTTTGGTGCTGCTAAAAATGCCCGCATTAGAATAAAGACAACCTGCAACAATGCAATCTGTTGGGAAGGAGGGTGAAAAAATTGAAAAGACAAAACTATGTATCACGATACAGAGGCCACGGTACGATGTATTCACGTAGATTCATCGATATATATATATATACTGTTTATACATTTATTCAAAAATAATGACTACATTGCACAAATACAATAAACCACTCTGAGGCTCACAGAGATCTTTAAATTAAATTAAAATGTCTAAACATCCTATAACAAGGGCTCTGTGAAGGGAGTGTATTGCAACGTGCAAGGTGAGCTTTGATAAAGTTAACGAGAGGTATGTTTGTCAACACTGATCTCCAGGTAATTCATGAGGTTTATTGCCATATCCATATGGCAGTCGATTGCAGTGCTGTTTTTTTATATTTTGATTTAGTCTTAGTCTTAGTCTTTTGAAATATTTTTGTTAGTCTAGTCTTAGTCGGCTAAATATCAAAAACCTTAGTCGACTTAGTCTTTAGTGTTAGTCTTAGTCGACAAAAACAACACTGCTCGATTGATATATCTATTACCCAGATGTTCAATCGGTATATATTGTGATAGATACACCACTAATCACCATGTACCGGTATCTCTCATTGGAGAAAATGATAAAACAATATTTGATATAAGTCATTAATATTTAATATATTTTGTATTTTTTATCCTGTTTCCACAGCCAGAGGGACCAGGCCATTCTTTGGGGAAGCTGTCAATCAACCGCTGTCAGAGATGTCTTCCATCCCAGACCTGCCTGATCATTATGGGATGTCAGCATCATCACCGCTCAGACAGTCTGTACCAGAGGCAGATCTGTAGACCCACCAGAACACACCGTCACAGACTGGGGGAAGGATCTGTAGATCACATCTGTCAACGTCACAGAGAGACAGACATGTCACCATGGGGGGCTGTCACTGTGCTGCTGCTGCTGTCTACTGTCACTGGTGAGTTACCTGTCTGTCTGTCTGTCTGTCTGTCTGTCTGTCTGTCTGTCTGTCTGTCTGTCTGTCTGTCTGTCTGTCTGTCTGTCTGTCTGTCTGTCTGTCTGTCTGTCTGTCTGTCTGTCTGTAGTGTTTTATTTT
>CM076978.1:48581698-48696698 GCA_039105355.1 Benthosema pterotum | reverse complement strand
CATGTTAATGATTTTTCTTTTTGGAGTTTTTTTTTTTTTTTTCTGAGAGTGGACAAATGGAACCTATTGGACTCAGTAGGGTCCATTTGGTTCACATTTCACACTCTCATAACGTTCCACCCCCTGCATATTTTCTGGCAGTGTTGTTGGGTTGTAACAGCTCGTTGGTAAATATTAAGGCACAGTGAATGCACTCTGTGACATCACCGCTCACTGCACCCATCCAACTAACACACTGTGATTTGTCTCCGTGCACAGATATCAAATGTGATATCAGATATCTCACTGCATAGATCATTTGATATCACATTTGATATCACATGAGCATGCAGCATGCAGCATGCAACACTTTGCAGTAATGGTATATGGTGTGTCAGTCAATTCATCTCCCTTCATTCTCAGTCTGCAGGACCGCTGAATGTTCAAATCCTTTTGGGTTTAATTGAAGTCATGAAAAACAGAAAAGGAAAGAACCACATTAATGTTACTTTGCACTACTACAGCACATGATGATGTCATTTGAACCGTGTGTGTGTGTGTGTGTGTGTGTGTGTGTGTGTGTGTGTGTGTGTGTGTGTGTGTGTGTGTGTGTGTGTGTGTGTGTGCGTCCCTCCAGCCGTGCGTGCGGAGCAGAGGAAGTGTGCGTTCGCCGACAACCAGCCGCAGTGGGAGGAGTCTCGTGGAGGAGGAGGCGGAGCCGGTTCTGCTTCCACCAATGAGCTTCGAGCGGCGGGGCAGCGTGAGAACGCCACCATCCGCTGCGGCGAGGGATCCCGCTGCTATGGATTGTGGGAAAAAAGCAGAGACGGCGAGATTCACCTCGTCAAGCAAGGTGAGTGAGATTCAAGCAGGCCTCATATACATACATATTATTACCATTTAGAGAGCGTCTACCAGTTCCCACTAACAACATTCCACAATTTGATAAACTCTATGTGAAGATGTGTTGCACAGCATGAGGCGAATGGTTGTCACACCATATACTGACTGGTTCGGAGTCCTCCGACCCCGATAAACCAACAAATAAATGCACATTTCAGAGTGGCCTTTTCTTGTGGACAGTCTAAGGCACACCTGTGCACTACTCATGATGTCAGATGTGCATCTTAATTTGGCACACCTGCAAGGTGGGATGGATTATCTCAGCAAAGCACACATTTAGACAGATTTGTGAACAATGTTTGAGAGAAATGGTAATATTGTGTATCTGGAATGAATTTTAAATCTTCATCTCATGAAAAATGGGAGCAAAAACAAAAGTGTTGCGTTTATGCTGTATTTTTGTTGAGTGTATTTAGGGGGAATTTGCTGCTGCAGCATCTCTGCAGAGAAGGAACCAAATGTTTGTCTGTGGTGTTTAACAGGGCCTATATAGTCCCCAGGTGTGTGACACACATTGGTCACCACCAAAGTGACAAACAATAGGATTTGCTGTTCCACCTCCACTCTCACATTTATTTATGAAGCATTTTGGAACGCGTCATGATGTTTTACAATCTTCCTTTGTGTGGAGCGCCTGTTTACTACGCCACTGCTGCAGATAGGATTTAAAGGAATAGTTTCATTGAGGTTAGGCTTAGATTTCTGCTTTAATTTAGGACTTTGGTGTTTTGTATCACATTCAGATACAAAAACACATTCTCTAGTTGTGTAGACTTGGGTTAATTGCGTTGATGAACATTTTAACTCTTGACAGTGTAAACATGAAACCAAATGCAATCTCACAACGTGTCAATATATTGCCACGTTGAACTATTACAAAATGTTTTTCAAAATAGTAAAAGAAAAAGGCAAAAAGGGTAGGGATAAGGGGTTTAGTGTGTGGAAAAAAACGGAGCCCAGAGCCACTTGCGTGCAGTCCCAAAATACAGCCAAAAACTGCTTAATCCACAATCACAAGCCTAGGTTTTCTTGTTTGCACGCTGGTGGATGCAAAAAAGAAAGAAAGGTCCTGCACACTGTCAAGCACTTGCCAGAATGATGCTTTTCATTACTATTATCAAGGTTTCGGTCAGAGAGCTTCTTCAGGACAGACAATACAAGGCACAATCACAACCAAACATTTAAACACTAGGCAGTGGCTGAAAGCCTTAATGGAAAAAAGCCATGATAGTGATTTAAGCCTTGGTCACACTGTCAGAAACTGAAAAAGACTAAAGCATGCATACATTCAAATTATACAATGAATCAATCAGTTTTATATATATTTTTTTAATCTTCTGCAGCAGGCATTGTGTGTGTGTGCTGTGATGTTGGTAGTGATTGTTGGTTGATTGCTTATTTTTCATAATGTAACTGAGTTACAGTAGTGTAATAGGCATGCATTTTTTCAATGAGAAGTCCAGAATCACACATTTTATTGGCTAAAAAAAAAACAAATATACTGTATATATATCACTATAGACTAGGCGCCCATTATTCGACTACCAAAGTATTCGATTCGACTAGCAAAAAACGTGTTTGGTTAATGCCCTAAAACAGGGGGTTTCAACCTTTTTGACACCAGGGACCACCACTTATTCAGCATTTGAGCCACGGACCACCATTTGATGACATTTAGCCCCAAAGATCTACAGTAAAACTAAAGAATTCTTTTGGTTTTGTTCACAAGTCCAGGCTGGGCTTTTGCAAACAAAACAGTGTAGACTTCTTAATTAAATAGTGCTAATTCAGATGATGAATATTTTAACTCTTGAGAGTGTGAAAATGAAACCAAATGGACCCGCAAGGGTCCATTTGGTTTCATTTTCACACTCTCAAGAGTTACATCTGGTTAACAAACTTTCCATCATTTAGCCTAGGGACCACCTGGAACCCTCTCAAGGACCACTGGTGGTCCCTGGACCACCTGTTGAAAACCCCTGCCCTAAAACTAAAATCCTCTTTCACCCCCAGGTTGTTGGACTCACACCGGCGACCAGCAGGAGTGCCATGGCGACCGTTGCCGGGTAACAGCCACACCCTCCCAGGTCCAGAACGGAACCTACCGATTCTGCTGCTGCAGCCGAGACCTGTGTAACCTCAACTACACCGAGGACCTGTCTCTGGCTCCACCTGTCTCACCTACACACGCTCTGCCTGTCTGTGAGTCACACACACACACACACACACACACACACACACACACACACACACACACACACACACACACACACTGTGTAACCTCAACTACACAGAGGACCTGTCTCTGGCTCCACCTGTCTCACCTATACACGCTCTGCCTGTCTGTGAGTCACTGGCGCACGCACGCACGCACACACACACACACACACACACACACACACACACACACACACACACACACACACACAAATGGACCCTTGCGGGTCCATTTGGTTTCATGTTTACACTCTCAAGAGTTAAAGTATTCACCATCTTAGTTACCCCAAGTCTAGACAACTAGAGAATGTAGAAGATTAATGGTCATTTTGGTCCAGCCTGGAATTGTGGAATAAAATAAATAAATAAAACTAATAAAATGCACTTTATGGCCAGAACGCGATTATTTTTCACCAGAAAAACAAGCATATCTACTGATATTGCCAAGAGAAAACCTCCATAGAGAACATTTTTTCTTCTGGTGAAAATCAACTGCGTTTTGCCCAAAAAGTCCATTTTATCTGTGTGGTGCAGGGCTCAGAGTGTTTCCACCGATGATGTTCCACTGATGGTTAATAACACTTGGTGTTTTTGGTGAGCAGGTAAACCATTCTTTCCACTAAAGAAGAGAGACTGGTCAGAGTTCCATCTGAGAAATTACATTGTCTTCCACTGCTTCTATGATTTGCAAGGCAGAATCGTAGAAGCAGTGGAGAGATGGACCAGTGCTAGGAGTCCTCTGGAGTGAGTGTGGAACTATAGTGGTCCTCTGGAGTGAGTGTGGAACTATAGTGGTCCTCTGGAGTGAGTGTGGAACTATAGTGGTCCTCTGGAGTGAGTGTGGAACTATAGTGGTCCTCTGGAGTGAGTGTGGAACTATAGTGGTCCTCTGGAGTGAGTGTGGAACTATAGTGGTCCTCTGGAGTGAGTGTAGAACTATAGTGGTCCTCTGGAGTGACTTGGTCAAAGTATTTCAGGTTTCCAGTCAAAGATCTTGAGAAACCCTGTTTTAGATGTGTCCCAACGGTGCTCTTTTAGATCCCAAATCCTATTCCAGTGATGTCAGAGAGAGAGTTGTGTAGGTTATTGTATTCATGGGAGAATACTCAGGAAATACTTGTTACGCTGTGTGTGTGTGTGTGTGTCTGTGTGTGTGTCTGTCTGCGTATTTGACTGCGTTTAATTGTCTTTTAAGTTGAGCGTGTGCAGACACGCCCTGCAGACAGACTGTCTGGAGACACACACACACACACACACACACACACACACACACACACACACACACACACACACACACACACACACACACACACACACACACACACACACACACACACAGGATGATGACAATCTCTGGCCTCATGTGTTAGTGCTTTGAGAACAGGAGTGGGCTCAGACTCGTGTGTGTGTGTGTGTGTGTGTGTGCGTGCGTGCGCGTGTGTGTGCGTGTGTGTGTGTGTGCGTGTGTGTGTGTGCGTGTGTGTATATGCACTCAGCCAATGAAATCATCGCTATGTGGCGGATCAGCAAATCAAATCATAAACTTCACACCAACACACAAACACACACATGCTACATTATATACTCTGGCTGAGGAGGTAGAGCAGCCGGTCCAGTGATACTTGCGTGTCGGCGGTTCAAATCCCGGCTCCTTCTCCTGCCCTGTCCAAGTGTCCCTGAGCAAGGCACTGACGCCCACATTGCTCCTGATGTACTGGTTGTACCTGCATGACTCCTGCTGCCATCTGTGTCATCTGTATATGAATGTGTGTGTGAAGTGGTCTGCTAAATGCATGGATTGCAAAAGGCTCTGTCTAAATAGGCTAACTCCACTCCAAAATGTCATGGCATGGTTTCTTTATAAATGACTGTTATTTGTGATACTGAAATATAAACTTGAAGGGACATTTCACCACCAGGAAAGGGTTCTAAATCTTCTAAACTATATCTTTATCTTTAACATTTTTGCAAAAAACAGTGAAATGTCTGAAAATAGCTGATCTTTATGCTCTCAAAGTGAAGCTTTGTCAGAGATTTCCACAATATTTACTCAAACAAAATGTATTTCCTCTCATGTCCTCCAACCCTCCCCAGTTCAAAAGTGATTATTTTGGGTGGTCCTTCGTTCCATTGATTAAATATGAATGTTTTGTTCAGTCAGAACCACTGGTGCTGGACTTTTGGACGTTTGAAGTTATCTTCTCTCATCCATGATGCTTGGTGCATGATAGCAGATGGTTCTGTGTGTGTCTGTGTGTGTGTGTGTGTGTGTGTGTGTGTGTGTGTGTGTGTGTGTGTGTGTGTGTGTGTGTGTGTGTGTGTGTGTGTGTGTGGTGCAGGATGCTGGCATACTGACTGAATGCCTGCATGTGGTAGGCACACTCACTGCTGACTGCGCACACACTCGCACGCGCGCACACACACTCGCACACGCGCACACACACACACACACACACACACACACACACACACACAAAACAAACATTTGCGCCAAAGGATCACAAATACAAATAAGAACTTTTGAAAATGGGGAATGTTGCATCAAATAAAAGCTTACAATCTGTACTTTAAAGGAGGAATAACATGAAATTCAACTTTATTGTGTGTGTGTTTTAGGAGATCCCTATGTGTTTTTCAGTCTTTCATATCATAGAGGAGCTTTAATGTAAATTGCTCTCAGGAACAGCTGGTTTGATTTTGCCCTCATAAAGATGTCATCAATGCATCCTGCTTAGTCTAAGCCAGGGGTTTTCAACAGGTGGTCCGGGGACCACCAGTGGTCCTTGAGATGGTGCCAGGTGGTCCCCAGGCTAAATGATGGAAAATTGGGTAACCAGATGTAACTCTTGAGAGTGTAAAAATGAAACCAAATGGACCCTTTCGGGTCCATTTGGTTTCATTTTTACACTCTCAAGAGTTAAAATATTCATCATCTGAATCAGCACCACTTAATTAAGAAGTTTACACTGTTTTGTTTGCAAAATACAGCCTGGAATTGTGGACAAAACCAAAAGAATTCTTTAGTTTTAGGCCTTTGGGGTGAAATTGTCATCAAATGGTGGTCCGTGGCTCAAATGCTGAATAAATGGTGGTCCCTGGTATCAAAAAGGTTGAAAACCCCTGTTCTAAGCAGATCACCATCACCACCTCAGGACATTGTGGTGCTGCAGCTAAACTGTCCATAAAGAAATGCTAACCACTGGTTATATCAGTGGTGATTGTGGCTCAAACCATTACAAATAAGCTTTAGTGACATATACATATCAATATGATATAAGTATTTAAAAACAATTTTAGGAATCCATGTTATTCCTCCTTTAATAATCTGCAAAAAAAGGCCCTGGCCTTGTTGGTACCAGCCTCTGTGTCTAATGTGATGGTGTTGATGTCACAGTGATGTAACAGTGATCTCACAGTGATGTAACTAACAGTGACATCCCTGTTACACACTAACTGTGACATCACTGTTACAACGCTCACTGTGAAAGTGAGCGTTGTAACAGTGATCTCACAGTGATCTCACAGTGATGTAACTAACAGTGATGTAACAGTGTTCTAACAGTGATGTCACAGTGTTCTAACAGTGATCTCACAGTGATCTAACAGTGATGTCACAGTGTTCTAACAGTGATGTCACAGTGATCTAACAGTGATGTCACAGTGTTCTAACAGTGATGTAACAGTGATGTAACTAACAGTGATGTCACAGTGATGTCACAGTGTTCTAACAGTGATGTCACTGTGATGTCACAGTGATGTCACAGTGTTCTAACAGTGATGTCACTGTGATGTCACAGTGATGTCACAGTGTTCTAACAGTGATGTCACTGTGATGTCACAGTGATGTCACAGTGATCTAACAGTGATGTCACAGTGATCTAACAGTGATGTCACAGTGATGTAACAGTGATCTAACAGTGTTCTAACAGTGATGTAACAGCAGTGATGTCATTCCAGACCCCCAGGCTCTGCCCAGAGAGGAGACGGTGGTCATTGCTCTGGTATCAGTGGCTGTGGTAGCTCTGCTCATCGCCGCCATGTTCTTTGGATACCGCATGCTGAGAGGTAACACACACACTCACACACACACATAGACACACACACACACACACACACACACACACACACACACACACACACACACACACACACACACACACACACACACACACACACACACACATACATACACATACAGTACATGCACACGCATTACAGACAGAACAATTCCATACACACAGTGCAAGACCCTGTGATGATGTGGACACTGGCCACTATTTAATCTGTTAAACACCCCTCCCTCCCTGTGTGTGTGTGTGTGTGTGTTTGTGTGTGTGTGTGTGTGTGTGTGCGTGCGTGCGTGTGTGTGTGTGCGTGCGTGTGCGTCTCTGTGTGTGTGTGTGCGTGTGTGTGTGTGTGTGTGTGTGTGTGTGTGTGTGTGTGTGTGTGTGTGTGTGTGTACAGGGAACAGTAAACAGGGTCTACATAACCTGGACTCATTGGAGGCAGCAACCTCAGAGCCTTCAGTGGACCTGGACAACCTCAAACTACTGGAGGTACACACACACACACGCGCACACACACACACACACACACACACACACACACACACACACACACACACACACACACACACACACACACACACCCAGAGTTACAGACCCATGAAGGGCCGATAAAGGCTACAAAAATGAATGTCGCTAAATATCGGTATCGGGAAAATATTGTAAAAATATGACTATTTTTTTTTAAATCGGTAAAACACCATTTACAGGAATGTATAGAGTCACATAATCAGGGAAAAATATATGGGGGATTTCATTCAATTATGATCGAGCGGGGGCAGGCCATGGTGCACGTGCTGTTGGTCTGTTGCAAAAAACGGTATCAGAATTTAAGAGTTGGACAATGTTGGGATATCGGATATCAGTAACAGGCCAATATCGGACATCTCTAATCTCTAATTTATGGTACCCCTAGGGGTCCCCAGACCCCCCTTAGGAACCCAGGTTTTAGCAGGACTTGTATTTTATTTTTTGTTTTAACATTGTTACACTGTGTGTGTGTGTGTGTGTGTGTGTGTGTGTGTGTGTGTGTGTGTGTGTGTGTGTGTGTGTGTGTGTGTGTGTGTGTGTGTGTGTGTGTATGTGCGTGTGCGTGTACGTGTGCCTGTATATGTATGTGTTCAGCTGATCGGTCGCGGCCGCTACGGTTCGGTGTACCGCGGGGTCCTAGATGAGCGTGTGGTGGCGGTCAAGCTGTTCGCTCACGGCCAGCGGTCGTGCTTCACCAACGAGCGTTCAGTCTACGGCCTGCCGCTGCTCCGCCAGCACCCAAACATCGCACGCTTCATCACCGCACACGAACGCACCTCCGCCGACGGGCGACCGGAATACCTGCTGGTCCTCGAACACTACCCACACGTATGTATATGACACCATGACACCAGGGACCCCCAGAGAGAGAGAGAGACGTTGGTTTTACAGTTCCTTATTGGTTTAAAACAGGGGTTTTCAACAGGTGGTCCTGGGACCAACAGTGGTCCTTGAGAGGGTTCCAGATGGTCCCCAGCTAAGTTGTTTAACCAAATGTAACTCCTGAGAACGTAAAAATGAAACCAAATGCAGCGCCGATTCTTCCTATACGCAGACTACGCAGCCTGCGTTGGGCCCCCGATTCCACAAAGGGCCCCCGCCAGCTCTGAGTAAATAACTAATTGAAAGAACTGTTATTTACGCAAATAGCGTACATCGGGCGCATGTACGTTTATTGAATCGCGAGCACTTACGCAAATAACGTACAGCGGCGAACGTAACCACTCTAGTGCATGGTAGTTCTGTACGTAGAAGGGAAATTTTCTTCCGTAAACAGCGTTACTTGAATCATGCCCGCTGTCGCGTTTTTTTTACACCACGCAGAAACGCCCCCCCCTTTTCTTAGCATGTTTGGTCAACAACATCATTACTTCAGGATATGAAAAAAGGAGCAGCAGCAGTCAGGTAGGCTGGCAGGCTAACGCTATGAATGACTGCAGTTTTCAGTTGTGCTGTTAAATGCTGGGCTGTCGGTAGTGTGTTGTTGTGTTGTTGTTTTTTTGGTGGCAGAGATACAAGCTTGTTGTATTTTGTCAATAATAATATCTCCTATGCGGCATGCCCAAAGCTTAGAGTATTATGGATATAGACAGTTATGTCAACTCCGTTCACTTCATGAAGCCAGTCACATCATAGAGTCTCTGTGATGTGTATGTGGCTACTACACAGAATGTGTTGGTTACTGTAGCCTACAATACTTTGACAGTGAACAAAGTATTTTCAACTCTTATTTGTCCCTATTCTAGACCTGCTACATCTCTACATAAGAGACAGTTTCATAGTTGTTGTTGTTGTTGTTGTTGTTGTTGGTCAGGATTGAAGTAGCAATAAATACATTCATTTGAAAAGGAAACATTGGAGAGAGAGAGAGAGAGAGAGAGAGAGAGAGAGAGAGAGAGAGAGAGAGAGAGTGTGTGTGTGTGTGTGTGTGTGTGTGTGTGTGTGTGTGTGTGTGTGTGTGTGTGTGTGTGTGTGTGTGTGTGTGTGTGTGTGTGTGTGTGTGTGTGTGTGTTAAGCTATCTATAATGTATTTCCCCGCAAAAAATGGCCAAAATAACAAAAAAGCCAAAATCAGCGCCTGAGAAGCAGGGCCCCTAGTAAAAAACCTGCTTAGGGCCCCTAGGAGGCCAGAATCGGCACTGACCAAATGGACCCTGGCGGGTCCATTTGGTTTCATTTTTACACTCTCAAGAGTTAAAATATCCATCATGCAAATTAGTCCTAATCTACACAACTAGAACATTAATGGTCATGGACAGAAGCAAAAGAAATCTTTAGTTTTGGGGTCTGTGGTAGGGCTGAACGATTTTGGGAAAAAATCTAATTGCGATTATTTTGAGCAATATTGCGATTGCGATTAATTTGCGATTATTTTTTAAAAGAGTCCAGTTTCGGTTTAAATCTTTACCATGTCCATTAAAAACGTATTTTAACATTACCAATACCAAAAGACAGTCATTTACTTCTCTGAATAAGGATAAAAGATATGAATTGCTTCCAACAGGCATCATATTTATTTTCCAAGTACATTCTTCACAACACACTGTCTGGAATTGGAAATCAACAGGTGCATGTTCTGTTTCTGAACAACCTGTGGAAGTACAACTTCTTTTCTTACTGAACAAAATATTTTGAAATTTATCAAGAAATATCAGAATAGCCAGGTAGATACTGCAGATCTTCTAAACTCAATAAGACCTGAGGCCGATTCTTTAAGTGTCTTTAAACTGTTTTCTGAAAAACTATTTAGCTTGCCAGACATCAACATCAGTATAATAAAAGTATTTCTAGATGCTCTGGATTCGCCCATTTATGGACAGGCACCATAAACGGCGCCTATAGTGGAAAGGACCCCACATCATCCCCCAGCGCAGCGTTATGAATCCCACCGCAGTTGTTAGCCATTACTGGCAATCACAGCGTGGGGAGCGTTCCTAGAACTGCGGTGGGGTTCATAATGTCGCTCCCGCAGCCTTTAGCGCTAGTAAAGTTTGAAAGCTGAAAGAAACTTAAAACCAGCTAAAACAGAGGAGATGAATAAACGTGTGTCATGGGACTCGGTATGCAACTGCATGGTAATCAGTGAGCGCTGTATGCATTGCAAGAAAATACGTTCGCTTGTTGCGATGTGAGAATGTGATTCAATGGACGTATACGGTACGGGTTTCTATGGCAACGGAATATACACATACAACCAAGGCTGCACGTGGACGCTGTCACTGGATAGGGGTGAGTGATGAACGTAGGCCTACTCGTAAATAAATAGCGGCGTTCACGGCGCGTTGCAGCGTCGCAAGACGATTAAATAATGCGGAAGGATGCGGACGGATCAACAATGTGCGTGTGCGGATTTCGGATGGAAAAAAAGCTCATCTGCTGATCTCTAATAGAAATATTAAAAATTTAAAAAATCGCGGCCCTTGCGATTCACAAATCGCATTTTTTCAAATCGCGATTTTGGTTTAAAAACGATTAATCGTTCAGCCTTAGTCTGTGGGTCTAAAAATATCATCCATTGGTGGTCAGTGGCTCAAATGCTGAATAAATGGTGGGCCCTTGGATGAAAAAGGTTGAAAACCCCTGGTTTAGAAAGGTAAAACCTAGGGATAAAGGTTTGATGATGGGGCAAACAATAAATTTGGAATTCGAAAACTAAAGAGTAATTTTTTGCTTTTGTCCACAATTCCAGGCTGTATTTGGGAAACATACAGATCAAAATGACCATTAATCTTCTACATCAGGGGTGGCCAACCGGTCACAGACTAAGAGCCACGTTTTTCACTGTGTTACTGCAAAGAGCCACATCAAACGGTCACAACGGTTAGAAAACCGCCGCAACGGCCGCCACGGTCGCAAATAGATTTCCCCTCTCCTGCCATAAGACACGTGCATTTGTGTGCAGGTGCACAATGCAAAGACACACTATTAAAACATATAGACATGTATTTAGAAACAGGGCTTACAATCCAAAAAAGTATATGACAAGTCAAAAAACATGCACGTACACCTCCGCGGTCGACTAGGAATCAGTCCTTGGTTGAGTGGTTGGGCACCACTGTATAGGGATCACCAATGATCCCTGAGAGGATTCCAGGTGGTCCCCAGGCCAGATGTAACTCTTCTACGCTCTCAAGAGTTAAAATATGCATCATGTGAATTAGCCCAAGTCTACACAACTAGAGAATGTACAGTTGTAAAAGATTAATGGTCATTTTGATCTGTATGTTTGACTGTTTTGTTTTCTCTGAAATCCAGCCTGGATTTGTTGACAAAAGTAAACGGAATCTTTAGCTTTGGGGTCTGTGGAGCTAAAATGTAATCAAATGGTGGTCTGTGGCTCAAATCAAATTCGGAATAAATGGTGGGCCCTGGTATAAAAAAGGTTGAAAACCACTGGTATATGGAATGCGCCAGGCCGAGCGTTTTTGACTGCTTCATGTGGAAGCCCCTTAAGAGCCGCATGTAACCAGCTGAAGAGCCGCATGTGGCTCGCGAGCCACAGGTTGGCCACCCCTGTTCTACATTCTCTAGTTGTGTAGACTTGGGATAATTCACATGATGAATATTTTAACTCTTGAGAGTTACTCTCACAGAGTTACGTCTGGTTAACCAACTTCATCATTTAGCCTGGGGACCACCCGGAACACTCTCAAGGACCACTGGTTGAAAACCACTGCTGTATACTAAACTGGCCCACATAAGTGGGCCAGTAACGTTGGGCATTATTTTCTCCCTCTTAATAATACAATCTGGTATTGCATCTGATATCACGTAAATTGTTGATTAGTCACCTTTACAACAAGGTATGGCTTGTAGAGATCAGACATTCCTGAAATGAGTAACACGGATAAATGTGTGGGTTGAACCCCTGCGGCAATGTGGCTTCTGTTAACCAGACCAGTGGCCTTGTGGTTTGAGTGTCCGCCTTAGAACTGGGAGGCCGGGGTTTGATTCCCGGTCGGGTCATACCAAAGACTGTAAAAATGGGACCCAATGCCTCCCTGCTTGGCACTCAGCATCAAAGGGATGGATTGGGGGTCAAATCAACTAATGATTCCCAAGCGCGGCGCACGCTGCAGCTCACCGCTCCAAGAGATGGGTCAAAAGCGGAGAACTAATTTCACTGCGGTAACGTGAGTGACTAATCTGACGACTTTGACTTTGACTTTGGCATCGCTGTTGCTTTGAACTTCAAGTGCTGGCAGGTGTTTGACAGTCACAGGCGTGTGCCACTTAGTCACAGGTGTGTGGCAGCCAGGCACATAAACATGGGTCCTGTCACTTTCTTGACTTTGTTAATGCTGTTTATGACCCCATGGCCTAGATTTTCGTCACCCCTTATCCCTTAACTTCTTTGGCTTTTTAAACTATTTAAAAAAAAATCTGCCTCAAAGCGAGGTTGAATTTGCCATGCTGCCAACATTTTGGGGGGTTCAACCCACTACTCATTACTAACAGCATGAATGTCCGGTCTGTACACGACATGCCTTGTTTAATATATAATTTTATATACAATGCAAATTGGTGTTGTTATAGTGGAGATTTCTCTCTCTCTCTCTCTCTCTCTCTCTCTCTCTCTCTCTCTCTCTCTCTCTCTCTCTCTCTCTCTCTCTCTCCTTAGCTTTGTTATTAAATATGTTACATTATATACTGTATATGGCGCCTGCATGCCACTTCCTGTCTGGAAGCACACAGGCCTGTAGTGTGTGTGTGTGTGTGTGTGTGTGTGTGTGTGTGTGTGTGTGTGTGTGTGTGTGTGTGTGTGTGTGTGTGTGTGTGTGTGTGTGTGTGTGAGATCATGTCACATGCACGGTCCAGACTCCATACATCACAATACACGTGATGTAATGTAATCTTTACATAAAAATATACAGTAGACTCAGTGCCATAATCACTATGTAAGCAATAACACTTAGACGAAACACACACACACACACACACACACACACACACACACACACACACACACACACACACACACACACACACACACACACACACACACACACATACTGGTTAAATTGCCTGAATGATACCTTGCGTCTGTGGACCAAATGTAATTACAGCTCAACTGCCTGTTTCGGGAGCGTGTGTGTGTGTGTGTGTGTGTGTGTGTGTGTGTGTGTGTGTGTGTGTGTGTGTGTGTGTGTGTGTGTGTGTGTGTGTGTGTGTGTTGTTTACACGTGCATGTACTTATTTGTATCTCTCTCTCTCTCTCTCTCTCTCTCTCTCTCTCTCTCTCTCTCTCTCTCTCTCTCTCTCTCTCTCTGTCTCTCTCTCTCTCTCTCTCTCTCTCTCTCTCTCTCTCTCTCTCTCTCTCTCTCTCTCTCTCTCTCTCTCTCTCTCTCTCTCTCCAGGGTTCTCTGTCTCTCTACCTCTCCTCCCACACAGTAGACTGGTTGACATGCTGTAGAATGGCTCACTCTGTCACCAAGGGACTGGCCTTCCTGCACACTGAGGTCTACAGAGGAGGTGCACACACACACATACACACGCACGCACGCACGCACACACACACACACACACACACACACACACACACACACACAGGTCACACACACAGGAGCACACACAAGCAGAGAGAAAGGGAATAAAGGTTAGTATATTTAGAGGTCATTGCATCCCCTGGTGGTTGTCAATGTGAACTGCAGCCCAGGATCAAAATTAGAACATGATTGGTGGAAATTTTAGTTTTCAATAAAAATCTAGAAAAAAATATTGGTAAAACGAAAATCTCCATATTTCCACGTAAATCTGACAAGGTATAACTGTGAGTGTGTGTAGTCTTGTGCACATGTACAGTATGCAAACGTGTGATTCATGTAAAACATGAATTCTAGAGCAGCTTCTTCAGGAGACAGTTAAAACAAAATGCAGGAAAAGTGACAATTTACAGTTTAAACATCTAGGAGACACACTTCATCCAGAGAGACTTAGATTATGTAAAAGAAAAAAGAAACAATACATCATATTGAATGTACAATTTACTTTCACTAGGCACTGGATTTGGGTTAGATATTATCGTCAAGCACATCAGTATTGGACGGTTGTAGCTTCTTTTTTTTTTTTTTAGATCGGTTCAATCGTACCATTAACTAATCGGTTTGATTGATCGGTCTGCCTTTACAGTTAACTCATTGACCGCGATCGGATCTTCTTTGTTTCCTCTCCATTGCCGCGGCTCAAACCAGTTCGATCGGTAAAAAAGCCCTTATTTTGAAGCTCAGATCTCCTAAACAGGATGTGCTGTTTCTGTTATGCTGTGTCTGTTGTCTTGCCTAATCGATCATCTGGCGATGTACCCAAAAACATCCGGGTCACAAGTCAGGAAGAGCTGTGTAGCCCTGGCTGCTTAACCCATGCGCCAGCGACATTGAGGGGGCAAACCGGAGGAGAGCCGTTTGAATGCATTGGGTTGAATGCATGTCAATGGGACGGGGGAAAAAAAAGTTGTCCCCAATTCTGTCCCAAATGAAAGTCAGCAACGGGATGATCATCAGACGATGCGCACGGACTAATAGTTGGATTAAAGAATGAAATCTACATCTCGTCGTGATACGAGCCGTCCGCGTTACCGGCAGTGGGGTTCTCCACGGGATGTCCACGAGCAGCGCGTGGACGGCAGAAAAACTATTAAATGAGCCCAAAGTAACAACTTGAACAGATAAAAATAAATCACTTCAAAATTAATTAAACAAATACAGTATGTATTTAGGACCATGTTTAAATGCCCACTCCCATAGCTAAAATCCCTAAACTAAAGAAATCAAGGAATGTAAAACAACCCGTCTTTTACTTTCTGTAATAACAACATAAAACATGAACCTTAGTTGAAAAAAACAACAACAAAGTTGTGCTTTAAAGTTAAATCTGACAGACATGCATTCATTTCTCAGAATGGACAAATATTTCTCTGTCTCTGTCTCTCTCTCTCTCTCTCTCTCTGTCTCTCTCTCTGTCTCTCTCTCTCTCTCTCTCTCTGTCTCTCTCTCTCTCTCTCTCTCTCTCTCTCTCTCTCTCTCTCTCTCTCTCTCTCTCTCCCTCCAGACCAGTATAAACCAGCGGTGTCCCACAGGGATTTGAACAGTCGTAACGTGTTGGTGCGCAGTGACCTGTCCTGTGTCCTGACAGACTTCGGTCTGTCCATGAAGTTGACTGGACAGAGACTGACCTTGAGACCTGGAGACGAGGAGAACGCTGCTATATCTGAGGTACACACACACGCACACACACACACACACACACACACACGCACGTGCACACACACACACACACACACACACACACACACACACACACACACACACACACACACACACACACACACACTCACATTTAAGCAGTTTGTCACATTCAGTACATTCAGTAGATCATTTGTGGTCAGATGTAAATCCTAGAGGATAAAAAAGAAATCGCATTGCCAAACCAAAAAAATATATCGTTCACCCTTCAGGTTGGCACAGTGTAATATTAATATAATGTTCTCCCCGTGTCCCCAAGGGTAGATAGCCTCACAAAAACATGCCCCTGTCAGGTGAAAAGAAGGCAGCTTGGACTCCTCATGCACATTATATTTATAAAAATATATCTGTTGTTATTCCACCTTCAGGTTGGCACGGTGCGCTACATGGCTCCAGAGGTCCTGGAAGGACCGGTGTAACAGTATTATTATTATTATTACCCCTTCAGGTTGGCACGGTGCGCTACATGGCTCCAGAGGTCCTGGAAGGACCGGTGTAACAGTATTATTATTATTATTACCCCTTCAGGTTGGCACGGTGCGCTACATGGCTCCAGAGGTCCTGGAAGGAGCGGTGTAACAGTATTATTATTATTATTACCCCTCCAGGTTGGCACGGTGCGCTACATGGCTCCAGAGGTCCTGGAAGGAGCGGTGTAACAGTATTATTATTATTATTTACCTTCCAGGTTGGCACGGTGCGCTACATGGCTCCAGAGGTCCTGGAAGGAGCGGTGTAACAGTATTATTATAATTCCCCCCCCAGGTTGGCACGGTGCGCTACATGGCTCCAGAGGTCCTGGAAGGAGCGGTGTAACAGTATTATTATTATTATTACCCTTCCAGGTTGGCACGGTGCGCTACATGGCTCCAGAGGTCCTGGAAGGACCGGTGTAACAGTATTATTATTATTATTACCCCTTCAGGTTGGCACGGTGCGCTACATGGCTCCAGAGGTCCTGGAAGGAGCGGTGTAACAGTATTATTATAATTACCCCCCCAGGTTGGCACGGTGCGCTACATGGCTCCAGAGGTCCTGGAAGGAGCGGTGAACCTCAGGGACTGTGAGTCTGCTCTGAAGCAGGTGGACATGTATGCTCTGGGCCTGGTCTACTGGGAGACCTTCATGAGATGTACAGACCTGTTCCCTGGTGAGTGGACCTACAGTAACATAACCTGTAAACCCTGGTGAGTGGACCTAACATAACATAACCTCTAAACCCTGGTGAGTGGACCTACAGTAACATAACCTCTAAACCCTGGTGAGTGGACCTACCATAACCTAACCTCTAAACCCTGGTGAGTGGACCTACCATAACCTAACCTCTAAACCCTGGTGAGTGGACCTATAGTAACATAACCTCTAAACCCTGGTGAGTGGACCTACAGTAACATAACCTGTAAACCCTGGTGAGTGGACCTACAGTAACATAACCTGTAAACCCTGGTGAGTGGACCTATAGTAACATAACCTCTAAACCCTGGTGAGTGGACCTACAGTAACATAACCTCTAAACCCTGGTGAGTGGACCTACAGTAACATAACCTCTAAACCCTGGTGAGTGGACCTACAGTAACATAACCTGTAAACCCTGGTGAGTGGACCTACCATAACCTAACCTCTAAACCCTGGTGAGTGGACCTACAGTAACATAACCTCTAAACCCTGGTGAGTGGACCTACCATAACCTAACCTCTAAACCCTGGTGAGTGGACCTACCATAACCTAACCTCTAAACCCTGGTGAGTGGACCTACAGTAACATAACCTGTAAACCCTGGTGAGTGGACCTAACATAACATAACCTCTAAACCCTGGTGAGTGGACCTAACCTACATGGGTCTGGTCTACTGGGAGACCTTCATGAGATGTACAGACCTGTTCCCTGGTGAGTGGACCTGCAGTAACATAACCTCTAAACCATAAAGGGAAAAACTATCTCCTGGTATCATTGGTGTGACATGTCCTTGAAACTGTTTTGTTGCACCTGCGTGATCTAGTCTAGAAAATAGATCATATGCAAAAGTATATGTTTTTTTTTTCTATACTAGGACCTTACCCGTTGGGAATATATGAATGAAAGTGACTAATATATTATACCAATGATCATGTGAGGATCTGATTGCTTTAATGTAAAGACCACACAATGTAACGATTCCTGTGTACCTTAATGTGTACAGTATATCAATGCACCACGTGACCAGGGAGGGGGAAGCTGCAGCTAATAACGTGGAGGAAATCCCTGTGCACTTTTTATTCAATATGTTGGCAGACACACACACACATCGCTGAAGTTGCTGTGGAAGTCAACATCATATTATGTGAAAGCAGCGGTCGTGTGAGGTTGTAGATGAGCTGATTTTGCTCAGAGCACCCTGCACTGTTGTAATCACAGCACTGAGAGACTGAGGCAAGCACTTAGGGAGGGAAATGCGAAAGGTTGTATGGCCTGTTGTCAGCATGCATCCTGTCCTTGCATGCCTGCTCTCTTGTTGAGAGTTGTGAGAGTTAGTTGTGTTCCCCTCCATTATCATGGTAGATTATATTGTTATATTCCATTTTGTTTGTCGAAAGTCAAGGAAAATGAGCGAGCCACGGTGGAAATTTGACAATCCAGCGTACTGAGAGAGAGAGAGAGAGAGAGAGAGAGAGAGAGAGGTGGGCGTAACAAATGTGGCAGTACTTACAGCCGTGATGGCCCAGGTGCAACATTGTACAGGCCAGACCACTATCTGTTGTGTTGCTGGTGTAGCAGCAGTAGAAACATGACAGTGGGGGTAGCAGCTAGACTGGTGGCCTGTGATGTGGGTAATGCTAAGGGGCGGTTGGAGTTTCCCATGTAAAGCCGATGGGGAAGATTTAATGCACTATTAATTTAATGATTAATCAACAATTGGTTAATTTGAAAAAAGTGCTTTGTTAATAATATCTTCCTAATATTATGCTCAGTGCCTGTGTGAAAACTGATTGGTGCAGCCATTGAAGAGTTATAGCAGTTTCAGACAGACAGACATTTCCTTAATTATAGTATGGACAACTTTGTAATACTGACAAACAACAAAGTATTGTATTGTGGGTTTGAGCTTCCCTTTGTTATTTCAATCAAACCTCCTTAATTCATGTGGCAGATTTCAATAAATAGATTTATAGAATAGATAGAATAGATATATATTTAAATGATACATTTTTAGGGGCAAGTCATTTGGTTTTAGATATGGGAATAATGGCTCTTTTAGCTCTTTTGTTAGGGGAGCCGGATCCTTTGGAGCCGTTCCTTTCAAAGAGCCGTTCAAAAAAGCTGCCTCATTTGTACTGTATATTTAAATTGCATGCTGACACCACATCCCATGTTGCTCTTGACAGCGAGATTTTATGTTGTTTGATTTATTGATTGAACCATTTATTAACAGTTAACAGAATCGGTATTTGGTAGATAGGCTAACCCTTTCACAAAATGTGCGTAAATTCATAATGCAATCTGTTCTTTTTGACAAAAACGATCGGCTGCATACTGTGAACCGGATCCAATCGTTGATTTCAAAGAGCCGTTCATATGAAGAGATTTGTTTGCGAACACTATTTGGTAAACCTACAGTACACCTACCTATGTGATCTACTGGTAGATCATGGTAAACCTACAGTACACCTATTTGTGTGATCCACTGGTAGATCATGATTTACCTTTTGGGCTCTGCTTGCAGTCCTGATTCTTCTAGTGTCCAGTTTCAGGACTGCAGGGTTGGAAGCATCCTGGGCAGCATGCAGTGATTCTGTGACTGCCAACAGTACAGTGTCTGTGGAGAGGAACTGTTTGAATCCTAGGGATAGAGAGCTGCTTGAAGACATACTATAATACAGCTGTGAGGGGTTGCGTTGGTGTGACATGCCGTTAAAGTCCCTGTGAAATTAAAATGACATTATTCACACTTTTGGTCCATATCTGTGGTCACTGTACGTGCATACTGTATGCAACAATGGAAGCCAAAACCATACATGCACTACATACTGTATATGTGCTTGTAGATCTGCTATATTTTGAACAATTATGAAAGTGATTGAATAGGTTTTTGGTGGGGACCAAAAATATATGCTTTGTGTGTGTGTGTGTGTGTGTGTGTGTGTGTGTGTGTGTGTGTGTGTGTGTGTGTGTGTGTGTGTGTGTGTGCGTGTGCGTGTGCGTGTGCGCGCGTGCGTGCGTGCGTGCGTGCGTGTGTAGGTGAGTCAGTCCCAGACTACCAGGTAGCGTTCCAGGCAGAGATGGGGAACCAGCCCAGCTTTGAAGACATGCAGGTTCTGGTGTCCAGAGAGAAACAGAGACCAAGGTTCCCTGAGGCCTGGAAGGAGAACAGTCTGGTGAGGAAACCACTCCTAACTGTACCCTAAACCCACAGACATCCTGTGTATGTACGGCTTAACATGGTGAAGGAGAACATGACGAGAGATTCAAAAAAGAACACAATATACATGTCACAAACCCACGATTTAGGTCAACAGGGACATGGGGGGAGGGGTAGGAGGCAGCCTATGTAGTTATCAGTCAACACTGATCAATCAATCAAATGGTTCTTCTTGAAGTTAGGCTTTCTCTGAGGATGCAGGCAGTGAGTCCAGTGCATTTCTTCCTATATTCCCTGAAGGTCCAGGACTTCGTATTTGTTGTCTCTGTTCTCAATAGAGGTCTATGTAGAATATCCTCCATCAGACCATTAATTCCATGTGTTACTAATGGTGTTTATTATAATGTGTGTGCAGGCAGTACGCTCTCTGAAGGAGATGTTATAATGTGTTTATTATAATGTGTGCAGGCTGTACATAGAGGATGTTATAATGTGTTTATTATAATGTGTGCAGGCTGTACATAGAGGATGTTATAATGTGTTTATTATAATGTGTGCAGGCTGTACATAGAGGATGTTATAATGTGTTTATTATAATGTGTGCAGGCTGTACATAGAGGATGTTATAATGTGTTTATTATAATGTGTTTATTATAATGTGTGCAGGCGGTCCGCTCTCTAAAGGAGACCATAGAGGATGTTATAATGTGTTTATTATAATGTGTTTATTATAAGGTGTTTATTATAATGTGTTTATTATAATGTGCAGGCGGTCCGCTCTCTAAAGGAGACCATAGAAGATGTTATAATGTGTTTATTATAATGTGTTTATTATAATGTGCAGGCGGTGCGCTCCCTAAAGGAGACCATAGAAGATGTTATAATGTGTTTATTATAATGTGTTTATTATAATGTGCAGGCTGTACATAGAGGATGTTATAATGTGTTTATTATAATGTGCAGGCGGTGCGCTCTCTAAAGGAGACCATAGAAGACTGCTGGGATCAGGACGCTGAGGCCAGGCTGACTGCTCAGTGTGCTGAGGAGAGGATGGCTGACCTCATGATGGTCTGGGATAGGACCAGTAACACACTGCACAACCACAGGTACACACACACACACACACACACACACACACACACACACACACACACACACACACACACACACACACACACACACACACACACACACACACCGCACAACCACAGGTACACACACACACACACACACACACACACACACACACACACACACACACACACACACACACACACACACTGCACAACCACAGGTACACACACACACACACACACACACACACACTGCACAACCACAGGTACACACACACTCACTCACTGACCGCTCAGCGGCGATAGCAGCAGAACGGGCGACGGTCGAAAAAGAGGGCGGGGCATGAGCTTTTCGTTTGCCCGGGGATAACCAATCAGAGTCAAGTGCTGCTTTCCCCCCCTCGACGCCGAACCATTCAGCGCAGTTTGGTTCCTAGTTCCGCCCCACTTCCTCCTCCACCATACTTTTTTTCAGTGCACCACAACATCGTCGTTTACGGTACTCATTTTGCATGCCATTCTAAGAGAGAATATTTGGTAGTGACCGCCGGCGTCACTGATGTCCGCCGATGTGGTTTGTCCATCGCCTGCTGTTAAAACATACTGTTAGAAATTGTTTGATTGTTCCAAAACATTATGTGTGTTGTAATGATTTGCTGAGACCCGAGTTGACTTTGTCTGCAGCGTAATTGTCTTTATATAGATCATATAGATCATTTTTTAAATATCTATGATGAAAATGAACGTCACAAAGGGGCGGGACTGCTCAGCTCCTGCACAGTGACGTCACCAGCCCTGTTCCACCAGTGGATTCCATATTCATTTTCCTCATAGACTTTTAATAAAAACATGATTGCACCACGACCAAAGCCAACTCGGGTCGTGACAAATCATGACAACAAACACAATATCGTCATATAATATCTAATTACCAAGAAGTAGAAAACGGCATGATACAAGACTTTTTGTTTCGTTTTTCATCTTAGAAATTATTTGATTGTCCCAAAAGTTTGTGTGTGTCATCATGATTCGTCACGACCCGAGTTGGCTTTGTCCGCGGCGTAATCGTCTTTATATAAATTATTTTCGAAAAGTCTATGAGAAAAATGAATGGGGAATCCGTTTCTGGAACAGGGGCGGTGACGTCACTGCGCAGGTCTATAGTTGGATAGCAGATGACCTTGTCCATCATGTTGCTAACAGGCTATCCCTGTTGCTAACCAAACACACAGCCAACCATCACAAGGCTAACTTGTGAAGAAAACAGTGTATGGAGCTTGGGGTCTAGCATGCACAGATATGAAGTGTGTGGCAGACATTTCTGCCTGGCTTACATAGTAATCTCGTTAACTGCGTTCTCAACTACTAGCATGTCAGAAAAAGCTGTAAAATATAATAAAGAAGAAAAAACAAAACATGGCATGTTAACGTTTCCCCTGGTCTCACCTGTCCGTCAGGAACCTGTCCAACAGTAGGCGTGGCTTCAAGACTGGCCCCTCCCACAACATGGCCGCCTCCTCTAACTCCTCCTACATCGAGGACCACCTGCAGGTGGGCGTGGCCAAGAATCTCCATGGAGACGCTGGTCACCTGGCGACGGTCGCCACGGCAACCAGGGGAGTGGGCGGAGTCACAGAGAGGAACAGGAACTCCATCAACTACGAGCGACAGCAAGCGCAGGTGTGTGTGTGTGTGTGTGTGTGTGTGTGTGTGTGTGTGTGTGTGTGTGTGTGTGTGTGTGTGTGTGTGTGTGAAGAGGAAAAGGATTTGTAATTGTAAAGAGAGAAGAGAACAAAAAATAACTAAAGCTGTTTTTTTGTTTTTACCATGAACTTTAGTTGAATTATGAACTGTGAACGGAACTATTTCATGAAAAATAGAACACTTGGTACCCTCACATGTTCTCCCCGTGTCCCAAAAACATGCAGTAACCCTGGTCTCTAAACTGCCTCCCCCTGGCCAGCCGGGGCGCCTGATGGAGGGGGCAGGAACTGGTTGGAATAACGTGTTCCTTCCACGCGCTACGTCCAACCAGGGAAACTCCCCCCTGTCAGGTGAAAAGAAGGCAGCTTGGACTCCTCATGCATTGAAGGAAGCATGAGGCCAGTCCACTGCTGTAACTCGCATAGCAGAA
The DNA here is from genome assembly GCA_039105355.1 of Benthosema pterotum. Classification (NCBI taxonomy): domain Eukaryota; kingdom Metazoa; phylum Chordata; class Actinopteri; order Myctophiformes; family Myctophidae; genus Benthosema; species Benthosema pterotum. The sequence continues at coordinate 48,673,221 of CM076978.1, read as the reverse complement.
CTGCATACTAAATGCAATAGCATCGCATTAAATGGATAATATCATTCTGAGTGAAAAGAATGAAAGAGTTTTATCAAGTGAATTTAGCAATTTATTCTCCTCTCTCTCTCTCTCTCTCTCTGTCTCTCTCTCTCTCTCTCTCTCTCTCTCTCTCTCTCTCTCTCTCTCTCCCTCTCTCTCTCCATACAGTGTCATGCTCGCTTGTCCAGTCCAGAGAGCAGTGTGTCTACAGGCCTGACGCCCAACACTGTGATGACCTCCATCTCCGAATCTGAGCACACTGGTACACACACACACACACACACACACACACACACACACACACACACACACACACACACACACACACACACACACACACACACACACACACACACACACACACACACACACACACACTTCCGTCCTGGCTGCAGGCTGTATGATAGAAGTGTGTGAGTCACCAGTGTGTCTGTCTGGAACTCTGCTTCATCTGACAGGTGTGTGAAGACTCTTTAATCCACTTTTACTCCCACAGATTGACAGTTTTAATAACTCCAGCTCTAACATCTCACCTCCAACACCAAACCTCTGCTCCAGGTTGTTCCTCCACCAGTTAGAACCCGTCAGTCTGACACGCACACACACACACACACACACACACACACACACCTGCACGTAGACTCACTCACACACCCACACACACAGAATGAACAAAGGGACGTCATATTATGCAAACCACCACTAATGAAGGGGCCTTCCATGGGCTGTCAAAAAACGAGTGCTTTGATTAGAATCTTATAGCTTTTGATTTAGATCAAGAGATATTAACATTTAATGAGTTTCCTCCCCATTGGGATAGAATGGGGCAGGACAACTTTGGATGATGGACAAGTCTATGTTTATGAAGATTCAATTGATTCTTAAATCTTAAATCCGAACACGATAACGGTTTCGTGTTCTGCTCTATGCTATATGCTCAGGCTTTCAAGGCAAAACCCTTATTTTGAAGCATCAAATCTCCAAAACCTAACCTCACAGACCTGACGGTCTGTGAGGTGGTTGAGCGTCGGGGATTTAGACTTAGGGTTACGGTTGGAGGGGTCTAGGTTTTGCTACAAACATTGCTACACCCTTCTCTAAACCTACCCCTAAACCTAACCGCAAGCTAAGATGGTGCTGATAAGCAGCCTATACTGGTTGATGTGACGTCATCACATCAACTGTGAGGCACCAAGGTCCACTCCTGGGCTAGGTCTGCAGCTGGAGCCTTTTGCTTCTGATTGGATAATAGACTGTTCCATGTCACATCTCATCAATAATTTCCCTGTCCTGTCCTACAGATGGCGCTCTTCTCCCCACTGCTCCAGTGTTCCTGCAGCTCACAGAGGAGGACCTGGAGACCACCAAGCTGGACCCTAGAGAGGTCAGAGGTCACTGCCTGTCTGTCTGTCTGTCTGTCTGTCTGTCTGTCTGTCTGTCTGTCTGTCTGTCTGTCTGTCTGTCTGTCTGTCTGTCTGTCTGTCTGTCTGTCTGTCTGTCTATTCCAGGGGTTCCCACATGTTTTCACTTACAAAAAAATACAAGCCAAAGAGTTTTGGCTCCATTTTCGTCACACACTAAACCCTTTCCTCAGGGAAGTCCGAGGCTCTTCGACTCAACCTCGGATAAGCCGTTGAAAATGGACTAATTCATTTTCTTTAACTAATTCCTTTATCTTTAATTTCTTTGTTTGTTTGTTATTTTTTTTACTATTTTGAAAAACATTTTTAAATAGTCCAACTAGCCAATCGACATGTGAGCTTGTAGGCTGCAGTGTTGTTTGTTTGAGAATATTTTGTCTTAGTCTTAGTCTTAGTCTTTTGAGTAACACATATTTCGTCTTTTAGTCCCATTTAGTCTTCTGAAATTCATTTTTTTAGTCTTAGTCTAGTCGACAAAATATCAACGTCGATTTAGTCTTAGTCTCAGTCTTAGTCTTTATTTAGTCTTAGTCTTTTTTTAGTCTTAGTCTTTTATTAGTCTTAGTCTTTTATTAGTCTTAGTCTTTGAGGTTTAGTCTTACTCTTGCAATTTTAGTCTTACTAGCTTTCAACATGCCATACAGATTATACAGGCACATTTAGTTTGCATGTTGCATGGAGGCAAACAGCAAGATTGGTTGTATAAACCAGTGGTTTTCAAAATTTGATACCAGGGCCCACTATTTATTCAGCATTTGAGCCACGGACCACCATTTGATGACATTTTAGCCCCCACAGACCCAAAACTAAAGATTTATTTTGCTTTGGTTTGAATGGTTTCATGTGTAAACATGAAACCAAATGGACCCTTGCGGGTCCATTTGGTTCCATGGTTACGCTTTCAGAGATTTACATATGGTTAAAAAAAAGCTGGGGACCACCTGGAATCCTCTCAGGGACCACTGGTGGTCCCCGGCCCACCTGTTGAAAGCCCCTGGCATAAACAGACAAGTGTTCTGCGGGGCAGGGCTGTGGCACGCATTGGGGAACGTTTGCAGCCTATTTTTCAGAGCGCTGCGTTTCATTGGCATTGTTTGTTTGGCTGAACCATTTCGGTTGTTTTGCTCGGTGCAGCGCTGCCGTGGGAGGCCATAGCGGGCAGTTTAGAGTGCGGTCCGAGCGTGATTGCATCGGCGGTGAGCAGCTGCCAGCTCAGTCTATGTCCGTCTACAGCAGCAGAAGCTCCGCTGCTTCTGAGCCTGAGGGGCGGTGCGCAGCGCGCTGTACAGCGCTATACGGACATGGACGGAGCCGGTGGCTGCTGCTGCTGCTGCCGGGTGCGCTCGAGCTGCTCTCTGGGCTGCCTGCTGTGGCTTCTCGCGGCGGTGCTGTATCGAGTGAGATGGCCAGCGCGGTTCGGCTAGACAAATAGTGTTGATGAAACGACGTGGTGTTCTGGGGGGTAGGCTGCGGGTGTTTCCTCCGTAGTAAAGTAGTAAAAACTCCTGGTGCAGTTTCGCATCGTGGAAGAATTGTTTGTTTATGCAACCAATCGTGAGCTTTTCCTCCATCCAACATGCTGACGATCAACCTAACATGATAACGCATTGGGAAGCGTTCTGATTGGATGTCTTCCCAACTAGTCCCACAAAAAAAAAAGTTGTGATTGGATCTCATTTCCGTTCGTCCCGCCCTAACATTTTCGTCTCGTCTGATTCGTTGACGAACGTGTCCATTACAGTACGTCTTCAAGTTCGTCTTTAGAGGATACTTTTCGTGTAGTCTTTGGATCGTCTTCGTCTTGGAAAAAGCTTCGTTGACGAGCATTTTCGTCTTAGTCTTAGTCAACGAAAACAACACTGGTAGGCAGTCCAATTTAGCTCTCAAAAATGTTTTCAAAATAGTCAAAAATAGGCAAATAAGTTTAGGCATAAGGTTTTTACCGTGTGACCAAAATGCCTGGAATCTCCCTGTGTCTTCAGTCTGTTCCTTTCTGTGTTCTGTGATGTAACCAATTGATCAATCAATCAATCAATCAATCAATCAATCAATCAATCAATCAATCAATCAATCAATCAATCATAATATCTATAATATCAATATCTCTGTCTGTCTGTCTGTCTGTCTGTCTGTCTGTCTGTCTGTCTGTCTGTCTGTCTGTCTGTCTGTCTGTCTGTCTGTCTGTCTGTTCAGGTGGATAAGAACCTGAGGGAGAGTTCAGATGAGAGCCTGATGTCTCACTCTCAGAAACAGTTCTGTGCTCCAGATGCTCTGGCTGCTCCGGGTAGCACCCTGCTACTGTACCCTCTGATCAGCCTGTCTGCTGAGGTAAGACCCTAACCCTACCCCCCTGCTGCTGTACCCTCTGATCAGCCTAACTGCTGAGGTAATACCCTAACCCTACCCCTCTGCTGCTGTACCCTCTGTAATACCCTAACCCTACCCCTCTGCTGTTGTACCCTCTGATCAGCCTAACTGCTGAGGTAAGACCCACCTAACTCTACCCATAACCCCCTGCTGTTGTACCCTCTGATCAGCCTAACTGCTGAGGTAAGACCCACCTAACTCTACCCCTAACCCCCTGCTGTTGTACCCTCTGATCAGTCTGTACCCTGAGGTGAGACCCCCCTAAACCCCTACTGCTGTACCCCCTGATCAGCCTGTCTGCTGAGGTGTAGCCTCGACACCCAGGCTTTCATTTTCGTTCGCGTTGCGCGAAAACGGAAAGCCTGGACTAACTTGTTACACACAGTGGCCTTGAGGGGGGAGTGAACCTTCCGGGGTGGGCGTGGCTCTAAATGATGTGACGTAGAACAGAGGGAGGAGTCAACCTTCCGGGGTGGGCGTGGCTCTAAATGATGTGACGTAGAACAGAGGGGGGAGTCAACCTTCCGGGGTGGGCGTGGCTCTAAATGATGTGACGTAGAACAGAGGGAGGAGTCAACCTTCCAGGGTGGGCGTGGCTCTAAATGATGTGACGTAGAACAGAGGGAGGAGTCAACCTTCCGGGGTGGGCGTGGCTCTAAATGATGTGACGTAGAACAGAGGGAGGAGTCAACCTTCCGGGGTGGGCGTGGCTCTAAATGATGTGACGTAGAACAGCAGTGGACGGGCGCGGGAGGGGGAGGGGCCGGGGATGACGACACGTTGGTGAGATCAAATCAGATCAGCTCCATCTGCCGTGTGGATCCAGGTCTAGTTGTCCTTCAATGCTTGTCCCCTGTGTTGTGTTGGACAGGTCCAGGTCTAGTTGTCCTTTAATGCTTGTCCCCTGTGTTGTGTTGGACAGGGACAGGTCTAGTTGTCCTATAAATCTTGTCCCCTGTGTTGTGTTGGACAGGGACAGGTCTAGTTGTCCTATAAATCTTGTCTCCTGTGTTGTGTTGGACAGGGACAGGTCTAGTTGTCCTATAAATCTTGTCTCCTGTGTTGTGTTGGACAGGGACAGGTCTAGTTGTCCTATAAATCTTGTCCCCTGTGTTGTGTTGGACAGGGACAGGTCTAGTTGTCCTATAAATCTTGTCTCCTGTGTTGTGTTGGACAGGGACAGGTCTAGTTGTCCTATAAATCTTGTCTCCTGTGTTGTGTTGGACAGGGACAGGTCTAGTTGTCCTATAAATCTTGTCTCCTGTGTTGTGTTGGACAGGGACAGGTCTAGTTGTCCTATAAATCTTGTCTCCTGTGTTGTGTTGGACAGGGACAGGTCTAGTTGTCCTATAAATCTTGTCTCCTGTGTTGTGTTGGACAGGGACAGGTCTAGTTGTCCTATAAATCTTGTCTCCTGTGTTGTGTTGGACAGGGACAGGTCTAGTTGTCCTATAAATCTTGTCCCCTGTGTTGTGTTGGACAGGTACAGGTCTAGTTGTCCTATAATCTTGTCCCCTGTGTTCCATTGGACAGGTGGGGTCCTCCACACAGGCTCCAGGTGAACACTGCCTCCCCCTCCCCAAACAGCACAACGTCCCAAAGAGACCCAGCACCCTGCCCCTCCACCCCAGGACCAAGCACAGGTCCAACGTCAAGGTACAGTACCCGTATAGCCCAGCGTCGTGGAATTAATCTACAATTATTTCGTTTCAGTCACATTTTAGTCACCTAGAAATGTTTTTTTTTTACCCGAGGAGCAATGCTTTCTTTTACACAAGGAGCATTTTCAACAGGGCCTGTGTTTTTGTGCTGAGAAATCGGTGTGATAACGCAAGAGTATTTACGCAAGTGGGATCCTGTGAATTTAACTTTTTTTTACCCTTTTTTACTTTACTTTCGACTATCAACTAATAACAGCCTGGATGATCTCAAAGCTTTATTGGGTCATCCACTCACCGTTGTGCTTGTTGTGTCCTGTAATCCTGCAAACTATTCCCATCCCTAATACAGTTACTAGCACAACATAGAGCTATTTAGTGTTTATAACACTTTTAACTACAAAATAGACAACTCAATACATTCTGGGTGGTTTCTAAGTGGACATAGTGTGACCAGTGTATTCTATGTGGTTTCTAGGTGGTCATAGTGTGAACAGTGGGTGGTTTTTACGTGGTCATAGTATGAACAGTGTATTGGTTGTTTCTAGGTGGAGACAGGCGTTGCTAGGGTGAACACGGTGTCCGTTGCCCGGGCAGCGGAGCCTCACCTGGTTACCGCGGCGACCGTGGTCATCAACAACAACACCGTCCCGGGGATGGGAGGGGCGCTGACGGTGGTTGCCAACGGTTACAGCGCCGGTGTCCCCACCCTGGTGACCAACGGGCCAATGAGAGGAGGGGGAGGAGCCGGTGGACGGACCAATCCTGCGGGACCTCAGGTAAGTACATCAGTTTCCCCAGTTAATGTTCCTCAAGAACCATATTCAGACTAGACTAGAGTATCAAGCTGGGAGACACATCAGCATGAATAGGTTTTCTTTTTTTCTTTTTTTTTGGAACTTAGTTTTTATTTGCAGTTTTTAAATGGTACAAAACGGAACATAAAAAACCCCAAAATAAAAGGAATGAAATGAGAATATAACTTAAATAAAATCAGTAAAATAAAAAAGACAGACTAACATTAGGGCATTTACAGGTTCGTCCCAAATTTAGTAGCAGGGAAGGGGGGCATGACATCAGGCTATACTATAATTTGTCACAGGCCCGGCCTGCACCCGACCACAGGGCCCGCACCCACAGGGACCAGATGCCAGAGAAAATCCCGGACATCATAGCCCCCAAGCCCACGACCGGCCACAGACCGGGCACTTGCGACCGATCTCTATATTCTAATCCATCTCCTACAATACTCATACAAAACTCATACCAAACAACCTCTAAACATACAGCCATTCACCACTTGACCATCTAAGCAAGAATATGTCCATTTTCAGTTGAAGCTTTGCAGTCATTTCTTCCATTATGTAAACTTGCTTTAGTCTCTGCTTCCATTGAATTATTGAAGGTGGTTTTATCTCCATCCAATTGACAGTTATCATTTTCTTAGCGATCAATAAAAGTATTCTTAAAATGTAACTCCAAGCTTTGAGATCTTCTGGTATAATTCCTAGTAGGAATAATTCAGGCATGAAAGGAATACTCAGTCCCAAACATTTTTCAATTTCTTTTTTGACATTTTCCCAGAACCTTAAGATTATTGGACAATCCCAAAAGATGTGTGTATGATCTCCAACTTTCCCACATTTTCTCCAACAGAGTTCTATAGATGGCGTTTTCACATATGATGAAACCACCAATGGAGTATTAAAGTATCTGGTTTTGAGCTTCCAATCGAATTCCTTCCACATCTGACTATTTATTCCTTTATGACAGCCCTCACACATGTCTTCCCAGGTTTTGTCTTCAATTATCGTGTTTAGTTCTAATTCCCATTTGTCTTTAATGTACCATGTATTGTGAGAGATATCATCAAGGGCTTTGTATAGATTAGATACATGTTTTTTAGTTGGAAAATTGTTTTCTGCAATACCAATGAAGTAATTCTCTATGTTATTTGGATTTCTGCTAACTTAGGTTTTCCTTTATTCATTCATTAATTATATGGATATTTCAAATTAAAAAATGTTAACAATACAGACTTACTCAAACAACTTAAAAATGTGTTGTGTTCTCATTTAAGCATGATTAGATGATGAAATTACCAAAACTTTTTAGTGAAATATCATTTTCAGATGGTCTCCAGCCAAATGATAGAGATAGAGAGTTGGTCACCAAATGGCTCCTTATAGATCTTTAACCCTGCAAGACCCTCTTGAGAGTGGTAAATGAATTCATTCTCAGTTGAAAATATATTGTTCAGTCCTTTAGCAGTGATTCTTAGCTTTTAAATGTGAGGGATATCAGTTTGACATGCAGAGGCTAATGGTGCCCCTGGAATGCCATTTATATCTTTATACGGTAAGTGGTCCATGGTCCATTTGTGGCACGCAGGAATCCCCCCTCCCCTCCCCTCTCCCTGCACGTGTGTGTGTGATGTGCATAATGGACCTGCATATTTTTTGCCTTGAGTATTTTGATTACACACATTATTGCACACTAAATAGATATATCAGGTTGTTTTTTCCCCATGAAAAATAATGAAAAGGCCAACATACTGCAATGTAGAAAGGGAAGTGAGAAGTGGGAAGTGATCATCTTACGTGGACTGCATGCTGCATTTTTAGCTGGTATCTATCGGGAGTGTATCGAAAAATTACAAAATAAAAATATTGGATATCAGAATTGGAAAAAAAAAATGGCGCATCCCTAGTGCTAATGATGGAATGATGGTGATGTAATGGTGATGTAATGATGATGTAATGATTGTGTTGTGTCATCAGGTGGAGGAGGAGTCAACCATGAGTGTGGGTGTGGACGGAGGTGAAGAGGGCGGAGCTACGACACTCAACTGCAGTCCTGACGAATACCAGCCTCTGCTGAGCACCGGGCCACGCCCACACCAGGTCAGTACCGACACACACTGTAGGTTCTCAGAAAAGTAAGCGTTTCTGTGGTTTGTGCAATCAACCATTTCATTGGAGATTTTAGGGGGGGTGCCAAAAAAAAGAAAAAGTTATATATAGAAAGAATGTTTTTTAGTCAGTTGCAACGCCATTTAATTTGAACTTCATACTCATTTATACAATATTATGTTTCATTTCCCATCAGGCTGATTGACATTGACATTGAAGACATAGGCCTACTGAGTAAATAAATCACTTAGTGTCTAGAAAATACAAGTACTTGTCTTGCATATCCAGTTGTTTATATTTTATTCATTTGTTAATCTGACCCAGATTGTGTTCATTTGTCAATCTGGCCAGATTGTGTTCATTTGGTATGTGTGACTGTATGTGTGATATTGCTGTTCTCAGTCTTACCACCAGGAGCGCCATCGCCCTCCCAACTCCAACAACAACAACAACAACCAGAGGTCAGAAGTCGCCTGCCGTCTGGAAGCAGCAGAGGTCACAGGGTCGTCGCCCAGGGCAACGGCGGGTGATGATGATGTCACTGTGACACCAGCAGAGGTCACAGGGTCGTCGCCCAGGGCAACGGCGGGTGATGATGATGTCACTGTGACAGCAGCAGGAGGCGGGGCCACAGAAACCCCAACAGAAGAAGTAGCGGTTCCTCGTTGTCAGAACTCGGACCGGAGTACGGCTCAGGAACCGGACCGGATCTCTGGGGATCCTCATTACTACCAGGTACTGTTGGTTTATATTGACTAAAACTATGACAACATGTGTGTCGACTACACTAAACTAAATAAACACTGAATCACAACGACTAAAACTATAAGACAAAATATATTGACAATTTCATTAGGGGGGAGACTAATGGAGAAGAGAGATGCATTATGGCACTAAAAGAAATGTAATTTTATGATTTGTTTGCGTTTGGGTGTTTTGCACTGTGAATACAGCAGATCTACAAGTCTCAGAGCGTGTTGCTTAGCTTGTAAATCTGCTATTCTCAGTGGGTGTAGAATAGAATCAGCCGTTGGTCCAAGAAACCAAAGGTCTGCCGAAATACAGTCTGAGCTGAATTGGAATGATTTTAGCTAACCATTTATTCTGACTGATAACACTAATATGCTTCCATGGAATATTTTACAAAACCTCTGCAGGAATATGCATACAAAAGTGCCATGTTGCACCATTACTACATGCACGCATAAGTAGTTTTCGGCCGAGGGCCAATTTTATCCTGATTTCAGATCCGGTTGTCGTCCCAAAAAAAGAAAAGAAAGAAAAAACAGTGTGCAAAGACCTTTACACAAAGGTTTGTGACAAAACAAAACGTGATGCTCTACTAATAATTGAAAATGTTGCCCCTCTCTCTTTACTACCAGGTCCAGAAGGTAGAGCAGCAGCATCCTGTCTCAGAGTCCATCTCTGACACCACCACCAGTCCAGGACCACTGAGGGATGATCCTGGTGGTCCTCCGGACCAGACTGGACCACTGACAGGCACGGTAGAGCCAGTAGAACCTGAGGTGGTCCACGGTGAGGAGGTGGTCCTCCATGAGAAGGTCCAGCTGAGACCCAGTCGGGGCAGACAGCGTCCTCAGAGACCCTGTTCTCTGGACCTGTCTTCATCCATGTCTTCATCATCCTCAGCTTCATCAGGTGATTGATTATTTTATTAAAACATTGACACCCTGATTCCCCACTGGTGGAGGACTCCGTTTATTCAACAGGTGGTTTGGGGACCACCAGTGGTCCCTGAGGGGATTCCAGGTGGTCCCCAGGCTAAATGATGGACAGTTGGTAACCATAGTTTTACATCCAAAATGTCCAATAAATTACTCACTTAATTCCATGTTTAAACACACCAAGAAACAAAGGCTTTCGTGTGTGTGTGTGTGTGTGTGTGTGTGTGTGTGTGTGCGCGTGTGTGCGTGCGCGCGTGTGTGCGCGTGTGTGCATGCATGTGTGTAAGGGAAGGAAATTCCATGCAGATAAGAATCTGTTGAATGTTGGATTTCTGTTGGAGACTAGAGATAAGAAAGCATGGCCGACGTACTGTGCGCGCACGTGTGTGTGTGTGTGTGTGTGTGTGTGTGTGTGTGTGTGTGTGTGTTTGTGTGTGTGTGTGTGTGTGTGCGTGTGTGTGTGCGTGCGTGCGTGTGCGTGCGTGCGTGTGCGTGCGTGCGTGCAAGTTCATAAACAATTCCAAGAGAAGAGAAGTGGGTGTTTGGGTTCCTGTGCTATAAATCACCAACACACACACACACACACACACACACACACACACACACACACACACACACACAGTGTTTGGTCTGCTAGCAGCAGATAGCATCAGATGTTTTCAACACATTTGGAGTTCTTTGTCAGCCATTGTGATGCAGCATGACTGTTCTATGAAATATAATAGAATGGACTCTCTCTCTGTCTCATAAATCCATCCCCCACTCGATCCGGATTGGAGGAAAGGACTCCTCTCAACCTGATTGGGTGCAGGGGCAGATCTAGGCATGGGCATGGGGGGGCAATGCCCCCCTAAATACCCAGTCTGCCCCCCAAACACGATGCAAAACAACCCAAGATATTTCAAATTAAAGTGCTTATATTTAAAATGATGTGAAACACTACGACTGCTACTAACTAACTACAGCTGTGTCACCACTAAACCAACAGCATTTCATCATTGAAAACAGAAAACTCTCTGAGTCAGACCTTTAGCTTTATGCATGCTGCGTGTCTGTTGCAACTTCAACAACAACTGATGCTATTATTGATGCTTTACTTGACAAAAAAAAGTCCTGTAACTTAAAATGGTATGGCATGAAGCCACCCCCATACCATTTTCTCTTGCCCCTCCAACATGTTCTCACCAACATTGCAGCTGTAGGTAAAGCTTTCTATCTGTGCTGTAACCTGACTCTGCCACCAGGGGGCATCAGAGCGTTCCTTACTACTACCATCAGACACACTGGGAGCAGTACTGTTGTTTTTGTCCACTAAGACTAAAGACTAATTACTGCTAAGGTTTTTGATATTTAATCGACTAAGACTAGGCTAACAAAAATGAATTTGAGAAGACTAAATGGGACTGAATGAGACTGAAATTCAAATACTAAGGTAAAGTACTTTGGCAGGTCAACATCATATAGATCCATGCCCATCCCCACTCGAAGCTGATTGGAGGAAGGCCTCCTCTCACCCTGATTGGATGAAAGGTTTTTCCCCCAAAGCCCCAAACTGAAACTAGGATTTTTGGACCCCAGAGGCTCACTGGAGAGTGGAGACAGGGAGGAACTGCTTATATGGTCACCACACTCTATAGTAGGGAGATAAAGTCTATAGTATAGACTTTATCTCCCTACTATAGTATAGACTCTATACAATACTACAGTATTATATAGTGGTGGGACAATTAATCGTTTAATCGATTAATCGCGATGACGTCATAGGCGATTACACATCGATGTGCAGCTGTTAAAAATCGATTATTATAATTATTATTTTTAGCGGAGCAAAAAGGCGGAACTAATGTACGAGTGCGCTCCAGTTCCATACCGGACCGATTAGAGTGGCGCACCCACCGCTCGCCCTCTATACTTTCGCTTCAGCTATCAAAACAAAGTCGCCGCCGTCGCGGAGGAAAAGAGAAATAATATCCCAGAAATGGAACGCTATGGATTGTACGAGGTTGATTGGACACGGGAACTCGAGAAAGCTCACAGCGTCGACCATCTCGGAAATCTGGCCGAGACGTGACGCTGTAGTTGGGCTCCATAAGTGCGCAACACGGACTGGGCTCCGTTGCTTTGTACGACCCACGACCGAATTTGGATGTTAATTCTTTAAAGATAAAAGTTCAGACGGACTTCGTAATTCCAGTTGCCTTTTCTGCATGCATGGGCAGCTGTGTCCGCACGATGGTTGTCTTGTCTGTCAGTCAGTGGGCAACAACTTGCACACGTTGAGTATGAGTTGTGTCGAGTTCCAGTGTCCTCTCAATATCATCCCAAATCCAAAAGCAGTGCTTCCGAAAATGGGTATGAAAAACATGTGGGAACATCCACTGCTTTAAACCAAATGCTCAAACCATGCAGCATAGTCTCAAGAACTGACCCCAAGCTTCCTTAATGACACAAAACTACCCTGAATAAGAAAAAAGTCACCTTTCAAGCAAATAATATAGAATAAAATTAGACAAAGAATCGAAAATGTATTGATCTGTATTATCTGTACATAATACAGATCTCATTTTTAAGAATGCTGCTTAAAGTTTCTTAGAGTTTCATGAGAAGTAGCCTAGATGGCGGGGTGTTCACTTAAACTGTTTATTGCTATACTCTTGGTCGCGGACCCCCATGTGAAAATATTCTATATGGACCCTTGGAAGCAGAAGCAAAGATTTGAGTTAAATATGTGCACTATGAAAATTGTATATGTTCTTAATGATTAGAACACACTTTGTTTATTAGTTACACAGTGACTTAGTGATTAATAGTGAGTGATTAATCATGATTAATCGGGATTAATCGAAATCGTTACATTGCCCAATTAATCGGGATTAATCGTTATCGTGACCCTCAGAATCGATACAGAATCGATTCCCATCACTTTACTATACTATACTATACTATACTATACTATACTATACTATACTATACTATACTATACTATACTATACTATACTATACTATACTATACTATACTATACTATACCTAAGGCCAGAATGTAGAATGCACGCAGTACAAAGGTCTCACATGCATATTCAATCAATCAATTTATCTCCCTCTCTCTCTCTCTCTCTCTCTCTCTCTCTCTCTCTCTCTCTCTCTCTCTCTCTCTCTCTCTCTCTCTGTCTCTCTCTCTCTCTCTCTCTCTCTCTCTCTCTGTCTCTCTCTCTCTCTCTCTCCCTCTCTCTCTGTCTGTCTCTCTCTCTCTCTCTCTCTCTCTCTCTCTGTCTCTCTCTCTCTCTCCCTCTCTCTCTCTCTCTCTCTCTCCCTCTCTCTCTCTCCCTCTCTCTCTCTCTCTCTGTCTCTGTCTCTCTCTCTCTCTCTCTCTCTCTCTCTCAGTGTGTGGTTCAGCAGACTCCGGTCTCAGCCTCTCTGCAGAGAAGATCAAGCGTCGTGTGAAGACTCCGTACTCTCTGAAGAAGTGGCCCCGCCCCTCCTCCTGGGTGGTCTCCACCGACACCAGCCTGGACCTGGACTTTGACCACGCCCACTTCATCACGTCCAATCACCACCACCACCACCACGGCAGACCGGCCAGTACCGGCGGAGGAATAGGAGTTGGAGGAGGAGGAGGCATGCCCAGAATCAACCAATCGAAGTCCAGCATGGCTGTTTTCCTGGTCGGAGGGGGCGGAGCAACTATAACCTCCTCCTCATCGTCATCATCCGGCTCGGAGGACCAGGGCAGGTTGACCTGCCTCTGAGCTGTCATGGCGTCTAAATGTCTGTGAGGAAGAGGTTTGTTTTGTCTTTTCACACACGGCTCAGCAGTTTGAGAGCGGCGGCGGGGGGTTGGTCCGTTTGTCAATCTCCACCCGCCCACACTCTTCCGCGTCCAATTGGATGGTTGTCACTCGTTTGGACCAAAATCACCTCATCTCTGTCTCTCTACAACCACTGCTGTCACGGAAACGTGTTTTTTTTTCAGTTGCCTTCCTATTGACATTTCAGTTCTTATTTTGAATACAAAAAACTTGATTTAAAAAAAAAAAAAAACTTTTTGATTGAGTTTTTGAAACTCGGCATTTAAACAAACAGAAGGTGGCGGGAACAAGGCCGAACAAGACTGCTGGTTGGTCGGTCAGGGGACCAATCAGATTGCTGCAGTGTGGGTCAACATGGCGCCCCTAATTTAAGCGGGAAAAGTACAATATTTGCCTCTTAGAAGATGTAATGCAGTATAAAGTATAACTTAGACATTATAAATATCCAAGAAGAGTAAGTGTACCTCAAAATGTGTACTGGAACACAGCAGTAAATGTACAATATATAGTATATAGTATAGTTACTTGGTGAGGTTGGCTACATACAGCCTAGCCAATGAAAACAACCGACTTGTGCTTTTGAAAGCCACACACCAATGAGTAGCAAAGAAAATCTCCTTCTGCAAGATGGAAGGTGATTGGATAGAACTGCTGTAAAATGTCTATGCAGCAGTAGTTCATTTTATAATAACCAAAATCTACCAAGTAACTAGTAACTTTTCAAATAATTGTAGTAAAAGTACATGTGTGTACAGGACTGGAGTAAAAATACTGACTTTTTTAAATATTCCAGTAAATAAAGTAAAACAATACTTTACATCACTAGTTTAGATTAGTCATCTTGTATTCCAAGTCTGTTATTGTTGGACAGACAGACTACCCACAGGTGGCGCTCTGGCACTCTGAAACACGTTTTTCAAAAGGACAGTGAACTGCGACCGCTTGAGACACTGAGGAGACACAATAGAGACTGTGCTCGCGTCTCTTAAGACAAATTCCAATACCCAAAATGTCGGCCACTCACTCACTCACACTCCCTGCAGCATAGTGGTGAAATATGTGACCTGCTGAAATGGTGTAGACCAGAGGTTTACAACCAGTGGCTTGGGATCCACCAGTAGTCCCTGAGAGGATTCCAGGAGGTCCACAGCTAAATGATGGACAATTGGTAACCAACCCTTATGGATCTGTAACTCTTGAGAGAAAAAAACATGAAACATGAAAACAAATTTAACATTTGGTTTCATTTTAAACATCTGAATTACTTAATTCAAGTTAATTGTCAAGAATCTACTCTAGAAAATGTAGAACAAATGTTATTTTTACCAATATTTTGTTCATCTCCTAAAATGTAGACAGAAACTTGAAAACCCTCAGTTTTGGGTCCGAGGGACTAAACTCAACATCAAATGGTGGTCTGTGGCAAAATGCAGAATAAATAGTGGGCTCTGGAGTGAAAAAAGGTTGAAAACCACTGGTGTAGACATAATGTTAGTGTCATAATGTAACTTGTTGCCGTTTATTCATTAGCAGTTCAGCCTCGCTGTATTTAGTCTATATTTTTAGTCTATACTTTAAATACCTTTTTGTAAGTCCACAGGAAGGTCACATATTTCAGCAGGTCACCAATTTCACCATAATTTGCCATGCTGGAGTGTGAGTGGATTAGTGGCCAAGATTCGGGGTATATTATATTTTTTATTTGTATTATTATGTTTTTTTTATTCTAACTATGCATTATTTGTTGTTCAGCACTATCGCCTTTTGTTTCCCCTTTGATTTAGAGATGCACTGATACTATCAGCCGACACATCAGCATCGCCTGGTATTTGCCGCTATCGTTTAATATCGATTCGGCAAATAAAGCTGACATTAAGCATTTATCTCTTGTTGGAAGATTAGCAGACATTTGGCCTTGGCTCTGTTGGAGCATCTGCAGCCTTTTATACCAAGCTGTGTAGATTCTGAACAGTTGTTCCTTATTACAGATATTTATTTGTTTCCTTATATAAACACTTTTTATCACCAAGAACTTCTATATCTGCACATCCTTAGTTTTATTTTCACTCTGTCTTGTGATAGAGGACTAGTTAGTTAGGTAGTCAGTTAGTTAACTAACTAGTCTCTTGTTAGAGAAGACTGGTGGAACAGAGATAAATAACTAGAAATGAGAGAATATCAGAAAGTCAACTATTATAATGATAATAATATAATAATAATAAGAGACAATTAGAGCAATCAGTCTGTGAGACTAAACACACTCCCCTACATTTATTTTTCCATTCTTATTTATTTTTTTCACATTCAGTCTTTTTGTATCATAACATATAAAGTGCAATATCCTTTAACTTCAAAGTGCTTCTTAAAATATTACTTTAGTGTGTGTGTGTGTGTGTGCGTGTGTGTGTGTGTGTGCGTGCGTGTATGTGTGTGCGTGCGTGTTTTCAGTCATAAAGCTATGGTCTACATTACATGTACTACATCATATAAGCAGTGCACTTATAACTTGTATCGTTGCGACCATCATGTCAATCATGTGTCAAGTAAATCAGTGACATCATCTTCATCTTCCAGACCAGAAGGTTGAGAACCAATCATATGTTAGTGTTGAGCACAGTGACTCCTTCCTTACTGTTCTTTCAGGGACAGATCTTGTAGTAAAATAAACAGATCTACTAGCTCACATGAGCTTGGTTTAGACAGAGTAGGGTAGTCCTAGTAGAGCTATAGATGAAGGATGTCTGGAGAGTTTTTAGTTGCAGGTCCCCAAAACACTGGGTCAGACTTCATCGTTTTGTTTCATTTTATTTCATTTTTTTAGAAGAGAGAAGAGTCTTTTATTGTTTGCTAAAAGACAATACAGATCATTTCAGATCATATCGGCTGTATTTAATTCACTTTTTCTTTCCTTCTGCAGTTCCACATTGTAACAACCATCTATAGCATCATGTATGCATGACCCACACAAATACTGTAAGTTGTACAATAATAAGTTTTATTATTCTATTTTTATTTCCTGTGGTTTAATATAAATGATTCCACAACCTATACAGATTATTCTATACATTCTATTATCGTACAGTGGTTTTCAAAGGGGTCCGGGGACCCCAGGAGGTCTATTTTATACTTTAAGCCAGTCAACAATAGGCGATCTACAAGCCCACAATGTGGCGCTGCACTGTGCTGCGGCATGCTGTGAGCTGGACCAGAGAAAATGTGGATTTAAACGGGAATTCCACCCATTTTCAAAAAATTCCTGAGAGGATACAAATGTGAACCAAATGGACCCTAGCGGGTCCATTTGGTTCCATTTGTACCCTCTCAGGAAAAAGGGGTCTGAAGGAAAAAAACATTAACATGGTGAAATACATCTTGATGATGTCATCAGATGTATTTCACCATGTTAATGTTTTTTTCAGACCTCCATTCTTTAGGAAATACAGAATTGGGGGAACTTTTTTTTTATCATGTCCACACAACATCTCTGAGAGTTCCCCTTTAACAAATGTGTAATGTAAACTTTCTCCATGGGAAGTCTCTGGAACTGCATATCTGCAGGGGTGGAGGTCCTTGGGGAGAGAAGGGGGTCAAGGGTAGGGTACATATTTAACCTTCATGGGGTCTTTGGGTGAATAATGCCATCTCAGCAAACACCATCAAGAACGGGAATTATTGACGATTGTGTCCAGATCAAGGCGATCCAAGACTAGTCAGATGTGTCCCTGAATAATCACCTGATTTCAACTAACACTAATCCTGTCCACTACAGACAGGACAGACGTCCCTGGATGGATCAGAGAGAGACAGATTGAGGACAGACTGACTTAAACCAACCACAACTAGTCAGATCTGGTCCAGATTCCAGAATAAGCTTTAATTATTTCAACCTGCGAAAAAACATACAGGAAATGGCGTAAAGATCATCCCCATATGGGCTGTGATCTGGACTAGTCCTGAACATCACTGGAGGACGTCATCATAATATCTTAATCTCTGATCCATCAGGGACGTCTGTCTGTAGTGGACAGGATTAGTGTTGGTTGAAATCAGGTGATTATTCTGGGACAGATCTGACTAGTCTTGGATTGCCTTTATCTGGACACAATCAAGACGTCAATAATTCATCCTCGGTCCTGACTGTGTTTGCTGGGACACAGACAGTCTGTACTGTGAGATGATCGGAAAGTGGTGAACTATCCCTTTAAATATATCAGACCCTCCGGGACAGCATTCATTATGCAGCTTAAAACTCTGCATTATTTGATGACATATGCAGGGTTTTGATGTGATTTTATTATGCAGGATTTTTTTTTTTTTTTTTTTTTTTTTTTTTTGCAAAAGTGGTAAATGTGTAAATTACGTGATGCCGTGAAGTTTTAATTTTTACTTTTTATTTTTTTGGAGGGTCTGATACTATCGTATGTGGAGGAAAAAAACATGGTAACCATGGAAACAACAAGCCCCTCCCCTTTACTCTGACATGTTTACTTACCAGGAAGTGCACAGGATTCGGCATCGAAATATACTCTCCTGTATAGACTACTATTACACAGTCGCGATCAACGATCTTGTCGGATTGTTTTCCTCACCAATCAGAAAGCACAACGCCCACTTAACGCCATGTCCTCTGAGCCAATCAGAGACTGTGGTACTGAGGAGGGGGCGGGGCCAGGATGAGGGTCAACCATGCTGTAACATGTTAACTAATAACATGACTTTATGTATCACTAGTATCATTATTATGCTGTGTGACGGCCAGGTTGTCATTTTACTATGTCTTTGTCAGTGGTGGAGAAAGTACTCAAATCTTTTTACTTAAGTAAAAGTACCGATAATGCAATTTATAACTACTTTGTTACAAGTACATGTACAAGGAATTGTACTTGAATAAAAGTACAAAAGCGTCAGCATCAAAATGTACTTAAAGGACTAAAACTAAAAGTTCTCATGATGGCAGAATGTTCCATTTCATAAGTACAAAATGCATACAAAATGTTAATGTATGTTTTCTAATCAAAATTAAAATCCTCCAGTACCAGTAGTAACTATAACTAAAGTTTGTACTTAAGTTGTACTTGAGTAAAAGTAATGAGTTCCTCTCCACCAGTGCTCTTTGTAATCTGTATATTAGTCCATTAATAACAGACTGTATCTGTTCTTCATACTGTATATTATATCCATCTGCTGTGTATTATAGTGTAAATACTGCTGTAACTGTACATACATCGTGTGTGTGTGTGTGTGTGTGTGTGTGTGTGCGTGCGCGTGCGCATGCGCGTGCATGTGTGTGTGTGTGTGTGTGTGTGTGTCATGCTTGCTGACCTGTGATTGGGACAGACACAGGAGCAGTTGAGACAGGTAACAGTCTAATAACAGTCTAGTGATCCATGATGTATAAATGATAAATAAAGGGTCAGGACATCTATGGCTTTTCGAGCAGGAGACAGATTAAAATATGAGACTTTTATTTGTCTCAACTGCTCATTATTATTAACAGTAAGAAGGAACCTGGACCCTGCCTTCTTTCAGAATTGACCAATTTATTATAATCTTTCAATACAGAATGAGATAATATTGGGTTAGAGTGACATAAGAGAAAGATGGAAAGAAAAGAAAGATTTTTTGCTGAGGTTACCCTCTAGTAGTGACTATCGTCCGATCACAACAGATCCATCCACATTTCATTCCACAGACATGGAGAATGTCACCTGTATAATGTCCTGTTGATT
This sequence comes from Benthosema pterotum, assembly GCA_039105355.1. Classification (NCBI taxonomy): domain Eukaryota; kingdom Metazoa; phylum Chordata; class Actinopteri; order Myctophiformes; family Myctophidae; genus Benthosema; species Benthosema pterotum. The sequence goes on along the minus strand of CM076978.1, from coordinate 48,653,621 downwards.
AGAGAGAGTTGTCTGCTATACGTTTTCCTCCCCATATCTCTACAGTACAGCACAGTACAGTAAGATGGAGCAGTGTGGAGAGGAGTTATGATGCTCTGTTTGTGACCATCCAGTGTTGTCATCATCGTCATGTTCCCTAAGAGGTGTACAGACGTTCTCCACTCCCGTAGGTTGAATTTCTTAAAACGTTCCTCTATAATGAACCTGTTAGGCTGGTTCATTATACTTTAGGTCACCCAGCGGTATTGCAGCTGATGAAGCCTTGTACCCAGACAGACATGTTAGGATGCTACTGTGTGTGTGTGTGTGTGTGTGTGTGTGTGTGTGTGTGTGTGTGTGTGTGTGTGTGTGTGTGTGTGTGTGTGTGTGTGTGTGTGTGTGTGTGTGTGTGTGTGTGTGTGTGTGTGTGTGTGAGAGAGAGAGAGAGAGAGAGAGAGAGAGACTGTATCTACATCTAACTGCTCATCATGTTTATACTCCAGTTTTGTAAAATACTATGAAATGAAATGTTTGAAATGTGAGAGGGGAGAGAGAGGGGGAAGGAGTGATTTCCAGACTAAAGACACCGTAGCGCCCCCTGTAGCTGTATCGCTGTAGCTCAATAAAGATTATGTTATTGAAAACCAACCTGTGTTTTCTTTCAGCAGGACCTCATCAGTAAACCTACAGTGGACACTGCTGGCTTTTTACTCGTGTGTTTTAAGTCAGTTCTGTCTTGTGTCACGATGGTCCAAGGGCACGGGTTCGATCCCGGGAACCGCCACAGTGAACAGCGGTTGCCAGTGCGAACCCTTGGGGCTCCCCCCAGAGTTAGCGCCAAAGTGTCCTTGAGCAAGACACTGAACCACAAATCGCTCTTGATGCGCTGGTTGTGCCTTGCATGGTTTGAATGGTTGAGTGGGTTAAAGTGAGAGTAAAAGTAAAATGTAGGACCACATATTTGATGGAGTTACATTCTACAATAGTTTGTAATGTGATTAGATATATTGCCATTAGATCAGTGGTTCTTGCACACCCATATCTCAGTAACAAGTCCAGGTGTGTCATTTGGTACAAGTTGACAACATTAATGTAATATTGCCATGTGTGGCTGTTAGATAAACAACTACTTCTCTCTCACCAGAACTAAGGCTGTTTTGTGTCCATACAGGGTTGGTTAATCCTCTCACAACCTTCCCTGCACTGGTCTGATCTGGTTTAGGACAGTATAGTTAGGTTTAACATAGTTTCACTGAAGGTGGAGGTGTATATATTTTTGTGGTGCCTAACTTCTCCAATGACTAGCAGAGTGTCTGTCTGTCTGTAACTATACAGGTAACTGCAGCAAGCCAATGGTGCTGTTGAGCAGCCTGCACCACTCAGTTTATACAGGTGTGATTTTTCTTATTGCTCGTAAGTATTATCATGTCTTTGCCAGCTGGGTTATTACCAGGGACGGATGTAACATGTCCCATTTGGCAAGAGAACATGTTGGAGGGGCAAGAGAAAATCGTATGGTATATAATGGTATACCATTTTCGGTTACAGGTCTTTTATTAGTCAAGTAAAGCATCAATAATAACATCAGTTGTTGTTGAAGTTGAAACAGACACGCAGCATGCATAAAGCTAAAGGTCTGACTCAGAGAGTTTTCTGTTTTCAATGATGAAATGCTGTTGGTTTAGTGGTGACACAGCATTTTAAAATATAAGCACTTTAATTTGAAATATCTTGGGTTGTTTTGCATGCCATCGTTTTTTGGGGGGGAGACTGGGTATTTAAGGGGCATTCCCCCCATGCCCATGCCCAGATCCGCCCCTGGTTATTACACTAATTGTATAATGCATCTTTGTATACAACCAAGTCCTGATAGTTTTGTCCCCCCCCCCCCCCCCCCCCCCACTCCCATGTTAGACACCCCCTGCATGGCAGTCATCTTCGACTGCCGTGGTATCCAAGCAGTGTTTCCTTTTTGTGGGTTATATTTTAGGCTATACAATCCGACTGAACATGCTGCAGGTTCTACCCTACCCCCCATCCATTCCTTTGTTAAACTGCAACCACTCCATCCTCTACAGGGCAGGAGCTAGCCTCCATTCACTGCCACGTTATTCAAGAGTTTTTCCATTTAACTATTTTAACATAGGAGTGGGTGGGGGGTTGGGGGGTTCTGTCTTATTGCAGTCTACAGTACTGTCCCTCACATACATCTGTTCTGACCCAGACTGCACACAAGTTGTGTATAACTACATCCATTCTAGCCTACATTGTATGGAACATGTAGTGTAACCTATTGTATAACGGTTTTCTGTACAAAACTACTATTCAATCAAGGAACAAATATATTTATTTGTTAATAAGTTTATTTATTTGTTGATTGATTGAGTTTTATTAAACAGTTACTAACACAGTAGTTAATAGGAAGTACATGACATATTCCATGCAAATTTATTACCAAAGAAGGGATGTACCAAAGGAAAGTTAACTCCTTTTCATCTTTTTTTTTTCATTGATTGAATTAACTTTTAGTAGTTCATCATCTTACGTTGTTTAAAAAATAAAGAAGATTGGATTCATTTATTAAGTGACCAAGCAGTCCACGAAGTGGACTTGGTCACTTCATTGTTATTTAGCATTTGGTATTGACCCCTGGACACAGGATGCAGCTGTAACCCATAACATGTACGTAAAAATGGGTGAACATATATTTTTTATTTTTATTTTTTCTAGGGGAAAAGGAGGAAGCAAACAAATTGGGGGTGAAACCCATTTTATCTAATCGTACATGAAATTATTATATACATAGTGTCATAGAGATGTAAGAAAAACAAAAGGTACAGCATAGTAAAGTATGGCTGAATTAGATTCTTGAGAGTAAGAGAAATTTCAGGTTCTTTGGTTGACTGTTTTGATGACCGTTGTTCTCTGCTGGGAATGTCCAGTCTATGACTTGTGGTTTGTCCGCAGACATCACCATCACTGTTCAGTTCTTGCTGATGATTCCAGTTCCATGTATGGCACACAGATGCACATGTCTGAGGTTTCAGTTCTTTATTTCTTGTTCTCAGTCAGGGGCGGATCTAGGCATGGGCATGGGGGGGGCAATGCCCCCCCCTAAATACCCAGTCTGCTCTCCCCCCCCCCCCGCCCAAACACGATGCCATGCAAACAACCCAAGATATTTCAAATTAAAGTGCTTATATTTAAAATGATTTGAAACACTACTACTGCTACTAACTAACTACGGCTGTGTCACCACTAAACCAACAGCATTTCATCATTGAAAACAGAAAACTCTCTGAGTCAGACCTTTAGCTTTATGCATGCTGCGTGTCTGTTGCAACTTCAACAACAACTGATGTTATTATTGATGCTTTACTTGACTAATAAAAGTCCTGTTACCAAAAATGGTATGGGTGCGGCGATGAAGCCGCCCCCATACCATTTTCCCATACGATCCCCCCCCCCCCAAACGGGACATGTTACATCCGCCCCTGTTCTCAGTTCTCTTCAAGCTCACGCCACCGCGTTCACCGCGTTGTGACGTTGTGGCCTAATAGTTCATGTGAATTAGGTGGCGTTGGCTCAGAGGTAGAGTCACAGGATGGTAACTGCCAGAGCCTTCTAGGGGAGAGTTGCGATATTCCCGTTCACTCCTGTGCGTCAGGGCAATAGCGGTGCTGGAGGAGCAGCAGCGCTGATGTAAAAGCCGTTTGAGTGCACTCGGAAAACCGGAAGTCGATGAATATGAATGGGACTCTATGGATTTAATCAGGGACCAGCAAAGAAGGCACGAAAACAACATGTATTGTTGGCGGTGACCTCGTAAACAAACTATCGATGCAGGCAAATTAAAGAATGCCTTCCGGAGGTTGATTTCGAATACTTTGTCACATGATTTGCAAATAGTATATAATTATATTGACGTCTTGAAAGTGTTAGTGCTGATTGAAACTGGTTTCAAAGCAGGCGATATCGCGAGAATTCACTGAAAAGCTAAGATTCTCGCGATAACAGCGGGGGTAGGAGTATGCAGAAAGTTATTTAATCAGTTATTTAATCCAGCTTTAATGACTTTATTTTAGTTGTTCTTTAATAATACTACAACATAAACATTGCAGAGACGGTAGCCGTGACTGAACAATACTTTAAAACAGTTGTCTTTTTGCATACGTACCTAAAATAGCTCTTATTGCGCCGTTTTCGTTGAAAACAATGTACTCCCAATGACAGTTAGGACTGGGACTGCACTCATAGACGAATCTCTGTAGTCTCGTGCACGGTGCTCTGCTCTGCTTTCTGACCCCTCAATATCGTAACTCTCCTACTAGAAGGCTCTGGTAAAGGCAAGGTTGCCTCAGTTTCATTGCAGCTATTTTGGGACAATCAAATAGTGTTGCATCCTGCCGTTTTGTCTTTCTTGCTATTTGTGTGCGTGTGTATGAATTGTCACGACCCGAGTTGGCTAAGGCTTTGTCCGTCGTGTAAACGTCTTTATAATAACCATTTTCGAAAAGTCTATGAGAAAAATGAATGAGGATTCCATTTGTAGAACACGGGTGAGGACTGCTCAGCTCAATATGTAGAGCCATTTAGGCATGGGCGTCACCGCCATTCACTATGCGGGTGCCACAGCACCCGCAACTTTTCACGTCGGAGAAAAAAAATGATGCGAAAAAGTGGGGGTGCTCCGGTGCAGGCCAAATCGCAACTGTCCATGCTGCGGGAGAGGCAGCGCCATATGAACCATATAGTGTAGACAGAGTTACGACAACTCCGTCCACTCCAAGAGGCAAGTTCAATGGCGGCTTTTCTACTGAGACTCGAATTGGGATTGGGGACAACAAATAGGGACAAGTCCTGGACCTGAAGTAGGCAGTAGGCTAATGCAACGGCCTCCGGCAACAGCCTTGCAACAGCCCCTTGAAAGCATGCATAAAATAGCTCTTATTTGCGCTGTCGCCCTCATTGAAAACAATGCATTTCCAACTCCAGTTTCAGTTTCTCCCTATTCAGGCTGCATGAACAGCAGCGCGAGCGTTCAGTTTGTGACTGTCGCAACTCTTCTACTAGATGGCACTGATCTGGGAAGGAGGGAGACGGGGTGACCGGCCGCGTGCATTCATTGCTTTGATATGAGTTGCGCAGTCGGCGACGGTGCGGTTTTGAAACTTTTTCACTACATTCTCGTCTCGACACGTCACGTCAACCATAACTCACAAACGTCTCTTCATATTTTAGTCATCATAGATAGCCGTTTTATCTCGTCACAGTCAGTCTTGTACTGCATTATAACACTGCTTCATTGAAGTGTGTACCATTACATTTATTGTGAAATATTAGTAAAAAGTGTTGTAGAGGGGGAAAAAAGCCCAAAATTTTTCGCGGCCGCGCGCACCCGCATCTTTCCAGACGCGGTGACGCGCCTGCATTTAGGCATAGCAGCCGTTCACCATGTGTGTGACAATGATATGTTTTTTGTAACAAGCCTCAGCATCAGCCTGGCTCCAGCCCTGAATCGCTAGCATTAAAACAAATATTTATGTGAAACAAAAAGAAAGTGTGAGCTACCTAAGGAAATGGCACACTCCGCTCCTCCTCCTCCCTCTACTGCTCTTTGGTTCTTTTTAGGACCAGATTCAGAGCGTTTTCTCACCCGGATTAAGGTCCGGATCTACAACCAAATATTTGAATAGTTCCATTTTGTTTTTAGTTTGTTTGGTGTTTCACACTGGACTTGGCCACGTGCACATGCGTTAATTGTGGTTAATATCTGAATCAATTCATTTGTGCTGTTTTTTTTTCTGAAAGACTTATTAATATCTTAGATATTAGATACTAGAGATACAAAACAAAATAAACATCCCCTCCATCTCCTCTCCTTCATTTCCCTCCTCTAAGCTAAATGTAAATTTAGCGTTCACAGAAGCAAACCTAAAGTCTGTTTCTGTTCAACTCACTGTTTTCTGCAAGACATGTAGTCCTAACATTGGTATGCCAAACTGAACAACCCATATCACTTTAAAGGTAGGATTTCCTACTGTCAAATGGCATCAAAAAACAAAAATTAAAAAATCCCTCGCAAACAGTCCTCTTTTGGGATGCAGATGTATTATTTTTTATTATTTTGTTGTTTATCTTTCAGGACCTCAGGGCCACAGAGATGAAAGGACGTGCTTCTTTGCCCCGCTCCCTCCAGGGACCACGGAATGACGTCAAAAAACTGTTTTGTCTCTTAAACTTTCTCTTCCTACTAGTGTGGATTATGGACTTGTACTATAATTCACCCTGGTTTTATCATCACGTGGATGTGGGGAAATTGAATTATCAAAACAACACGAACGTGAAAAAGGAAAAACACAGTGACTTTTATCTCCACCGTAACAATGGGTCCAAGAACCTGGGCTTGGGTGCAGGTACTGTCCACACGTTGCTGTGTTACAACCCAGCTAGAAGGAAAAGGCCCCTGCTTAGTAAGATCGACAAAAGATTATTCTACTGTATGATCCTATTACTGCGTGCTGGAGATGTAGAAAGAAATCCAGGCCCAGTAAAGCCAGATCCGGTCAAACAGCTTAGCATCCAGCAAGAAACCTCCACGATGAACGTCCCGACTGCACCGGTGATTGACATGAAATACAGCAGCTCATCAGCGACCGACGGTGGACCCCCCCTCCCCCCAGACACCGATCCACGAACCATGTCTGCAGACAAAGGTCTGTCTGTAGGCTAAAGCACCAGTTCATTGATCAACATGGGTTTTATGATTATCTGTGTGTGCAAGTCATTAATAGGATCTGTGATCTACTGCAATACTATGTACCTGTCCAAATACTTACAGATGTTGTTTTGTTGTTGTTTACGAGAAGCTGTCACCCAGACTGAGGTACAAAGAAGAAACATGGATCCTGGTCAACCAACTACAGGGTCAGTGTTAAATGTTTCATATTTCTGTACACTTTAGTGGAGCATGCTGTGAGCTTGTAGATCCTTTTTAACATCTTGTCAGATGAAGGTCCTCAGCCTGATTCCAGTTTGGAGTGTTTGACATACAATGTTAACAATCACAGATTATTATTATGATTTATGATGTTGATGATGATTACTAATATTTTACTAAAATATTCTTTAATGTAATTTCAGCCACACCTCTAACATTATCTGCAAGTCCCTGCTGCTGACATTACATCATTAACAAATTTATCTGGTGAAAATGTGGCTTTAATTTGACTTGACTTGTCATAATGGAATCACCAGTGATTTAATGTAGTTATATGTTGGTTGTCAGGGTTGATCATCAGAGATCAGAGGGTCTCCTGTACCCAGATGTGTATGACAGGCTGGCGGTGGGAGTGGGGGGTGTTAAGAGATTTTTATTAATGATTTATTATTGATTAATTCAAAATGAAATTGATTATGGTTATATTATAGTCATTGATTATAGTTATGAATTTAACTCTGCACCTCCCTGCACCTCAGCTGACATTATGAAATCTATGTTGCCACATGCCACTACAGTAATTTGACTTGAGTTCCCTGTCATCATTGAATTACAAGGGATTTCATATATTGTTGATGTTGGTTGTCAGGGTTGATCATCACAGATCAGGGTCTCCTGTACCCAGCTGTGTCTCCATGAAGAGTGACACGTCCAAGGGAAGATACATTAACTTCAAAGATGGACACCACTCTACTAATCAGAGGTCAGAATCTATAATTTTCAGAATGCATTCCTTTGTTTTACTTGTTTATAAGGCTCTCAATCGTCTTGCAAGTTCCTACTGACCATGCCCAAACCTTCCTATCTCTGTGACTGTCTGTCTAGATACTGTATATGTCTAAACCTTCTACCTCTTAGCTCTATGACAGTCTGTCTAGAATGCCCAAACCTTCCTACCTCCCAAGGTACTCCACTGTTGGCCTGCTAAATGTACCTAAAATACCATCTAAAAACCAAGGGAAACAGCTTTCAGCTTCTATACAGGCAGACGGAGTGTAACAAAATCCCACTTACCTTCTACATTGTTTTTAGTAGACCCTTTAAAATCTTTATTGTTATGCATGTCCTCCCTGTATTCACTGATGTTAGGGGATTTTCACACCGGGATCAACAAAACTCTCCTCTAGTTTAGTTCCCTGTGTGGAACACCCATTAATGTTGTTTTATTTATTTGTTTTATTTGTCTCTATTGCTCTGAACAGTACTTTGAGCTGTATTTCATTGATATTTCCTACAATTGGTTATTTCTAAATAAGAGATTGAAGACACAGCTAAAACAAATTAGTTCATTGTTGATTCAAATGAGTGTAGCTCTAGAGTGTAGCTCTCAGGATTACTATTTATTAATTATTATATAATTGACGCCGTGTGGACATTGTGGGATTGAAAAATAGATAAAGAAAAAAGATAACAATTTATTTTATAATTTAAATATATATCTTAACATTGTTCTAAATCTAAGCAAATCAGTGGTTTAGGCTTAGCATACATATTGGAGAATGTTTTATCTTCAACAACAAAACACACAATTGTCCAGTGTGTTAAACCTTTAAAGGTTCTCACAGCTGTATAAGTGCATGGTGCATCAGTTAAAAGTGTAAATTTAACTCCCTGCAGCTGAGCTGGCAGTACAAACATATAAAATCTATCTTGTGAAATGTGGCTAATTAAACTTGATTCAATCAACACATTTTACATGTAGTTGATGTTGGTTGTCAGTGTTGATCAGAGATCAGGGTCTCCTCCTGTACCCAGCTGTGTCTCCATGAAGAGTGACCGCTCCAATCAAGGACAAATTGACTTTAAACATGGACTCCACTCTACTGATCAGAGGTCAGAATGGAAAACTACCATGCATGTGTTGTTCTTACTCGTTGTTGACATTAATTTTACACCATGACTGCATTACTGCATTTATTTATGAATGACTCAGTGTGTGTGTGTGTGTGTGTGTGTGTGTGTGTGTGTGTGTGTGTGTGGGTGTGTGTGTGTGTGTGTGTGTGTGTGTGTGTGTGTGTGTGTGTGTGTGTGTGTGTGTGTTTGTTTTTGGTATAAAGTGAGGACACACACGTGCTTTCCACCTGCAGAGTGAGGACCGTTTGGGAAGTGAGGACATTTTGCTGGTCCTCACTTTTTGGGGGATAGTGAGGACTGACTTCATATTTAACCCACAGAGTGAGGACCTTTGGAAAGTGAGGACCGGGCTCCACAGCGCCCCCCTACAGCGCTGTGGTCGGTCGGTCGACCGGTCCTCACTTTCCTTTATGCTTATTGCTAAGCATAATGGAGCTATGTTGTGCCAGGATGCATAACCAAAAATGGAATAAATGGTTTGTACTTGACATTCACAATTCTTCATGGCCTTGAACATGCTTGAATATAACTTCCAATAATAATTACAGATTAAGTTATAAGGTTAAAGGTTTCTTCTTTGTTACTTCTCACATGCAGGTATATAAGAGCACAATTTTTCATTCAACATTGTACTATGTCATTAATATACCTTTTGAGTTCTTATAATAACATCATATTGAGTCACTACCTTTTCTAAAGTAATGCAAGGAAAGTAACGGACCCCAAGTCTGATGAACTGTCACCCCATGTACCAGTTGCAAGCGATTTTCAGTAGTCCTTTCTTCCGGGTCGATTTTTATAATGGCAGTCTATGGGAATTCCGGGGGAGCTTCAAGTTCAAGATCGGTATGATACTGTGGCTGGTTATGTGCCTTGTCAGCTGTTTAATCGCTGAAGTATGGAGCTTAAACTGCAAGGTCCTCACCTACAGCCAGGACCAGCTCCTGTCACTCAGGCAACCAGCCAGACCAGGAGACTCTGACTTCGACTTGCTGGATAAGTATCCAGAATTTAAAAATACCGGAACACGAAAATGGACTAAATTCAAGAAAAGAGGATCGAGAGGCGGAGTGAGAGAACGGCTAAGGAGACGAGGCAGCAGACCCCCCTTGCCGGTAATAACTCTTTCCAATGTTTGCTCGTTGACCAACAAGAAAGAAGAAATACGCGCTATGCGTCCACTTTCCCGTGCAGCGAATCAACCCGTGCTGCTTATTGGGGACTTTAACTCTTGTGACTTGTCCGATCACCTCCCCAACCTACATCAGTATGTAGACTGTCCGACGTGCTTGGCACGCACTTTGGATAAGTGCTACGGCAACATACCCGATGCCTATAAAGCCACCTGCAAGCCTGCCCTGGGGAAGTCAGACCACAAGGTCGTACATCTTCTTCCACGTTACAGGGCTCGGCTGAAACGGGAAAAGACAGTAAAAAAGGAGATTGTGACTTGGACAGAGGACTGTAAGGAGGAAATGCGATGCGAGCTGGAGACAGATAGAATACAAGGATAAAGTGGAGCATCACTACTTTTCAGGAAATGCCAAGAAAGCATGGGAAGGTTTAAAGGTGATGATGGCCAGGGACTCTAAGCAAAAGCGCACCCCCCTGTCACACCCCTCTCCATCCTTTGCTAATGACTTAAACATCTTTTTTAGTCGCTTTGATAATAACGACTTCAGTACAGAGCGTGATAATGTGTGTAGGTCCATTCCTGAATATGTCCCTATTACACTTAATGAACATGAGATTGTAACTAGCCTGTCCTGTATCAAGCCCAACTCTGCTCCTGGGCCTGATGGCCTGAGAGGCAGAGTTCTTAAAAAAAAAACATTTATGTACTTAAAGGTATTCTTTTGGAGCTTTTTCAGTACCTGCTTGATTCTTTAACTATGCCCAACGGATGGAAAATGTCTTGCATTGTACCTCTTCCCAAAAAGCCTGGAGCCACTGAACTGAAAGACTTCAGGCTCATTGCCCTTACCTTTATTCTGGGGAAATGTTTTGAGAGAGTATATAGCTTGACTAATAACAGAGTCTGTTTCTAATTGTTTTGATCATCTACAATTTGCTTATAAAAGTCAGAGGGGAACTGATGATGCAACTGTCAGCCAGGGTCCTGTTTATTGATTTTACTTCTGCTTTTAATAGCATGCAGATACACACTCTCCTGCAGAGACTCATTGATATAGGGGTTAATGGTGGTATCATCCACCTAGTCAGAGACTTCCTCTCTAACCGTCCTCAACAGGTCCGTGTCAATGACACCCGCTCTGACATCACTGTGCTTAACACAGGTGCTCCGCAGGGGACAATACTATCACCTTTACTTTTCTCCCTGTACACTAATGAATTCAAATTAGATCAGAAGTTTAGTCTCTTTAAGTATGCTGATGATATGGCTTTGGTTGCCATGCTAAAAAAGGGAGAAATAGTGCGGGAAGAAGCATTCAGAGGACACGTGTCTTCTCTCCAAAACTGGTGCGACGTAAGCTCCTTAGATATTAATATAACAAAAACAAAGGAACTGGTTATTTATCAAAAGGACCCTGTGCAGCCCTTTAAGATGAAGGGACAAAATGTAGAGATAGTTAACAAAATACTTAGGATCTATTGTTGACAGCAACCTTGACTTCAATGATAACACAGATAATATTTTTAAATCCTGTAACCAACGTCTCCACTTGTTGCACAGGCTCAACTCCTTCAGAGTGAGCAAATACATTATGGAGACTGTTTACAAGAACCTCATAGAGGGAATCATGACCTTTAACATAGCTATGTGGTATGGTAACCTCAGCAATGACACCTCTCATCCACTCCACAGGGAGTTCGAATTACTCCCCTCAGGTAGACGTTATAGAACACCAAAGTTTAACCGTAGCCGTAATATTTTTAAAAAATATTTTATTCCAAAGGCTTGGTGCAGTATTATGCCTTGTTGTGCTCTTCTCTGCCTGTTAAGATGTTTTGTGTGTAAATGTTTGTTGCTTGTTGTTGATCTTGTTGTCGTTTTTAATGTTTTTTGTACATGAGACTAAAGACAAATTTCCACTTGTGGACAATAAATAAACTAACTAACTAACATGTGTGAACCAGATTCTGATGAAGAAGTACAACAAATTCATAACTGCCTACATGTAGTCGCAAAGGTCCCCCTGACAGCTGAGTCCCCAGCTTACAGATATTAGTTGTAATTTGGACACCTAGGCCTACTAGTATTGGTATCCATTACATCAAGCACATTATTACCATCACAGCACACATTATACTATCATCGGGATACTTGTTTATTTGTCATTATTTATTCTAATGATATATTGTAATGATAATTTATTTATTCCTTCATCTGACTATAAATATAAACACTTAGCCTATGTTGGCTATATAGCTGCCCATCCTGTCACAAACTACAAGGTTCCTTCACAATTTCCCCTCCGCTCCACAAGGAGACACAAGTTCAGTAGAACCCCCTTTGCATGGAACCTACAACCACCTCACTTCTTGTCACAGTCTACATACAGGCCTGGATCCCCAGGCCCAGTATTCTATTGTCTACAAACAATTCACAGCCAGCAGAGCCTGCTGTGTTTCCTACAAACTGATGATGATGCCATGCGTCTTTGAACATTGATCTATGTAAGTCCAAATGCCCTGACTCTGATGTTTATGGATGGATGCATTTGATTGAGATGTGATTTGGTATATTATATTATGAAATTACTTTTACTTGGCTTGCTATTTATTATTTGAATGCTCTATTAGGTAATATATTAGACTATATGCAAGTATTTAAATGCCATATTTATCTTCTACTTTAAGAGAATATTACAATCTGTTCCTTTTATAGAACCATGAAGAAGACAATAGGCAACGCACATCGACTGATGGGTGCTGGGTTAAAAGAATACTATTAAAATGGATGGAGCCCGCACACCAGATAAGGTACAAAAAGACTTTCTTTATTTGGATCGTCCAAATAAAGAAAGTCTTTTTGTACCTTATCTGGTGTGCGGGCTCCATCCAGCTTGCAGCAAAAAGCAGCAAGCTCATAAAGTTTATCCAAAATAGGAACCTTTGATTCCTAAAAGGTACCATAAGTCATTTGGGCGATTTGGAAAATCCTACTGGATGTAGCAGCTTTCTGGACTGAAGTGGTGGGGGGGCTGCACAGGTGCAGTGATTAGAGGCAATTCTACTCCACTACATCTCATAGCCAAACATAGCCCCATTTACCCACTACAATTATATACTGTATATGGTATAGTAAGTGATTTGTGTGATTTGGGAAACCCTCCAGTCCTCCTGGTTACAAGATGTGCACATGCACATACTCTACAGTGGGGTGAAGTGCAACAGTGCCCACCTTGGGGTACAGTATACACTGGAGCTGTGTGTAAAGTTGGTCTGACCTCTTCAATAGCTTGTTTCATTTATGCTCCGAGTTGAACTGTCAGCTAGACTGCACCCATCCCCCACTCCACTCTACTGTAGCATTCTGTAGCAGCTTTACAAAATGCTACAGTAGAGTGGAGTGGGGGATGGGGGGGGCTGCGCAGGTGCATTGATTACAGGCAATTCTACTGCACTATCTCAGAGCCAAACATTGTATTAGGCTCATTTCCCACTACAGTTATATAAAAGGTATAGTTAGTGATTTGTGTGATTTGGGAAATCCTTCAGTCCTCCTGGTATGTGCACATGCTCATACTTTACAGTGAATGAAGTGCAACAGTGCACACCTTATAATGGAGCATTTTAACAGAAAATGTTTTGGACCACTTACTATACCTTTAAATCCTTAATGGTTTACTTTGGAGATATGACTTAAGCATTAACCACTTCGATCCTGTGCATTTCGGCCACACTGGCTACTTAACTGTAAATCAACTGATTTGGCAGTGTACCAAGTACAAAAAAAACAATCAAAAAAAAAAAAAAAAACTTTTGGTCATCTTATGGTCTACTCAGTCTCTTATAACTTATAAACAGTCTGGGGTGAAACACTTCTTTAACAGAGCCCAGAACGGCGCCAAGACCAGTTATTTTCTTTTGTTTGTGAAGGCTTTCAGTTCAGCTCTCACATCACCACAAGCTGAAAATAGCTGATCTAAAAGCTCACAGCGCGACGCAGACACAATGTGCTGTGAGCTTGCAGAGCTGCTCTATTTTCAGCATGGAACACGCAGTAGGACAGGGGTCTCAAACTCATTTAACATAAGTCAAGTAGTTCCAATTTGATCCGTTCAGTGAATAGAGTGGACTAGTTGCTGCAGGAGAGAGCACCAGCCAGGAAGCACCAGGAAAGCAAGGGTTGCTGCTTTCCAGAAAGGCATACTTTTCAATATGCACTAATATATAATAATGCACATATGATCGTTGTAAAAATGTACATCATGGTTTCTTCATAAGAATACAAAAAGAAAGTTCCACAGGTTTACCAAGGTCCAAGGTGTGAGATACTGTTCCAAATTCCAAACTGTTCTGCTCTGCCCTTCATAGAGTAGAGTGCAGGGTCGTTAATTAGGCTGTGTTGCTACATTAACGACCCAACCGTGGCAGTATGGGGGAAGGGCAGCAGTTGAACTGAGCTTACAGAAACTACAGCAGTGAATTGTTCTGACAGGTGAAAGAAAAAAATCTGAGTATCCTATTATTGCATCATACTGATTTTTGCCTCACACAAACATCTATTCTAATCACATAATATAAGTGTATTTAAACTGGCTAAAATAAATATTGATAGAAAATGTTTTGGATGTGATATAGTAGTGATTCTTGTAGCTTGGAGTCACCTCTTAAGAATTCAAGAGGGTGCCCACTGATTATGCCTCGGGCATTTTTAATTATTAACCCCTTAATGTATATATATATATATATATATATATATATATATATATATATATATATATATATATATATATATATATATATATATATATATATATATATATATAAATCCATACAAAATAGAGTTGTATGGTATTTAATGCAAGGGCAGTTAAGGCTCAAGGCCTACTGTTTTGGCCAGAGCCTGTGCCAGAGTGTTTGTGACCTGGAAGCAGGTGGTGCTCAGTCCTACAAAGGTGACATCGATAATACTGAATTATAAAGTGGCTGAAAGCAACAACCAAGCCTTCAGTGCGTCCAGGTCCTTTAGACGAGCTATTCACAAATCCACTACATACAGTGGGCTGCTGAAAATATACTGACTTGGAGGACCAATCTGGTCATTAAATCACAGTTTTTCCCACGTGCCATATACATACATATATTTATTGTGGATTTGAAAGTTTGAGTGTTGCAATGATTATGAGTCGGGCTGTGTGCAATAATAGAACGTATTAGGCCTATACTGGGCCTTTAATTATTATTTAATTATTTAATTATTTGCATGATTTGAGTTTTGTTTGCCATGATTACTTTATTTTGCTTTATTTACATAAGTTACTTCCTTTGATTTGGAGTGGTTGATTTGCAGTGTTTGTTTAGTTTTGAGGACTCAGTAAATCTATTACTATTGTTTGCCTATACATCCGCCCTAGAGCATCATGATATATATTGATATGACTTAATATAACCCCCGCTTCCCTTCTGTATTTTAAAGTAGTCTTTCTAATTGTGAATAAACTTTACACTTTTGATACATCAGCCGCTGGTTCTATTCATACGGAGCCCGTACCTACAGTAACAGTATATGGTTCATGCTATGGTTAATGTATTTATAGGATCTCTCACTCCTATATGTGATAGTGGGGTTGTTAAGTCATAATTGACCCAGTGTTTCACTGTCAACAATTAACCAGGAACTGTTGGATGCAGTACAGTGCTTGTGGGCAAAGTAAAAAAAAAAAAAAAAATCACGTAACCATGCATTCATCTCTGGTCCTATGTCAAAGAAGCAGTCTTATGGGTGGTCCGGTAGGCTATAGGAAACAGGTGGTGAATAAATCTTTAGCAGTCTGCTTATCTTCACCATACTGGTATTCTGTGTGGTTTGCCAAGGTTAACTCACTGGGTTTTTCAAGAGGGTTCCCTGCCTTCAATTGTGATGGCATACCCTATTTTTGTGGGCCTGGTCAATGCCCGGCCATCACCCACTCCTGCTTCCAAAATCTTGTTAGCCGAATGTAGTATTACGCAAGTATAGGGCAGTGCCCGATTAGCTGGGCTGTTGCATGCTGGTTATTTCGTTTGGGGCTACACATGCATTGACAGACAGGTCCTCAGCGATAGAACAGAGCTGAAACGGTCACCAAGTACTGAAGTGCAAAACTACCTCCCCAACCTTCCCTCAGCAGCATTCAGCAGCCGATGGAGTTAGGGACAAAGGAACATAAAGCAATTCTTATGAATGAGGGGGGCTTGCAGGCGCCCAGACGGTAACAGTATGTACTATGTACATATAGAGGGTGAGCTCTATCAGCTTGAATGGACTTAACTTTAGGAACACCTGCTTATTATAGATGTGGTCTAGACTGTTCATTTGGGTGCCAAACTCACAAGGGAGTTCTTATCCTTGACGCTAAGATTACCAAACCAGCAGATAATCAAGAAAGTAATAATAGACTCAACATAAGCACCATAGAGCAGTTTCATGATAGTTTTATCCACATTGAACTTAGCCAGTTTCCTCAAACAATGTAGGTGCTGTCAACCTTTTTTGTACAACATGCCAGTGTTGAGGTCAAATTACAATTTCTCATTGATGATTGTGCCAAGGTACTTGTAGCTGGGAACAAGCTCAGTTTGTCTGTTAACAACAGTGCTTTGGGCAGCATATAAGGAGGAATAACAATACCGAGATCTCCATATATTGGCATAAATGTGACAAAGACAGATTAGATCTCAAATATCTGCATACCACAGGGTTGAAACGTATATGGGTTGGCTGTGGTCCTTCAGTGCATGTAACAATGTGATGTTGATGTTCTATCAGTCTGTAATGGCTAGCTCGCTGTTCTTTGCAAATGCACAGGGGGTTACATACATACATATATATACATCTATTATGTTATCTGATGATATCTTGCTTGCAAAGTAATTGGTGTCATTAGTAGTGACATGGTACAGACTCCTACAAAGACTAGTGCTAGGATGAAGACATGGATAATATACATAATACATAGATAATAGATAGCTCTATATATAGCATTTGGCTGCACCTTCATGACAGAACTTGCTTTCCTGACCAACCTGTTATTGTTGATTATGTCTTGGGCAATGTATGTGTGTGTTTGTTTTTGGGGCATAGTGAGGACCGGCGTGGGTTTTTAACCGACAAAGAGAGGACATTTGTATGTATGTATGTATGTACTGTATGTATGTAACTCCCGGTGCATTTGCAAAGAAGAGAGAGCTAGCCATTACACACTGATAGAACATCAGCATCACATTGTTACATACACTGACGGACCACAGCCAACTCAAAGGACAATCTACTCAGGCCCTTAGTTTAGAGGGCATCAGAATTGTTAGTCTAGTCCGATGCAATGCTCCCATAGTGTCGGTCTGTACACCCTTCTTACTTGCATGTGCTCCTTGTTTAGCCATTTAAAGGCCACAAAAAAACACCCTGATCATCCAATCCTACACATACTGAAAATACATATGAAAACTATGTGATGATTAACACTGATAAAACTGAGGAGATCATTGTCGATCCGAGGTCAGATTGTAATTAATATCCATGACCGTAACATCAAACAGGTCTCCTCCTATAAATATGAGGAGATTGATCAAGATGTGAGATGGCACATACATGTATCCTGTAACAAGTAGTGACATGGTACTGACTCCTACAAAGACTAGTGCTAGGATGAAGACATGGATAATATACATAATACTAGGCACATTTGTCACTATATTTAGCTTTTTTTCAGACCAAGCGCCAAAATTAGTGAAAATCTTCTGGTGGAAAATCTGGTGCTTTTGAGTTGGAGCGAAATTGGTTGACAGTCACCAGAGACAAAACCCTTGTTTTTCACCATTTTTACTTCTATGATGATGAGTCCTCCTTCCTTCCTAGAAAGGACCATTGGTAACCAAATGGACCCCTTATAGACCTGTAACTCTTGAGAGCGTAAAATGAAACCAAATGGACCCTACCAAATGGACCCTTACGGTCCATTTGGTTTCATTTTACGCTCTCAAGAGTTAAATTATATTATATCTGAATTACCTAATTTTCAAGAATCGACACATTTAGAAGATGTAGAAGAAATGCTATTCTGACAAACATTTTACCACTTATTTCACCTAAATTAGTCTGAGGGACTAAAATCAACATCAAATGGTGGTCCTTGGCTAAAATGAGGAATAAATAATGGGTCCTGATATGAAAATGGTTGAAACCCACTACTCTAGTGCATTTGGATTTCGGCAGTTGGCAACACTTGGCTTGGATCATCCCTGGGAGCTCCCTGGGGGAACGAGGAAGAGGCCTAACAAGTTGTTGTTGTACGCAATAAAAGGAAATGAAACCATCTCTAGATTCTCTACATCTGTGTCTTTCCACCTCTGGAACGTGCATGTATATTAGTGTTTACATTTATCTGGCTCCATCACAATAGATGCTGATTCTGGAAGGACATGTGAGGGTATAGTGACTTGTAGTAAATTCAACATTTGGCTCTGAAGACGCAAGTAAAAAGTGCTCCAACTTCTCTTGTATTATAATTGTTATATTCAATTTGTCCCACTGCTGAGCATAGGGCCCTTATACAAATAACTGGCTTACACACTAAACCCACAGATGGCTCCATCCCAAAGGTACTTTATGGTAGGTTGAATCTGCTTATACAGTGTATCTACACAAGAGGGGGGGAAAGCAGGCAGCGCAAGTTCAAATTAAATGTTTTTATTCATGTTGAACAAAAGACATGGCTTACAGGTCTATAGATGCAGTAATTTGTTACATAATTACATTTTATCTAAATATTTTCATTATTAACGCTAGTTCAGATAAGCAACACACCAACATAACTGTTAAGAATCTACAGGTTGTGGCCGGTCCTCACTATGCCCCAAAAACAAACAGGAGTGTGTGTGTGTGTGTGTGTGTGTGTGTCCTCACTTTCCTGTTAAAAATATTTTTTAAAAAAGAGGTTTTCAGCTAATCTAAGTGAGTATTTGGGATAAGGGTACCCCCAAGTGTCCAGAATGACCCTTGGTATTTTCGTAAATCAATCAGAAGTGGTGGTCCTCAGTTTATATGGATTTTGGGAGGACCTCACTTTATACCAAAAACAAGGATGTGTGTGTGTGTGTGTGTGTGTGTGTGTGTGTGTGTCCTCCACAGTGACCAGCAGCAGATATCTCAGCAGGGTTCCAGTGGTCAGTCAGCTCAGGAACATCAAACAGATCTGGACTCCATATTTAAGGTACATCAATGTACAACATGAATACAAAATAGTTGATCACAACAGAGACAAGCATGCCTTGTGTCAAACAAAGCATTCTCCTAAAAGAAAACTGCCCTAATTGCCATTAAAACACCCATCACATTAAATATATGCGAAGCTCAGTGAGAAAAAAAATGTCTTTTCTAGACACGGCCGTGCTGGAAAAAGTTGCAGTAGTTTGGTTTCAGTATAGTGTAGCAGCTGACTCAAGCACGACACAGGAGAACAATTGCAATAGAGCTAGACCGCCACGTTTTTTTTATTACTTTTTTTACAGATTCTCTTGAAATTCAATCAGATTGGGAGGTATCAAACTCTCCTTCCTTGGGAGAATCTCAGAAACGGAGAAACGGTTAAATAACTCAGCTCTCTGATAACGTGAAGTATAGTCTGTTGTCACTGAGAGAGACAACAGACTCAGGTGCGTATAGGCGGACGCACCTGGGCCAATGATTTTGGCCTTGGGGGGGCGGGGTGCCGTGGGATCCACACGGCAGATCGAGCTGATCTGATTTGATCTCACAAACGTGTTGTCATCAGTGTTGTAGTGGTACTTTTAGAAGTGGGGGGACGCCTCTTAAAGGGGAATTTTCTTTTTTTCAGAGACTGTACAAATGTGAACCAAATGGACCCTAGCAGGTCCATTTGGTTCCATTTGTACACTCTCAGAAAAAAGGAATCTCATTAACATGGTGAAACACATCTTGGTCATCAAGATGTATTTCACCATAATGCTAATGATTTTTTTCAGACCTCCATTTAAAAAAAAATATTTTAGTTGTGAGAAGTGGGGGGACGCCGCCCCCCGTGTCCCCCCTCCACTACACCCCTGGTTGTCATCCCCGGCCCCTCCCGCGCCCGTCCACTGCTGTTCTACGTCACATCATTTAGAGCGACGCCACCCCGTTGACTCCCCCCTCAAGGCCACTGTGGGTAACAAGTTATTCCAGGCTTTCCGTTTTCGCGCAACGCGAACAAAAATGAAAGCCTGGGTGTCGAGGCTAGATATAAGGAAACAAACTAAGTAGGAGTTGTGTAGGCTAGGTTCGTCCACGCAAGGAGGTCTGTTGTTGAGTGGAGTCATACCATGTAACATGATGTGCCCGCTCACATGACCAGAATGCTGGCTTATGATTGGAGCATTCATTCAATCCATGTAAGAATGTGATGTAAGTGTGCCTCTATTGCAGGCCTCGATTGATTCCCTGAATATTTTTGCATAATGCTCATAAAGTTACAACCTACTCATTTGTTCACATTCACACAGAAACACGGTGGTGGTGAAACAACTGTCTTCTCTCCCTCTCTATGTCTCTCTCTCTCTCTCTCTCTCTCTCTCTCTCTCTCTCTCTCTCACATATGTCAATCAATGTGATTCAAATCCAATCAATCGAATAGTGTAGAGTTTAAGCATTATTATACTATTGTGTTTCAGCTGCTTGAAGAGAAACTCTTAAGACTTGTGAAGAAAGAGATGAAGAGGTTCCAGAAGGTTCTGACAACAGATTACCCAGAATGCTTAGAGAGTCAGGGGGAGGAGGGGGAGGAGGAGAGGAGAAGCATCACAGAGGGAGCTCTGATGATCACACTGCACCTCCTGAGGAGTCTGAAGATGGAGGAGCTGGCTGACCTCCTGATGATGAGTAAGAAAAACTGTATACCTTAACATAAATCTTTATTTATACCATTAAGGTGATGGAGGTCAGTAAGAAAGTATTTTATGGAGTGTTGTGTGGTGTTAATAAGGTATTTGCCATTTAAAGTGTTAATACATGGCAATAAATGGTTCTTCTAATGGCACTGTGTTTTTATTGTTGTATGTTAACATACACTCACTGGCGTCTTCCATTCTTTGGCATATAGAAACACCTGTCAGTCGACGACAACTCAAGTCTTATCTGAAGAAGAAGTGTCAGAATTTGTCTGAGTGGATCTCTAAAGAGGGAAACCAAACCCTTCTGAATCAGATCTTCACAGAGCTCTACATCACAGAGGGAGGAAGTGGAGACGTCAATAAAGAACATGAAGTCAGACTCATTGAAGCAGCTTCCAGGACACCAGCCAGTGAGACACCAATCAGCTGTGAAGACATGTACGAACCCTTACCTGGACAAGATGGACCAATCAAAACAGTGATGACAAAGGGAGTGGCTGGCATTGGTAAAACAGTGTTAGCTCAGAAGTACGCTCTGGACTGGGCAGAAGATAAATCACACCAGAAGGTCCTCTTTTTGTTTCCACTCACTTTCCGAGAGCTCAACCTGATGAAGGAGAAGTACAGCTTGGTGGAACTCCTTCAGCATTTCTTTGGCAGTATCATGAAACTTCATGAAACCAAACTCATCTGCAGCTTGAAGGAGTTCCAAGTCATGTTCATCCTCGATGGATTAGATGAACTGAGGATTCCTTTGGACTTCCAGAACACTGAGATTATAACTGATGTCACCAAGCCAGCCTCGGTGGATGTGTTGCTGACAAACCTCATCAGAGGCAACCTGCTTCCCTTTGCTCGCATCTGGATAACCACACGACCTGCAGCAGCCAATCACATCCCAGCTGCTTATGTTGACAGGGTGACAGAGGTGAGAGGATTCACCGATTCACAGAAGGAGGAGTACTTCATCAAGAGATTTGGGAATGAGGAGCAGGCACACCCAGTCATCTCCCACATCAAGACATCGAAAAGCCTCCACATTATGTGTCACATCCCAGTCTTCTGTTGGATCACTGCCACAGTTCTGGAGGACCTGTTGAAGATAGACATGAAAGAATCACTGCCAAAGTATCTGACTGAGATGTACCTCCACTTCCTGTTGGTTCTGTTCAGACAGAAGACTTTAAAATATCATGATGGAGCTCAGCCTCAGACACACTTCAACATGACCTTAGAGAACATCAAGATCATTCTGGCTCTGGGAAAACTGGCGTTTGAGCAGCTAGAGAAGGGCAACCTGATCTTCTATGAAAAAGACCTGAGAGAGTGTGGAATTGATTTCCAAGAGGCCTCTGTGTACTCTGGAATGTTTACACAGATCTTTAAACGGGAGAGAGGGCTGCATGATGACACAGTGTTCTGCTTCGTCCATCTGAGTGTCCAGGAGTTTCTGGCTGCTCTTCATGTCTTTGTGTCCTTCGTCCAAGATGGTGTCAACCTACTGTCAACCTCCATCTGGTTAAATGTACTTACAACACCCAAGGCTATAGGATTCATCGCCTCTACCAAAGTGCTGTGGACAAGGCCTTACAGAGTCCAAATGGACACCTGGACCTGTTCCTGCGTTTCCTGCTGGGCCTCTCTTTGGACACCAATCAGAAACTCCTACAAAGGATGCTGATAAAGACAGGAAACACCTTCCAGACCAACGAAACTGTCAAATACATCAAGCACAAGATTAAAGAGAATCCATCTCGAGAGAGAAGCATCAATCTGTTCCACTGTCTGAATGAGCTGAATGATCATTCGCTAGAGGAGGACATCCAACAGTACCTGACGTCAGGACGTCTCTCCACAGACAAGCTCTCTCCAGCTCAGTGGTCAGCTCTGGTCTTCATGTTGCTGTCTTCAGAAAAGGAACTGGACCTGTTTGACCTGAAGAAATACTCTGCTTCAGAAGAGGCTCTTCTGAGGCTGCTGCCCGTGCTCAAAGCCTCCAAGAAAGCTCTGTAGGTTCACTGAAGACTGGAAATATAAAATATGATCTTTATATTGAATCTTTATTCAATATTTATTCAATATTATTCAATTAATCTAATGAATACATGTTTTACTACTGTTTCTCCAGGCTGAGTGGCTGTAGCATGTCAAAGAGATGCTGTCAGGAGTTATCATCAGCTCTCAGCTCCAGCTCTAGTCTGAGAGAAGTTGACTTGAGCAATAATGACCTTCAGGACTCTGTAATCCACCTTCTGGCTGTGGGACTGAGGAATCCAGACTGCATGTTGAAGACTCTCAAGTTAGTATTACTGTTTTTAGCTAAGATTAAATAAGTTAGTATTACTGTTTTTAGCTAAGATTAAATAAATCAAAAGTTCCTGAGATCAAAAGTAATTTTGCATGTAATATTGTGAAACTTCTCACTCACTATTGTATTACAGTATGTGTCTGTAATTCACCGACATCTAATGAATAAATACTTTACCACTGTTTCTTCAGGCTGAGTGGCTGTAACCTGTCAGAGAGATGCTGTCAGGAGTTATCATCAGCTCTCAGCTCCAGCTCTAGTCTGAGAAAAGTTGACTTGAGCAATAATGACCTTAAGGACTCTGGAATCCACCTTCTGGCTGTGGGACTGAGGAGTCCACGCTGCATGTTGGAGACTCTCAAGTCAGTATAACTGTGTTTAGTAATAGAAAACAGTTTTAAATCAAAAGTATATTTTTCTATGGAACCTCTGGAACTGTGTGTGTGTGTGTGTGTGTGTGTGTGTGTGTGTGTGTGTGTGTGTGTGTGTGTGTGTGTGTGTGTGTGTGTGTGTGTGTGTGTGTGTGTGTGTGTGTGTGTGTGTGCAGTTTGTCAGGATGTCTGGTCACAGAGAAAGGCTGTTCTTCTCTGACCTCAGCTCTGCGCTCCAACCCTTCCCATTTGAGAGAGCTGAATTTGACCTTCAATCATCCAGGAGAATCAGGAGAAGCGATGCTCTCTGCTGTTGTGAAGGATCCACACTACAGACTGGACACTCTGAGGTATGAGCAGGGGCGGCCTTAGGTTTGGGTGGCCCCTTTCATGACGTCATCACAGTAATAACTAAATAAAGAATTGATTGTTCACTATAAAAGAAGTCTGCTTTTGGTCTGTGCGCCGGCCCATTTTGGTCCGAGGCCCGCAGTGCCTCGCAGGCAGCAACACCTCCTCCTCTGACGTACAAGTGTTGGGACATGTGCTCTACGTAACTCTACGTAGCTCTACGTATATTACATAATATATTACCAAAATGCAGTAACTTGTAACATAAATATATTACCAAAAAAAAAGAACAAAAATTTCATATGGATTTGGCCAGATAGCCAACTGTGCTTGCTTTATTGTAGGTATTAGGGTTTAATACCGGGATCCCGGTTTCCCGGGACGCCCGGGTACAACTGACTTAATTTCCCTCCCGGGAATGTCTCCGGGACCCGTCTTCCCGGAGGTTATCATTTCTTTCTCATTTTTTCCACACAAATCGTGTTTTTCCGATATCTGTGAGTGGTCAAATCAAATCTATAACCCTCGCATAAGTTCCAAACATCACTGATAATTAGACTATGCAGCGAGGGCTATGAACAGGAGCCCCGCGGTGCCTGCGGGACACAATATTGGCTACACGTGGTCTAAATGCGCGCAGTCAGGAGTCAGGACTATGGACCGCACGAGTGCTGCATCCTCCTTCATTCATTTAATCAGCAAAAACATTGAACTTCCCTATACTGCATGGACTTATTTTCCTCGCGAAAGATTGTCCCTCTTCCACAACTTCTTGTACATCACACGGCCACTCAGCAATGTGAAATAACTTACATCACAGGTAAAGAAAAAAAACACCACAGCGCAGATCTCTCTCTCTCTCTCGCTCTCTCCCCGCCATGTCCACCGAGGTTATTAATATTACAATATATACAAAATAAGTTATATAACTTGCATCCCGTAACATGTCCGACAGCGACTAAAACATGTGTAGTCAACAACGCTTCGTTTGCATTGATGAGCTGGAAACGCAGCTGCAATCAATAGTATTAACAAATGCCCATACCAAATATTTGATCATCAAGCCTCAATCATCGTATCTTATGCGATGTACAAGAGCAATTTTGAGGCGCGTTCTACCATCGTATCCTCCTCAGATAACCTTATTATGCGATATACAAGACCACATTTGAGACGCGCTGTCAGCTTCGCGCGTCTCTCTCAGCCTCTCTCTCTCTCTCTCGCTCTCTCTCTCTCTCCGCAATGTCCTAACCTTCCAATAAGTAGCCTATTTTGCGTGCCGCATTGCTAATGTGTGTGTAACCGGCTTACATTTGTATTTGCTAATGTTCATATTTTGTTAAAATTAAAGGTTTAAAACAATAAAATATCACTATTCAATTGAGAATATTAAGTATCGACATATAATTGCATTTTTAGGGGGACTTTTTTAACTGTCTTATCCTTTTATTTTTTTACGGGAATTCCCGGGAGGGCCGGGAAAACGTCTGCAAAATCCCGGGATGTAAACACTGCATACCAGGAAGCTACAACAACAACACAGAGCTGCTCATTTTTTGATCCGCGAAGCAGGCTTGTGCTTGGCAGAGGCTCGCTGTACGCCTCGTCCGACATCACTAGTCATGTATAACTATACACTCAGACAGTGGGACTGCGGCATCCAACATCTAAAAGTTGCCGACACTGCCTAGGATAGGTTACTCTAGTCGTCTTGATTCTGAGTTGACGCATGATGCCATACAGGACAGGGAGACCCGGATAAGTAACATGCATTGTCCGGGGTGTTGGTGGGGAGATGGACAGCCTGTTCACCGCACCGAGGCGCCAGCAACTTTTAGATGGGTACAATGAAAACACGTGGGTCCATTTGGTTCTATATGCCTTATAGAACCCATTTCTCTCGTGTCCAAACAATAGCGGTCACCCGTACCCTGGACCACTTTTGATAATCATAAACCACCGGTATAAATGTGAAAGAGAATAGTAATAAAACCTGAATTCATGCAGCCTGAAAATGTCGCTGTGAAATTGCATTTCCACATTCTCAAAGTCACGCCTCTGTCAGTCCTGTATATGAACAGACCTTTGTCCTCAGTGATACACTACAATTGAAGTTCATCCAGATATCAGAAGTCACTCAGAGATTCTGTACATTTATACACATAGATGCTCAAATCCGTAAGTACAACGTAAATCAGTAAGTGAACAGTGGACAGTATGAGCTTTCACCCACAGCCTTGATGTCAATATGATCTACTAGCTTTAGAGAAGGACAGGACACAATGTTCTCCATCATTATATTATCATAGAGAATATTCAGGCCTGACTTTGTCTCTCCTCCAACTCCAGTGTGGACCACGGTGGAGAGTGCAGGCTGACACCAGGAGCGAAGAAGTGTAAGTTTATATTCACTTTAATTCATTCAGTCAAAGCAGGGGTAGGGAACCTATGGCTCGTTGATGGCTGCATCTCACAGACAAATTTTTAATTATATAGAAGTTTCAGTGGGAAAGTGGCAAACATACACTTGTTGTGTATCCAATCTACTTATCCATCAATCACATAGGCAACACAGACTCAGACACTGTTTGACATATTTTGCTCTGTTGTCAAAAACAGTAGCCAATGTGTGCATGTTAAAGAAGTTTCCCAAAGCAAAATAATCATGTTAACTAAAAAAGAAAGCCTTTTGAGAAGATGGCTAAAAGACAAAAAAAAAAAAAAAAAAAAAAAAGGATGAGGAGTATCATACTTTTCAGCAGGAATGGACAGAGGAATTTGCTTTTGTGGAGAGAGCAGGTTCTGCAGTGTGTCTAATGTGCAATGATAAAATAGCAACAGCATAAGAATGTTATTAAAATAACGTTTAAGGTGCTACAGGTTACATAAAATGCACAAATTTATTTGTATTTTACGTTTTAAAAATGTATGTCTCCCACAGAATTTCATTTAAAAATATGTGGTGTTCATGGCTCTCTCAGGGTCCAGGGACCCTCCAGGGGTCCTTGGAGGAGGGACAGCGGAATCATTTTACGACTGTGACATAGCCTTAGTTACAAATGTTTTCGCTAGAATGTTATTATATATTTTTTTATAATTTACCAAGGTATACAAATAGTTTATAAACTAGTGTTTCTTTATCTACTAATAAATATTTAAATATTGTATAACTTACGTAAAATACTTTATTACCAATTGCACATCTATATAAATGGCTTATTCATACTTATTAATAATTTATTAATAACATATAAATGAGCTTTAAATATAGGTGTAAATGTTTAGATAAGCATTTATGGATGTTAATGTTTATGATTCATGATTATTACTCATCTACAAACTGCTGATACATGTTTATAAATGCTTTATAACGGGTCGTTATTGTAAGTTGTGTTCACCTTCATTCTACTACCAGGAAGCAACGTAAGTCATTGGCCTCTTGCCATTGGCCTCTTGTTGAAAACCACTGATTAGGAAAAATTGCACTCGCTCCAAACGTACACGATGAATGTAAAACAAGAGATTCTTTAGTCTTCCTCAGAGTGGAGTTTATTTAACAAACTTGTATATTGTGCACAATATAGTATAGTTGATGCGGGTTGCAAACACCTCACAGACGAATGCAAGACACATTAAAGAACAAACAGTGAAACAGTTGCTAATATAATTGGGAACCCAACCCTCTAAGGAGGGACTAACATGGAAAGAACATACAATGTTGATAATAGATGTCTTGTCAGACAGAGGGTACTTTCTCAGTGCATGCTAGACACCTGGAAGATAAAGCCTACTCCCTATTCCGTCCATGGGTGATAGGACTCTGGGACCCAAGGACGTATAGCGTTCTCAACAAATGAATAATAGTGCCTGTATGTTTCTCTACCGATAAGGCCTGGCACAGCTAATGAGGGAGAACAAAGAAGCCTTATACAAAATGTGCAATATGTGAAAAGAATTAAAGAAGAAGACACAAAGCATAATCATGACATGTTGCTTATAAAATTCACTATTCCCTAACATTCCATCCTGTTGTTTATAAAAAACACTTTAATAAACAAAACAATAAGTGAATTCCAACAGACAAAGGAGATTCGTGAGATTAATATGGATTAACGTACTCCTAACTGACAAAACAAGACAACAACAAACAATTGACAGTATAGAACAACTTCCCCCACACCCGTCAAGGTGATGGAGTGAAACATCATGAAATCCTACCAGAAAACACATAGCAAGCTGTTTTTTCCAAATGGAAGCATTTGTAGAACACATAAGCAAAGCAAAAGATAACACACAAACCCAATGTCATACATGTTACAAAAGAAACAAACCATATACCATCATGGAGGGGTAAATCAAGGAAACGAAGTGGTACAACACAACCACACAGTAACACCTCAAGTGACAGGAGACTTTACTGCGCAAAAGGATTGTACTCAGAGAACACAGGCACCCCCATTTCCACCTGAACTAGCTGGTACTGCACCAGCTGACCGTAGACCAAGCTTGTGATACATCTACGGATCAGAGGAACAATACAGCAAACAATCATCATCAAAACCACCAGGACCAATAGCAAGGGGGCTAACAGTCTCACCATCCAGGTTCTCAAATCGCTGGAGAAGTAAGAGCTGAAATCCCACCAAGTAGAGGCCGCGGCATCCTCGTCTCTCATGTCAGTCAGAAGAGTATTCATGTGGTCAATCACAGTGGAAAGATTACCAGACACATCGGGGATGAAGGTACAGCAGCTGTCAGCCAAAACATGACACAATCCTGACTGGGCAGCAAAGATTAAATCTAGACCCATTCTGTTTTGCAGAATCATCAACCTAGCCGCACGTTGTGCAGGTAGCAAAGCCTCAAACCCCCCCACAGTGTATGCGGTGAGATTCTCCAACTCCACATGCAATCTGTCAATGTGATGAGCATTATTAACAGTACCCCACCATGGCAGGAAACCCCCAATACCCTTTGCTGCTGCACTGATCATAACACGGGTCTGGTCACGTTTGGAGCGTCGGAGACGTACAGCACTGTCAGGAAACTCCTGGCGAGTGGCATGATAGAGTTGGTCATACACCTGAACATGGGGGACAAGGAACACAGGTGCACACACACCTTTCCAGTTGGGAGGTAAGACTTGGTAGTAACTAGTACCACACAGCCACACCATGTCAGTTGTAGAACCAAAGCCATCATCCCCAGGCCAGGCGACAAGACCAGCCAGGGCAGAGGTCAGGAGAGTTACATTTGCAATGTCAGACAATCCAGGGACAAGACAGGGAGAAGTAACAGTGTGGAAGTAATGACCTCCCTTACTCACAGCCAGAGAACACGTGGCATTGAATACCTGGCTACACCCCGGAAGTTTACCCACATCCCTCGAAACAGCGTCCCCTGTGCGGCTAAAGCAAACAGGGACAGTATCCGGGAGCACACGGGGGTCAATCTGGCCTACTGGGTTGTATACCTTCCAATCTTTCGCGGCGCCAAACAGAGACGTGGAATTGTAACTGCGAACCTTCAGAGACACACCATCCTGTTGGCTAGAAGCGTTGAGCCGCTTACAAATGGTTAAAACAGGCTCTGAAACAGCATTAGACAGCACAGCAAACCTACAGCCTATTTCCAGAGCAGTCATGGGGGCCGGTCTCACTGGCACGGCGTGTGTGTGAGCTGTTGGGATCATCGCACACACATAACAAGATTTATTGCCATGCAGTTCAGATTTCTTCACAATCAAATGGAGTGAATTATACCAGAGATTGTCAGAAATCAACTCTG
Organism: Benthosema pterotum; assembly: GCA_039105355.1. Taxonomy (NCBI): domain Eukaryota; kingdom Metazoa; phylum Chordata; class Actinopteri; order Myctophiformes; family Myctophidae; genus Benthosema; species Benthosema pterotum. The sequence goes on along the minus strand of CM076978.1, from coordinate 48,623,914 downwards.
ATGAATTCAAGGTAGCATGATAGTTATGATTGGAAGAATAGGTCAAGGGTCGTAGCTGTGTCAATGTGTCAGTCAATTTGACAGTACGGTGCACATGCAAGGTTTCGTGGGTGGAATTAATCAATCCAGGCAAGGGGACCGGGGCTATCTCTAGATAGACCGGACCGCAAGGATCTTTGCCTGATGCCCATAGACATAGTACATACCAACCCTGGTCAGACAAGCGGGCGTTCTTCAACGTGAACAGAATTTGGGTACTATGCTCGCTCATTTTGGAGATAGACAACCGGGTTCGTAATTGGGTGAAATCTGTCGGGAGTAAAATGCCAAAACTCCCTGGGGCTTGGGTCGTCCAAATTGCCTGATTCCATGAGCTGCATGTGACTGATTGACCTATGGGAATAAAGCACAGATAAATGGTATACCCGTTCCAGGCAGCCGGAGAAGGGCCGCATGGAACGTAGGAACAAACATCAATCATGACTGTGGAAGTGGCTTCATTCAGCAGAGTGACATTACCGGCACGAGAAAGTCCTGGTTTATATTGCAAACCCCCTCTTTCCACCACAGACCTCTTCCTGCGGCTCCGGGGAGAGTTGCGTAGAGGCGCTGACAACGGCAAAGTCACATTTTGAAAGGGCGGAAGTTCATCCTTTCCCCCAGAGGGAATGTCAGCGGCAGATGTCATGTTGGAAATGAGTATCGAGCGGGGTTCCATCACCCCGGGAGTGAGGCCACAAGTCAACAGCAGTTTAAAGCCGCAAGTCAACAGCAATTTGAGTATACCCCCGATCCAAATTGACAGGAGTATCACACAAACCACAGTGATGACCATTTGGCATCGACGGTCACGCACCTTTCTTTTTCGGCCGGCAGAATCGTCAGGGGTCTCCTCGAGCGTTAATGAGACCTCTGACACCGGCTCCTCCCCGTCCGGGAGCGGTCCCATTGACATGTAAATTGACTCTAGAGACGGAGGCCGGGTCATGTCAAGCGAGTCCTCCCAGTCCATAATCCTCTCCTGCTTCTCCATCCTCTCCTGCTTCTCCTCCGTCTGGAGAAGCCTCGCGGTATTCGGGGGGAGGGCTATCGGGCGATCGCTGGTGTTCACAGGGCGAGGAGGGCTCGGGGACCTCCTGCTCAGACTGTTCCCCGTTCGCTGAGGGGGGAGTTTGGGGTTGTCTGTATAGAGGAGGGGGAGACCTGTATCTGGATCCTGAGTGGCGGGGTCTGCCGCGGCAGCATCGTCCGGCACAGTTACGAGGGTGTCCCCCACGCCTACCCCCCCAATATCCAGATACGCCTCCTCTGCGTCGCAGACCCTGTCTAAGTCCAGAAGCGTCTCTATGCCACCGGTCATGGGCGGCATGCATTCGCTCGTGAGCCACTCGGTCATCTCCAATTCTATCGGCACGCCTTTGCCAATTGTGACGGCCACGCCCTCCATAGTGAAGGGGGGGGGGTGCGAGTGGATGCGAGTAAGTGTCAGTGTAAGTGTTAATGTCTGTGATCAGGGAGGTGCGTGAGTCTGCACTATAACTGGTACTTCTGAAGTGGCGGTGGGTGTAACTATGCGTGTATGGCATTTGACTGTATCTGAGGACGTCAACGTGCGACGTGGGAGATCAGCAGTTAATTGGCAGCCTGGTTGTGATCGGTGGCGTCCGCGTCGGCTTGGTGTCTATGTTGTCGTGTCTCTCGTATCTCCTCCCTCTCCGCCGCCGGCACAAGCAAAGGCGGTGGAAGTTTATCGGGCGCGGTGTGAGGATCAAAGCGCTTTAGATGAGAGGCGTGCAACCAGGCGTCCTTCTCTTGCACTTTCACGGCCAGGGGCGTGGTGAGGAGGACACGATAGGGTCCCTTGTAGCGCGGGGATTTCCACGTGGAGCGCCGAAGATCCTTGTAGAACACCTCGTCACCTGGCGTCAAATTGTGGGCTGGTGGGTCGTCCACATTCAGCGGCGTGGGTAAGGCACCTTTGACTCTGCGGGAGATGAGAGAGAGACTTTTAGTCATAGCCGAGCAATAAGAAATCAATTCATTTGTAGCCAGCGGGAGCGTCTCTGCTCCCGCCAGGACACCTGCACCTGGGGGGCCCCAACCTGTCCTGGGGGGGCGTCCGAAAAGGATCTCATATGGAGACAACCCCACAGACCTTCTAGTCCTATGTCTCATATACATCAAGGCTAATGGAAGTGCTTTTACCCAGGACAGGTTGGTTTCAGCACAGATTTTACTGAGTTTGGACTTAAGAATAGCATTTGAGACCTCCACTGCACCTGCCGACCTAGGCCAGTAAATGCAATGTTTCTTAATGTCAATACCGAGGATCTTACCTAACTGATCAATTGCTTGATTCGCAAAGTGAGAGCCACTGTCGGAAGAAATCCGGGCCGGAACCCCAAAGGTCGGAATGATGTCAGTCAACAATGCCTTGACAACAGTATTGGAATCTGCATTAGCTGTGGGATACGCGCACACCCACTTAGAGAACATGCAACAGAAGACGAGGGCATATTTCTTACCCTCACATGGTGTCAAGGTAATGTAATCCATCTGTACGTGATCGAAAGGACATAGAGGCGGGCGGTGTGCCCCCCGAACTGAGACTTTTATTGCTCCCCTTGCATTGTGCTGCTTGCAAATGACACATTTACTACAGTGATTTTCGGCGACAGTAGTAAATCCCTTAGTGAACCAGTAAGTGTTCAAGGCTGCACACATCTGACCCTTGGACGCGTGATCGCGACCATGTGTGGAAATAGCAAAGGATGGGAAGAAATGAGAAGGCAGACATGGCTTCCTCTCCGTTCCAACTTCATCTATTGGCCCCATCCAGAGGCCAGTGGAAACCTCATAAATACCACCTGCCTTCTCCCACAGCCGCTTGTCTGCTTCTGACGCGAAAGCCTGCATTTCTTTGAGGTCAAGTAGGTCGTCAGACACGCATGAATCTGGGAGCGAGGGGGAGTCACTCAAGAGTTGTAACTGGGGAGAGAGAAGCTGATTTCGAGCAGCTTGACGTGAGGCCAGGTCTGCCCGTGCATTCCCCCTAATGATAAGACTATCTCCCTTTTGATGAGCTCGACAATGCATAATAGCAATAGCTTTAGGGAGTAAGATGTCACTTAGCAGCTTAGCCACGAGTTTCCCGTTCGCAATTGGAAGGCCTGCAGATGTTCGATAATTCCTCAGTCGCCACAAGCAAGAAAAACAGTGCGCTACGCCCCATGAATATTTCGAATCCGTAAAGAGATTAACACTCTTATCTTTCGCAATGCGACATGCGACAGACAGAGCATAGAGTTCAGCGGCCTGAGCACTAAAACATGAGTCAAGGCGACCGCACTGCACGGTCTCATGATCATTGCAGACCGCAAAGCCAACCATATTAACCCCTGACTGAGGGTCACGGGAAGCAGAGCCATCAGTATACAATGTCATGTCTGCGTTCTCGATAGGGGAATCCCTCAAATCAGCACGTGGCAAACACACAGCCTTCACTGCTGCCAAACAATCATGAGGCTCCAAATTTTCTGAATGAGGTTCTCCGTCTGTTTCGATGGGGAGAAGCGTTGCTGGGTTCAAGTTCAGACAGCGTTTTAAGGTAATATGTGGAGATTCCACCAAGTTAGTGTAATATTTCTGGTAACGAGCTGCAGTCATGCGGGAACTCTTCTGATCAGTTAAAAGGTGAGAAACAGCGTGGGGGACCATCAGGAGCAAAGGTTGGTACAAGACAAAATCCCTAGACGCTAGGACTGCCATATCACACGCCGCTACTGCTTGCAAGCAATAGGGAAGACCCCGTGCAACGGGGTCGAGGCGGCCACTGAAATAAGCTACTGGACGCAAGTTGCCCCCAGCCGGCTGAGTCAAGACAGATTTCATAAAGCCTTCTTTAGAGTCAACAAACTGGACAAATGGCTTCTCTGGGTCAGGCAAGGCCAGAGCTGGGCAATTAGCCAGTGCACACTTGAGCTGTGTGAACGCTTTTTCAGCGTGAGGAGTCCACTTCAATTTAGAATGCATACTCGAGAGGGACTTGTCATAAGCCAATTCGTGCAGAGGAGCCATCAAAGTACTACAGTCACAAATGAACATTCTGCAAAATCCCACAGCACCCAGGAAGGCTAGACATTGTCTCTTCGTCACTGGTCTAGGCATGTTCGAAATAGTCTCCACTCTCTTAGGTGACAGGTGCTTTGCGCCATGAGTTATGTCATGACCGAGGAACGTGACCTTCTTCTGTGCAAACTGTAACTTAGAGAGAGAGGCTTTCAGCCCTGCACGGGCCAAATGAGATAACATAGCCACGCTACTTTCCACACAGAGCTCGTAAGATGGAGCAAAAAGGCATATATCATCCACAAATGATATAAAACCACATCCAGTAGGTAAATTGAAGTCTGACAAGACATCCGCCAAAGCCCGGTGGAAAAAGGTGGGGGAATTATGGAACCCCTGGACCATTCTCGTGAAAGTCCAGGACTGACCAAGAAATTCAAAAGCAAACCAGAACTGACACTCTTTCGCCACACGAACTGTGTGATAAGCTTGTACTAGATCAATACAAGTGAAGAATCTTGCGTTTTGGTCAATTTCACTGAGCAAAGTGTATGGGTTGCTAACGATGGCTGGAACCTTCTCAGTATGTTCATTAACCTTCCGAAGGTCCTGAACAAAGCGATAACCTTTCACAGTACCATCAGAGTCCAACTTGGCCACTGGGTACACAGGTGACCTTACAGTAGAAGAGGGGCATGGCACAATAATGCCTGCTTCTCTTAATGCATTAAAGACGGGAGTAATACCTTCTACCGCCTCTCGTTTCAATGGGTACTGACGGACATTAGGCCGATAAGCAGATTTTGGGGTAACAGTAATAGGCGCACAAGATTCAATCAATCCAATGTCACATGAATGCGCCGGCCATAAACACTTTGGCACGTCCTGCAAAAGTGGGTCATCCTCTGACAGAGCTGACATTTGACCTATCCTCCCTGCACTAGCAGCCTGCGTCTCCCTGGCAACAGGGAGAGAGAGAGAGAACACGCCTCTAGGCTCACATGGTTGTGAGACAAGAAGAGAACGGATGGCAGGCAAGTTATAGACAGGCAGTTCCCATTTCCACGCATGCATTTTCTCAGAATATTGGATTTTCTCATCCTGCGGAATGGGACACCAGCTAGCAACTGTGCACTCAGCGACAAGGTGGTCCAATGACCCCTTGTCCTGTTCAGAACAACACAGCACAGTGAAAGGATTAGTCACACTAAACAGAAGCTTCTGTTTTTCACTCAATTCAAAACACAACACGGCTGCAGTTTCGGTCCAATAAATACATTTAGGTACTAAAGTATCCTTCCCCTCCGGGGGCCATTCCTTCTCAAAGGCCTCATCACGATCGTATGACGAGTGCACAACACAACAGATCGATCCATCAATCTCGGGGATGAATATAGCATCTGGTGACAACACAAATTTCCTTGCTAAATCTAGGATTTGACTAGTTTGCTCTGAGGCCGGTAACAACAACTGATATTGACACCAGAGAGGCACAGGGTCGGGTTTCACACACTCTAGAGAGAGTGAGGGCCCATCAATCACATTAGGGTCACACAGCACATGCTGAACTGATTGCAACTCATCTCCTACAGAAGGAACCAATAATCCATCAGCTGTCTCATGATCAACAACCTGAATTCCACTTTCTGTGGGGATCAAAGCGAGATTCATTGCACACAACAAATCCCGAGCTAATAAGTTCACAGGGCAAGTATCAGATATGAGGAAGGAGTGCTTTAACGAACGTTTTCCATCCTTAATTCGTAATGGTAGGCTAAAGCGCTCACGAATACAATTTCCCGAACTACTAACAGTGCGCACTGTCCTGTTTCCTAATTTAACAGGCCCTATGTCTACCGAACGTATGGTAGAGTGAGTAGCTCCTGAGTCTGCTAAAAAGTTAATCTGGGTACCATTTACAGTCATAGTGTACAGGGGCAATTGAGAGCACAGAGATGGGTCATATTTTGCAAACTGAGAAATCACAGGCGGGTAGCATTTGTTTTCAAGGAACTCAATGCATTGTTTCAACGTAAAATAGTCAAGAGGAGAATCAGCTGAGACTTGGGGTTTGTCATGTGAAGTGTGTACAAATGTGTCAACAGGTGCTTGTTTGCTGGTGTTGCATAATGGGGTTTGTGGAAATGTTTCAGGGGGTGTGTGGCTGCATGTCTGTGATGGGGTGTGAGTTATGGCCGGCATTGTGTTGGAATGGTGCGTGAGTGGTGTATTTGGAAGAATACGACCTGATTGATCTGTATCGGCTGGAGTCACGGGTGGTTGGTGGCCCCGACCCGCTCCCTGGTCCGCAGCCTGTCCTAGTCACGCATCGTCACGACGCCTGCGGTTTCCTCCAACTCCGGTGTTCCGCTCCTCCGCACCTCCTCGCTCTCTGTCTTCCTCTCTCTCGTCTCGTTCATCATAACGTCTCCGGCGATAGAATCCCCTTTGTTGATGGAAGCCTCGTCGATTTCCTCGGCCTCTCCTGTTTCGTGGCGGATGGGGACATTCACCTCGCCAGTGATCAGGCGAGCCACAGTTAAAGCATGCACTCCCTGCTAGAGTCTGCACAGCGCTATAGTTGGGTCGTTTCCGACCGTTCCGTGACCGCGGAGAGCGAAGGTCCGTTTCTCAATGGAATTATCATCTAAGAGGGTTATTAAACAAATTTGGCCGGGGTGCCCTTTCTGAAAGTGCGGGCAATTTTTTTTAGAGCCCATAATCCAAAATGTCCGCCCAAAAAATGTGTTTTTTCCTTCATAACTTGAAATGCATTGATTTTACACCCCATAAATGTATTGAACATTAATACAAAGTTGGGCATTACGGACGATCTGGTACCGAGCACATGTCTGTATCTTCTATGGTTCTCGAGATACAGCATATAGGTACTTTCACAGATTGAGTAGAGCAAGACATTATTAACATTGATTTTTAAGTCAATCAAATGGTGATACAGGCATGGGAATTGGTACACAAACTCTTCAAACCCCACTATTTCTAAAAGTACTGCATGCTCTGCAAAATTCCAAGATGGCAGCCCCCAAAATCCAAGATGTCCGTCCAAAAATGTGGTTTTTCATTCATAACTCAAAATACAAAGATTTTAAGCCCCATAAATGTATTGAACGTTAATATAAAGTTGGACATTACGGACATTTTGATACCAAGTACATGTACTACGGTTCTTGAGTTACAATATATAGGTAGTTATGGGGCACCATAAGGGTAACATTTTGGCACGTTTCACTCATTTACTCAAAGTTCCCTTTATCACCATGTCTACTATGTTCAGGAAACGGACCTACATGGGTCTGCTATCATAAACCACTTCAAGTTTTTCAATTGATGAAACGGGTCGGGAGTTATTAAACCGAACGTGAATGCTGTTCCAGTGCTAAATTTGCTGCGCACATTTTGCAAATATAAGCCAGGCAGAATTGTCCTGTCTGTGCATTACACTGAGTCTGTGCTTCACAATAAGAGTGTGTGAAGTATGAGTATGTGAAGCGGACACACCAAGTGTAGCATGTGTCATAGTGTCAGGGTTTAATATGCTAATAAGTGCAATAGGCTAATACATGCAATAGCATAATATACTGTATGTACAATAGGCTAATAGTGTAATACATGCAATAGTGCCATAGGGTAATATGTGTAATAGTGCAATACATGTGGATTAGGGTAATATGTGTAATAGTGCAATATGTGTGCATTAGGGTAGTAGTGTAAGATATGCAATAGTGTAATAGTGTAATAGGGTAATATATGTAATAGTGTAGTACAAGTAGAATAGGCTGATAAGTGTAATAGTCAATTTTTTGTGCATTATCGTCATAGTGTAATAGTGTAATAGATGCAATAGTGTAATAGGGCTAATAGTGTAATAGTGTAATATATGTGCAATAGGCTAATATATTATATACAGTAGTGTAATAGGGTATTATGTGTAATAGTGCATTAAGTGTAATAGTGTAATATGTGTGCATTAGGGTAATAGTGTAATATGTGTAATATTGTAATATTTGTAATAAGTGCAATAGGCTAGTATGTGTAATAGTGTAACATGTGCATTAGGGTAATAGTGTAATATATGCAATAGTGGTATAGTGTAATAGGACAATTACACTATGCCACTATTGCATATATTACACCATTACCCTAATGCACAGATATCACACTATTACAGTTATAAGCCTATTGTACTTATTACACTATTACACAATTACACATATTACCCTATTACACTATGACACTATTTTATATAATACACTATTACCCTATTATACAATTACGCTAATGCATATACTACACTATTACCCTAATGCACAAATATTGCACTATTACACTTATTAGCCTATTTTACTTATTACAGTAATTACACTATTGCACTATTATACATATTACCCTATTACATCATACCACTATTGCATATATTCCACTATTACACTATTATCCTAATGCACAAATATTACACTATTACATTTATTAGACTATTGCACTTATTACACTATTACACATAATACCCTATTAAACTATGGCACTACTGTATATAATATACTATTAGCCTATTGCACATATGCTACACTATTGCCGTATTACACTATTGCATATATTACACTATTACCCTAATGCACATATATTGTACTATTACACATATTACCCTATGACACTATTGCATATATTACACTATTACACTATTAGCCTATTGTACATACAGTATATTATGATATTGCACGTATTAGCCTATTGCACTTATTAGCATATTATGCCCTGACATTCTGACACATGCTACACTTGGTGCGTCCACTTCACATATACTCTTATTGTGAAACACAGACTCAGTGTGATGCACAGACAGGACAATTCTGCCTGTCTTATATTCGCAAAACGTGCGCAGCAAATGTAACACTGGAACAGCATTCACATTCGGTTTAATAACTCCCGACCCATTTCATCAATTGAAAAACTTGAAGTGGTTTATGATAGCAGACCCATGTAGGTCCGTTTCCTGAACATAGTAGACATGGTGATAAAGGGATCTTTGAGTAAATGAGTGAAACGTGAAAAAATGTTACCCTTATGGTGCCTCATAACTACCTATATATTGTAACTCAAGAACCGTAGTACATACAGACATGTACTTGGTATCAAAATGTCCGTAATGCCCAACTTTATATTAACGTTCAATACATTTATGGGGCTTAAAATCTTTGTATTTTGAGTTATGAATGAAAAACCACATTTTTGGACGGACATCTTGGATTTTGGGGGCTGCCATCTTGGAATTTTGCAGAGCATGCAGTACTTTTAGAAATAGTGGGGTTTGAAGAGTGTGTGTACCAATTCCCATGCCTGTATCACCATTTGATTGACTTAAAAATCAATGTTAATAATGTCTTGCTCTACTCAATCTGTGAAAGTACCTATATGCTGTATCTCGAGAACCATAGGAGATACAGACATGTGCTTGGTACCAAATCGTCCGTAGTCCCCAACTTTGTATTAATGTTCAATACATTTATGGGGTGTAAAATCAATGCATTTCTAGTTATGAAGGAAAAAACACATTTTTGGGGCGGACATTTTGGATTATGGGCTCTAAAAAAAATTGCCCGCACTTTCAGAAAGGGCACCCCGGCCAAATTTGTTTAATAACCCTCTTAGATGATAATTCCATTGAGAAACGGACCTTCGCTCTCCACGGTCACGGAACGGTCGGAAACGACCCAACTACTAAGCATAGATAACTGGGCTTGCTCAGTCTTTGCGGCTTTCTTCTTAGACAGTTTTTCTTTCTCTTCATCAATCCTCTCTTCAGCATGAATGGCATGGAGTAGGACTTGTTCCGGGTCAGCGCTGCTATGACCGATTAGTCCGTTTTTCACCTTAGTCGAGATCTCTTCTCTCATGTTATTTAAAAGCAAGGTCGTCAGGAGTGTTTTTGCATGAGGGTCTGTTAAATCAAACCCACAGTTATCTCTTAGGGCGTCCTCCATCCTTTGGTAGAATGCGCGCACCTTTTCATCCTTCTCCTGTGTGATTTTAGTGACGGCTCCCAAGTCCTTCTTTGCTGGGAAAAGTCTCACCAACTCCTCACCAATCCGTCCCAGGCCCGCTACAAAAGCAAAGTTCTGATAATAACGAGGGTCATCCGGGCGTGCATTTTCAAAGCGCTCTCCCACTCGCAAGACACCTCGCATTTGAGTAGTGTCCAGGTGCTTCGCGAGAATAGATAAAACTTCTCGGAAAGTGGGTCGGAAAGTTTCTGCAAAGTTCTCCAGTTCCTTCACAAACGCCTCACCTCCGATGATGCTTGGACTTTTAATCGATTTAGCAAAAGAGTCCAACTCAGCTGGGGACCACATTCTTGCTACCATAGCAACCTGGCCCAGGGGGTTCACAACCTCGACCATCGGACATTGCAATTCAAAGTCAGAGCCGCTGTCTTGTGCTGGCTGTTGCATGAGTCTGGCTCTAGCACGTGTTATAGGTCCCTCGTAAATCTCACTAGCTGCAGTGCCGTGTTGCCGTTTTAACACATTCTGTACTGGGGCTGCGGCGGGGGTCAGCCAGCCCTGTGGGACTTGAGGGGTGAAGTGGAAAGAGCCTGGCAGGGGAGCAGCACTGGAACGCAGGTTTAATGACCCCATAGCCGAGGTGAGGGCACTCTCCGGGCTCTCCAGTCGTCCTTGTGGCGAAATCAGTGGAGGTTGAGTGGGTGTCGAAGAGGCAATCTGGATTCGGTCAGGTGATGAAGCAGCTCCAAGCTGAGGTGTCGAGCAGGCTGACGGGCCGGGTGGTCTGCCGGTCTGGACCCCACTGGTGGCCGCAGGACTCGGAGCCGAGTTAGCAGGCGGAGCGGAAGGCGGAGATCCACAGGCGACGCGGATGGGCGCTAGCGGCGCAGGCGGGAGAGAGCAGTCCAGGTCAAAGTCCACCTTGCCACCACGCGACTGCAAAGCCTGTAATGGACAGAAAGAAGGGCCAGAAGAGGAAGGAACAGAAGGATTCCCCCGGACTCCCCCGGATTCCCCGTACGGAGGTGGGGGAGTACAATTTCCCATCGCATGCGTTCCAGGCAGACTTTCAGCTAATTTCCGATTTTCCCGCATATTGGCTTCTGTAAGCCACATTTCATGAACCCGCCTATGTAGCGCACATTTTGCTAATATTTCTGCTTTAATTTTACTCCGGTCCTGACCTTGGAGAATTTTATTCTCTGCCTTTCTCAGTTTTGCTCCTAAATCTTGTATTTTCCTCACACTCAGACAGCCTTTTTCAGGAAAACCTAATTTCTCCCACTCCTCAAGACATTCCAGAGATTCCGGGCCATAAATTTTGTTCATATCCCGCATTACAGGAGACCACAAACTCGGGTCCATCAACTGAACAGAATGTCGGTTGCCCATATTTATCACACAGTATACTGTATCACTACCACTAGTAGAGGCGTCCCTACTACTAGGCCTGATTAACCTCGGGTTTTAACCAGGCGAAAACCCTGTGATCAGTGGTTATAACTACACCATACACCATATAGCAGCACTCAGCTGAAGACAGTACCTACACGTCTTCGCTCACACTCACCACAACAAAATACAGTAATTAACCTTACTGTCCTAACACCTTCTCTTATGTCTCTTTATTTATTTTTTTTATAGCAATTCGGTGAGGAGCATAGCTGGCCCTATATCAACCACAATGACCACACACAATGACATGCATTGGGATCCCCTCAACCTTTAATAAGGGAGGCTCTTCAACCTATTACAGGGAAGCACACATACAGGCAACCCGACCCTCTGGCCCGAAATCCCCAGACAGAACCTCTCTCTGATCAACACACAATCTTAACCCCTTAGAATCACACCCCGTGATTAACAGGAACAAATACTTGGAATTTGGAAGAAACAGACACTCACCGTATGGAGCTTGCGCGTAGTTCTTTTAATCCAGGCGTGGGAAAGCCAGGCACCGCGCGAGGCGGGCGGAAGGTGCTCCTATCCTCCAAACAAGGACCAGGCCTGTGTGGGCTCCTAGCCGCCCTCCTCCCGCAGGCCGGACAAACTCCCAACACTGGTTACTGCTCGCAGCGCCAAAATGTTTAGGAAAAATTGCACTCGCTCCAAACGTACACGATGAATGTAAAACAAGAGATTCTTTAGTCTTCCTCAGAGTGGAGTTTATTTAACAAACTTGTATATTGTGCACAATATAGTATAGTTGATGCGGGTTGCAAACACCTCACAGACGAATGCAAGACACATTAAAGAACAAACAGTGAAACAGTTGCTAATATAATTGGGAACCCAACCCTCTAAGGAGGGACTAACATGGAAAGAACATACAATGTTGATAATAGATGTCTTGTCAGACAGAGGGTACTTTCTCAGTGCATGCTAGACACCTGGAAGATAAAGCCTACTCCCTATTCCGTCCATGGGTGATAGGACTCTGGGACCCAAGGACGTATAGCGTTCTCAACAAATGAATAATAGTGCCTGTATGTTTCTCTACCGATAAGGCCTGGCACAGCTAATGAGGGAGAACAAAGAAGCCTTATACAAAATGTGCAATATGTGAAAAGAATTAAAGAAGAAGACACAAAGCATAATCATGACATGTTGCTTATAAAATTCACTATTGCCTCTTGTTGAAAACCACCCGACTCTCTGTGTAGCCTATGTCCTGGTTAACCAGGATAGATGGTGCAGTGTGACAACACTCTGCATACATCAGCACTGCTTGTTGAGTTGTCAAGCAGCAGCAGCAGCAACAAACAAACATATAGAGCTGAGTAGTCCTGCCCCCTCGTGACATATCCCTGTTCCAGAAATTGTTTGAAAAGCAGTCCTTTCATTTGAAATTTTTGGGAGTCCTTGACATGAATATTTTGGAGAAGGATTGACATAGAAACAGATTCTGAAATGTGTAGTCGCCCTCGGGTCTGAATGGGTTAAACGTTTACTCAAGCAAAAGTACAAAAAGTAAAATTACTAACATTACAGAATACACACATTGTAAACTGGTGCTGTATTGTGTGTTCTTCTCATCAGATGTGTGTGAACTCACACTGGATCCAAACACAACACACACAAACCTCCGTCTGTCTGCGAACAACAGGAAGGTGTTCTATGTGGTAGAGGATCAGAACTATCCTCCTCATCCACACAGATTTAAGGCTGTGGGTCAGGTGATGTCCAGAGAGACACTGAGTGGACGCTGTTACTATGAGGTACAGTGTTGTGGATATGTTGATGTAGCAGTGGCACACAGACAGGCTGGTGACAGTTGGTTTGGAACCAATGATACGTCCTGGAGTCTGGGATGTTATGGTACTAATTACACTGTGAGGCACAATAATAAGCGCACTGTCCTCCCTGTCAGTCCCTCCTCCTCCTACAGAGTCTCAGTGTATGTAGACCATGCTGCTGGCACTGTGTCCTTCTACACAGTGTCCTCTGACACACTGACACACCTGCACACCATCCACACCTCCTTCACTCAACCTCTATATGCTGGGTTCTGCTGCTGGGGGTTTGCAGGCCCCTCCTCAGTGTCTCTGTGAGTCACATATACTCAACAAAAATATAAACACAACACTTTTGTTTTTGCTCCCATTTTTCAGGGAGTGGACTTAAAGACCTAAAATTCATTCCAGATATACAATATTACCATTTCTCTCAAACACTGTTCACAAATCTGCCTAAATGTGTGATGTTGAACACTTCTGCTTTGTTAAGATAATCCCTCCCACCTCACAGGTGTGCCACATCAAGATGCAGATGTGACATCATGGTTAGTGCACAGGTACCTTAGACTGTCCACAACAAAAGGCCACCCAGAAATGTGGAAATTTTCTTTGCTTTAATGGGGGTATGGGACTCCGAACCAGTCAGTATCTGGTGTGACCACCATTTGCCTCCTGCAGTGCAACACATCTTCTTCGCATAGAGTTTATCAGATTGTCAATTGTGTCCTGTGGAATGTTGGTCCACTCCTCCTCAATGGCTATGTCAAGTTGCTGGATATTAGTGGGAACTGGTACACACTGTCAAAATGGTAATAACACATTATTACCACAGTATTACCACTTCTACTGCGCACAGGCGCGGTCTTACAATATAGGCAAACGAGGCGGCCGCCTGGGGCCCCTCAACTTTCCCATACAGCAGGGGCCCCCGGAGCCGGTGGCAACTAACCATACAGTTGGCCATCTAATTGGGCCCCCCTGAACAGTGAGCATCAGTCAGTGAGTTAATAAATAATGATTTTGTATGTTTCAAATCAAAAGTAAAAACAACACAATAAAATTGGCCCTACAGAAACCGTGTACATCACCTCCCATTTGCGTTAAAGTGGAATATTCCATGATCCATGCCATGTGCGCGAGACGGTGAGAGCACTATTCCAAAACATTACCCATCACGTTACAACAACAACCTATCAGAGACATTCTACCTAGCCTACTACTTCAGAAAGAAATAAGTTAAGTAGAGGTCTTCACAGGTCTCAAGAAATCCATCCGAAAACCGAAATAAATCCATGCAATATCGCCGAACTGTTCGGCAAATTATTAACAAATTTAAACCAGAACCAAGTCGATTCGTGACATTTTTCCCGATTCCGAACTGTTCCGAGATTTCTTTTAAATGGCGGCGCCGAACCCGTCCGAAATGCGACACGCACGGGCATTCCAAGAGACCCGACTTTATGAACTAATATAGCTGACGAATTGACCATTATACATTTTACACTCGTCACGAGAGAGGAGAGAGACCCAGACAGAGGGAGGCTGTGCCGCCAGCAGCTCTATCTTGGGCTCTATGCCGCTGCAGGCTGCAGTCTGCACTCTCCACGTGAGCGGAGGAGCAGGGAGGTGGAGGAGGTGGTTTACCTTACGCACGCAACTTTGTCATTAACTTGTATTGAGCTTTTCACCTCGTGTAGGACAACGGTACTGTTTTAGGGGTCCGTGATATAATGTAGTCTAGAATTAAACCCCCGCAATATTATTACCGTCCATCAGCACAATTCAGCTGCAGCTGAGAGACACACAGAGCAGCAGGGCAGTGCAGCGCGCTGCCTGTAGACAGAATCACATTCACATACCAGATATTTTCTTAAAGGGGAATTCCACCCAAAAATCAAAAATTTCCTGAGAGAAATGTTGTGAATAAATGTGAACCAAATTTGGTACCATTTGTACCCTCTCAGGAAAAAGGGTGTTAAAGAAAAATCATTAACATGGTGAAATACATCTTGATGATGTCATCAGATGTATTTCACAATGATTTTTTCAGACCTCCATTTTTAGGAAATACTGAATTGGGGGGACTTTTTATCATGTCCACACAACATCTCTAAGGTTAAGGTATATTAATTAAATATTAAAATGTTAAAAATGGGTGGAGTTCCCCTTTAACATACAGTACAGTACGTACAACATACAGTAGCCTAGAACACACCATCTTATGCGCATCATTCTCTATCTTTCACCCACACACACTCATACACAGGCACACGTCACATACCCACAGACCTCTCTCACATAGTCTCTCTCTCTGTCTCTGTCTCCCTGTCTCTCTATCTCTCTAGCTCTCTCTCTCTCTCTCTCTTTCATATTCTTTATTGTTCAGGTACAATTTTAGATAAAATGTGACTGAGTGACTCACTCACAAATCTTTTCAGTCATTTTTTCTTAACTATTCTTAAAAAAAAGTAAATATTTTGCTTTTTGGAATACAATGGTGTGTTACATGATACGTATTTCTTGCATTTTAAAAGATTGTAGTTAAAACTTTTAGGGCCCCCATAGCTAAATCCGCCTGGGGCCCCCAAATTGCTAAATCCGCCACTGACTGCGCATACGAGTTCCCACTAATATCCAACAACTGCACATAGCCATTGAAGAGGAGTGGACCAACATTCCACAGGCCACAATTGACAATCTGATAAATTCTATGCAAAGAAGATGTGTTGCACTGCAGGAGGCAAATGGTGGTCACACCAGATACTGACTGGTTTGGAGTCCCATGGCCTTTTGTTGTGGACAGTCTAAGGTACACCTGTGCACTAACCATGATGTCACATGTGCATCTTGATGTGGCACACCTGTGAGGTGGGATGGATTATGATATTGAGCAGAAGTGCTCAATATCACACATTTAGGCAGATTTGTGAACAGTGTTTGAGAGAAATGGTAATATTGTATATCTGGAATGAATTTTAGGTCTTTAAGTCCATCCCCTGAAAAATGGGAGCAAAAACAAAAGTGTTGCGTTTATATTTTTGTTAAGTACAGAAGAGGAGGAGGAGGAGGAGGTGGCTGATGGGCTGTGGCTCAGTGTGTACAACACGCACGCACACGCACACACACACACACACACACACACACACACACACACACACACACACACACACACACACACACACACACACACACACACACACACACACACACACACACAGGGTCCTCAATGTGAATAGATGTTCAATATATGAATATGTCTGCATTATTCCATAGAAGTAAGTAAATCATTTTCACACCAAAGGGTCTCCTTGCCACTCCTTGGGTCCAAACGGAACCTTTAGTGTGATCTGGTCCATTGACTTACATGTGTTGAATCACTTGGGACAACATGTGTTCACGTGTAACAAGACATATCACACCACATTGTGACTGTTTGGACCCAAGGAGTTGACCCTTTAGTGTGATCCAGTCTATTCACTTGCCATTTGGTTAATCATTTTGCTGAGGGACCCCCTGCAACCACCCCAATGACCCCTGGGGGTCCCCGGTTCAGGTGCCAGAAATGCAGAGAAAAATGTGTCATTACAAAATAAAATTGCATCATTTTCAATCAATCTGTGCTTTCTCTTTATTGTTATAATATTATATTATGCTTACTAGGGCAGTGTAACAATCAGCTGTTTCAGTGAGTTTTCACCAGGCTTGGTGATATGGTAGAAGACTATGCCAAACGTCCCACGACTGTTGTAACTAGAGTATGAGTGTTATATGTTATTGTTAGTATGTTAATCACTGTTATGTTGGTAGTTTACATGATTCATGAAAACTAGTCTGTATGTATATGATGTGACTCCATGTTTTTGTTCTTGATTAATGAAAGTCACTCTGGATTAAGAGTGCCTGCCTGCCTGCCTGCCTGCCTGCCTGCCTGCCTGTCTGCCTGCCTGCCTGCCTGCCTGCCTGCCTGCCTATCTGTCTGTCTGTCTGCCTGCCTGCCTGCCTGCCTGCCTGCCTGCCTGCCTGTCTGTCTGCCTGCCTGCCTGCCTGCCTGCCTGCCTGCCTATCTGTCTGTCTGTCTGCCTGCCTGCCTGCCTGCAGGCCAAGGAAGAAACTCCACCTCTCTAAACAGCCTCATGGTGGCAGTATAACTACAACAGGACACCAGCATGATTTCCATGCTGGTCTAGCTGGTATGCTGGTCTAAACTGGTCTAACTCTAAGCTGGTCTAGCTGGTGGTTTTTGCTGGTCTAAACTGGTCTAACTCTAAGCTGGTCTAGCTGGTGGTTTATGCTGGTCTAAACTGGTCTAACTCTAAGCTGGTCTAGCTGGTGGTTTATGCTGGTCTAAACTGGTCTAACTCTAAGCTGGTCTAGCTGGTGGTTTATGCTGGTCTAAACTGGTCTAACTCTAAGCTGGTCTAGCTGGTGGTTTATGCTGGTCTAAACTGGTCTAACTCTAAGCTGGTCTAGCTGGTGGTTTATGCTGGTCTAGCTGGTGGACCATGCTGGTAGACCAGCATGAGTTTAGCTGGTGATACTGGTCTAGCTGGTGGACCAGCATACTGTACCAGCTACAAAACACAACATATACTGGTTTTGCTGGGATTCTGGGATCATCATGCTGTTTTTTTCCCAGCAGGGTAATCCAAATGTGTTTCACCACTGTAGACTTGTATCCAGTGTTGTAGTGGTACTTTTAGAAGTGGGGGGACGCCTCTGAAAGGGGAATTCCCCCCTCTTTTTTTTCTGAGAGTGTACAAATGTGAACCAAATGGACCCTAGCGGTTCCATTTGGTTCCAAACACATCTTGATGATGGTTCCAAACACATCTTGATGATGTCATCAAGATGTATTTCACCATGCTAATGATTTTTTTCAGACCCAAAAACATTTTAGATGTGAGAAGTGGCGCCCCCCCCCTCCACTACACCCCTGCTTATATCTGTGTTTCTCTTTTCTCACATTTTCTTCATCAAATCACCTTTTGCTACTCACTACCCATAGTTGATCATAATACTTGCAGCTCCACACTAAAGCATCACAAGTAAAACTCACAACCTGTTTCCAGTTTGTACTGTAGATCTGTGCTGTATGTCTGCTCATCTGTCAATGTTTGATTATTCTAATAGGAACTGAATCTTGTACATTGAGTGAACTGCTGGAGTCACACAAGTATAATGAAGAAATACGTAAAGGGAGGTTCCGTACACTGTGTGATCTGTGCACAATCAGATGATTTATTGGAGAGCTTTTTGGTCTTGCTTGCTGTCCTTCTTCAGGCATGATTTAAAATTCTCAAACTTCATAGCAGTGGATCTACAGCTCTATGAGCTACATGGACAGAAACCTTTTTGTCTGTTACTCTTTAGGATTCAGAAACAGAAACCTTTATGTCTGTTACTCTTTAGGATTCAGAAACAGAAACCTTTATGTCTGTTACTGTTTAGGATTCAGAAACAGAAACCTTTATGCCTGGTACTGTTTAGGATTCAGAAACAGAAACCTTTATGTCTCTTACTGTTTAGGATTCAGAAACAGAAACCTTTATGTCTGTTACTCTTTAGGATTCAGAAACAGAAACCTTTATGTCTGTTACTCTTTAGGATTCAGAAACAGAAACCTTTATGTCTGTTACTGTTTAGGATTCAGAAACAGAAACCTTTATGTCTGTTACTCTGTAGGATTCAGAAACAGAAACCTTTATGTCTGTTACTCTTTAGGATTCAGAAACAGAAACCTTTATGTCTGTTACTGTTTAGGATTCAGAAACAGAAACCTTTATGTCTGTTACTGTTTAGGATTCAGAAACAGAAACCTTTATGTCTGTTACTGTTTAGGATTCAGAAACAGAAACCTTTATGTCTGTTACTCTGTAGGATTCAGAAACAGCACAAGCAGCAGATCTAAATAACAAGCTCACACTTTAATCATAGACTTGGCTATTTGAAAATAGCTGATCTACAAGCTCACACACCAAATATTTTTCTCATTTGGGTCCACAGTCAATTAATTAATTACTGGTTCGTGATTAGGCAGCAGAGACTTGAGAAACGTCTGCTTTTAATGATGATTTTCAAGGTAAAAAAAAAAAAGAGCTAAGCTTTGTCAACTGTGTCTTCATTTACTGCACTAAAAGGGGAATTCCACCCATTTTCAAAAAAAAAAATCCTGAGAGGCTACAAAGGTGAACCAAATGGACCCTGGCGGGTCCATTTGGTTCCATTTGTACCCTCTCAGGAAAAAGGGGTCTGAAAGAAAAATCATTAACATGGTGAAATACATCTTGATGATGTCATCAGATGTATTTCACCATATTAATTATTTTTTCAGACCTCCATTTTTAGGAAATACAGAATTGGGGGAACTTTTTTTTATCATGTCCACACAACATCTCTAAGGTATATTAATGACATATTAAATGTTGAAAATGGGTGGAGTTTCCCTTTAAGGTGTGCTGCAGTTCCTCAGAAGTGAAAGTGAAACGGTTCGTGTTGCTGTTTAGTCTCTCTCTAGGGATCTGTTTGGTCTCTGTAAAAGGATTTGTTTTGGTGCTACAATCAAAGGACGATCTGATGTCACGTCGCATTATATCAAGTAAGATATTCTACACTTTAAAACTGTTCATGAAAGTTTGTGTAAGTTTGACTCGGAGTTGCTCGACCGTCCTCTGATCTCCTCAGAGCTGTAGACACACCTGACATGTGTAGTGAGTAGTGGCTGTCTACTCAGAGCCATCTAGTTGAAGAGTTGCGACATTGAGGGGTCAGAAAACATCCTGGTCACGTGGTTCATGTACTCGCGCGAGCCCATAGGCTTCAATGCATTCAGTAACTTCCGGCTGTCACTATTTATGTCACTATCCAACAGAAGTCTATGTAGATGGACTGGTCCCATGAAGTGAACGGAGTTGGCGTAACTCTGTCTATTTCCAAGGCTCTGTGTCTACTGACACTGCCGTGCATTGGTGTTTAAGACAGAGAAAATAAACGACGTAAGGTAACTACTGTCCAAAACAAATCCTTCTACACCTTGGTAAAAGTCTATTCTTGAGGCAGAGAGTGGGTTCAGGTCCACATCTGCTCTCTAAGATGCATTATTTGTGTCTCTAAATAAAATGCATCCTCGTGCAGCGGCGCTGACACAACCAGGAAATGCCTTAGTAGGTTAGTAGAAGTGACTTTGCTGCTTCTCGTTACGTTTCTTTAATTTATCAGATATATCTGCTTTTGCATTCTTTTATTTGCTATTTGCATCAGCAATCTTTTATTTTACATTTTATCTTTTCATAATAGCAGGCCTAGTGGCTGGAATAAATATCAGAGCAGAATTTGACATGTAACCATGAAATAAATGCTTAAAGGGATATTTCACTTTTTTGTGATTGTATCATCTCCTCTAGCCCAAGACATTGGACTCTCTACGAGAGTCCAATGTCTTGAGCTACATCTCCTCTAGCTTATGTGAACACCCTGGCAGGTTATTCCATTCGGTATTTAGATATATGTTCATTTTAGTTGTCCATGAGAGATTAATATTTTTTAAAATATTGTTTTAGAAATTGTAACAGCCTGAGTGCCACGCCAGCTGTGGCCAAACAAATAAAACTATAGTTAAAAGATAAATAAAGACATGAAATGAGAAAGCAGTGAAGCACCCTCACATATTAGTAGGGCAATATCAGTCACCATGAAAAAAGACAGATGTTAAAATGGAGTATGAAGTTATACACTAGAGACAGCAAAATGAATTTGCAACTGTGACATACAGTAGGCTAAGCTACGTCACAACAGGTGGCCACGTGTGGTAAAACGTTCGTGACCATGTGAAAACGGTCGACCGTTCTCTACTGAACCTAACCCTAAGAATAAACTCAGTAAAACATACAGTATACCATTAGGCCCTATGGATATGCCAACACATTTGCGGCAACTTGTTTTGTTGCAACGATATGTTGTGGTTGCAAATTTATTTCACTCCTCCCATTAAAGATTTCTTTTGCTTTTTTCCACAATACCAGGCTGGATTTGGGAAACAAAACAGTCAAACATACAGATCAAAATGACCATTAATCTTCTACGTTCTCTAGTGGTGTAGACTTGGGCTAATTCACATGATGAATATTTTAACTCTTGAGAGCATAAACATGAAATCAAATGAATCCACAAGGGTCCATTTGGTTTCATGTTTACGCTCTGAAAGAGTTACATCTGGTTAACCAACTGTCAACTGTCCATCATTAGAAATATCCCTTTAACCGGGGACCACCTGGAACCCTCTCAAGGACCACTGGTGGTCCCCGGACCACTGGTTGAAAACCACTGGTATAATGACTTTTCTTAAAAGTGAAATATCCCTTTAAACATGTAGCTATAGATGTAATGTTAGAATCCACAGAAGTGAACCAAGTCTGTTTCATCAACTCATTTTCTGTAATCTCCAACAATGTCAGATTAAAGTTAGGATTTCCTGCTTTCACATGAAAAAAAAAAGCGAAAAATGAAAAATACCCAAAGACTTGGCCCTGGGCGTGAACATTTTTTAAGATGCAGATGTATGCAGGTATGAATGTATTTGTCATTTTGTTTATCTTTCAGGACCTCAGGGCCACAGAGATGAAAGGACGTGTTTCTTTGCCCCGCTCCCTCCAGGGACCACGGAATGACGTCAAAAAACTGTTTTGTCTCTTAAACTTTCTCTTCCTACTAGTGTGGATTATGGACTTGTACTATAATTCACCCTGGTTTTATCATCATGTGGATGTGGGGAAATTGAATTATCAAAACAACACAAATGTGAAAAAGGAAAAACACAGTGACTTTTATCTCCACTGTAACAATGGGTCCAAGAACCTGGGCTTGGGTGCAGGTACTGTCCACACGTTGCTGTGTTACAACCCAGCTAGAAGGAAAAGGCCCCTGCTTAGTAAGATCGACAAAAGATTATTCTACTGTATGATCCTATTACTGCGTGCTGGAGATGTAGAAAGAAATCCAGGCCCAGTAAAGCCAGATCCGGTCAAACAGCTTTGCATCCAGCAAGAACCCTCCACCTCTACGATGAACGTCCCGACTGCACCGGTGATTGACACCAAAAACAGCAGCTCATCAGCGACCGACGGTGGAACCCCCCTCCCCCCAGACACCGATCCACGAACCCTGTCTGCAGACAAAGGTCTGTCTGTAGGCTAAAGCACCAGTTCACTGATCAACAAGGGTTTTATGGTTATCTGTGTGTTCAAGTCATTAATAGGATCTGTGATCTACTTAGTCTCAATCAGTAATTACCCACAAGGGTGTGTGATTTTACTCAAACTGTCATTGATCTCATTCTGACCATGAACACGTCCAGATTCTCAAAGAAAGGTGTTATTGTATGGGCGCTTAGCGATCATTTCATGATTTTGTTTGTACCCGCAAAATAAATAAATAAATAAAGTTCGGCTGTCAGCAAACAGTCCTAGTATCTAGGGGACCTAAAAACCTACTCTGTAACTATAACTGTTTCTAAACCAAATTCAGTACCAAACTTCATGGCTCCTCTAACAATCAGGGTGAAAACCTGCTTGGAGCCATGAATGAATCCTGACATACTGATGGCAATCAAAGCCAGAAATCTGCAGCTGGTTCACTGATAACAAACTCTTTTTATGTCTGGGGGAAAAAACTGAATTTGGATCAAATAGTAAGCTTATTAAGGCAGGTGACCTCATGGTTAGAGTGTGCGATAAAATTATCATTCAAAAAGACTAAATTAGGTTCAATCCTGGAGGCAAATTTTTCTGTTGATAAAATGGCCACCAAGTAATCAAAAAGGTCAACGAAAGAAGTAGATTCCTATACAGGATCTACTCGCTACCTTGAAGGCCCTAACAGGATCCATCCTACAGGGTTTCTATACCTTGAAAGAAATGCTACCGACATCCCAAAACAAACTCGTCAGGCTTTTACTTGGCGCGATCCCACCTCACCCCTGCCCACTTTCACAGACTGGGTTGGCCTATGGTTAACGACAGAGGACAACATCTTGCAATGGGTCTGGTCCACAAGATACACTACCAAAATGCCCATGTACCAGTCCAAATACTTTAACAGAATAAGTGCTATAAACGTAAAGATGAGCCCTCTAGTATGGTCAGTTGTTTCCAGAGATGATTAGAGTTTAATTGGGGTTGTTTTGTTGTTGTTTACCAGAAGCTGTCATCCAGACTGAGGTACAAAGAAGAAACATGGATCCTGGTCAACCAACTACAGGGTCAGTGTTAAATGTTTCATATTTCTGTACACTTTAGTGGAGCATGCTGTGAGCTTGTAGATCCTTTTTTAACATCTTGTCAGATGAAGATCCTCAGCCTGATTCCAGTTTGGAGTGTTTAACATACAATGTTAACAATCACCTCATTCTCAATGTCATGTTTAATTGTATTTTACTACATACAATCTATATACAAATCTGGTGAAATGTGGTTATAATTTCACTGTCATTATTGAAATTACCAGTGTTTTAATACCATTATTTACCATTATGTAGTTGATGTTGGTTGTCAGGGTTGATCATCAGAGATCAGAGTCTCCTGTACCCAGCTGTGTCTCCATGAAGAGTGACTGGTCCAAGGATGATTGGATTAACTTCAAAGATGGACACCACTCTACTGATCAGAGGTTAGTATGAGAAACAATCAGAAAACAATACATGTCATACTACAGTCATATTTAAAGAACAGTCAGTTACAAGACGCATATTTAGTCAGAACAATACTGTTTACATACTTGTCAATCACAGCAAACAACAATCATGGGTAAAGCTCTTCCTAATTTGATCCACTATAATAGGAAAACAGGCAGGCAGGCAGGCTGCCTGCCTCCCTGCCTGCCTGCCTTCCTGACGGTAAATATACCAGTATAACCAGTGATCCGACACAGGGGTAAGGGGTTAACGCTATGGCAGATAAAAATGAATTTGCTTTGGAGTTGCCCAAGTGCACATTTGAGTGAGGAGTGCTATTCTAGTCTGCTATTTGGTGGACTTCATATAAGATTTTACTTGGGACAATTTAATTGAGTTTTAATTGGTTGTCATGGTATGTATAAATGTAATGTTTATAATGGTTGAACAATAGAACCGTATGGTAGGCGCGCTCTACTCAAAGTCCACCTTGTGTTCTCAAGTGGCTGATGGGTGCAGATTCTTGAAGATCAATGTAAAGAGGAAATATCCGCACTCGCATATAGTTCATGAGTTTTCTTTTATTTAGTTTCACAGCAGCATAGTCTACCTAGAGAAACGAACGCGTTTCGGCGCTCACGCCTTCATCAGCGTTTCAAACTAGGGTTTGTCTCGCAGAGACTCCATATATAGCCTAGTTAGGCGGTAATCACAGCTGCGGCTTGTTAAAGAAAACATTCTAACAATTTGTTCCATATACAATTCATATTCAAATTACACATTTTTCATATATACAATTTCATGTTTCCACAAGTACATCATACACAAATGTTCAATTACAAAAAACAGTGCAATAAGAGCTCTTCATTCATCCCTTTAGGAAACTCTGTATTTAAAAAATGAATCCATTGGGCCTCTTTTTGTAGCAGAACTCTGTCTCTATCACCACCTCTTTTTAGTGGTTTAACTATTTCTAAACCCTGAAATCTAAGGGAGCAAATATCATGTTTAGCAGAATTAAAATGTCTGGCCACTGGCGACTTCTCATCATTATTTCTGATATTACTTTTGTGTTCTGTTATTCTAGTTTTCAACTCTCGTGTTGTTTTTCCTACATAGCAATATCCACAAGGGCACTTTAAAAGGTAGACCACATATTTTGTCTTGCATGTAATTCTTCCTCTCACTTTGATTTTTTTACCAGTATGTGGGTGTAGGATGGTGTTACCAGTGATCATAGCATTACAATTAATACAATTTTTACAAGGGAAATTCCCTGGGGGCAAAGATGCTAGGAAGTGTTGAGGTTCAATAGTTATATCATTTTTTATTAATTTGTCACTTATGTTATTTGCCCTTTTATTTGCAAAGATGGGGGGAGTGGAAAAAACATTTCCTACAGCAGGATCACTGGCTAGTATATGCCAATGTTTTTTAACAATCTGTCTAATGGGCTGAGAAATGGGAGAAAATGTGGTCGTCATAACCATACAAGCACTTTTTTTAGAAGAAGATTTAGGGGTTATGAGACTGGTTCTGTCTAGAGGCTTAATTTTAGACATACTGTTAGTTAAAATCGATTCGTTATACCCTCTTGTTCTGAACCTCTCACACATTTCAGCAGATTGACTTTCAAAATCAGATTCAGTGTTACAAATTCTCTTCAGTCTTAACAACTGACTATAAGGTAACCCTCTTTTTAGACTGGATGGGTGGTAACTGGAATGATGCAAATAATTATTTCTATCTGTTTTTTTCTGTACACTGTTGTCTGAATACCTCCATTTGTTTTTTTTAACACGTACATCTAAGAAAGAAACAGTTTCTTGACTGGCTTCCAAAGTAAACTTAATAGAGGGTGACCTGGAGTTCATATACACCATGAAATCATTCAAAGTATCAGCAGTGTTACTAAAAACAAAATATATGTCATCAATGTACCTGTACCAGCATTTTAGATACATGCAGAATGGGTTATTATTATAGACATGATCATGTTCAAATTTACCCATAAAAAGGTTAGCATAATTCGGAGCAAACGGGCTCCCCATGGAAACACCTTGTTTTTGTAGATAGAACTCATTTTCAAATTTAAAATAGTTTTTAGTGAGGACCACCTCAGCCAAGGTCATAATCAGGTCAGTAGGGGGTAGCTGAGTCTCTCTTAACTCCATATAATATTTAAGAGCGTTTAAACCTTCATTATGAGGTACATTAGTATATAGGCTGGTCACATCCATAGTACATAAGAAGTCTGAGTCATTTAACTCTCCAATAGACTTCAACTTATTTAGAAAATCTGTAGTATCTTTGAGAAATGAGGGCAACTTCGTCACCACATCTCTGATATGAAAATCAATATACTGTGAAATGGGCTCTGTTAAGGAACCGATACCTGCCACTATGGGGCGTCCTGGGACAGAAATATCACAGCATTTATGTAGACCCACACGCAGGGGAGGTAAGCGACACCGGCGGGTCAAGGAGACGATAGAGACTGAGTCCAACATTATCAACTTATCTAGTAGACATTTGAATACCAATGAAATGACTGTCCTTTCTAAAGGCTTATCCTTTGTGCCGTCTAAAAAAGCGGACCCTTTCACTACAAAGGTGGAACTTTTCAAGTTCTTCAGATCTATAAAATTGAAAGCCTTTTTTAATAGAAGTACCAACACCGACACTCCACCCCTTTCTCCTCAGCTAAGGAGAACGGGAGATGAGATGAGAGACAGTCACGTGACAAGGACATTTAAACCTAAGAGTACTTTCGTTCCCCAGGTTTTCAATGCCTCTGTAAATACTTTTTGTAGGTTGATCGACCAAGATGTATCTGCTTTATTCTCCCCTACTGAGTCTATCAATCACTGTTATCCTAATCTGTCTTCTCAAGAAAAGTTAGCTTTGAATGATCTTTCTAATGACCAATCCATTATTATCCGTAGAGCAGACAAAGGGGGTGCTATTGTGATACAAGACAGAGAAGCATACACTGATGAAATAAAAAGACAATTGAGCAATAATGAGTATTATTTGCCTTTAAGCTGTGATCCTACTATCCGTTTTTCTAAAGAAATCAAGGTTATCTTAGACATAGCTTTGTCTGAGCAATCTATATCTAAAGATGAATATAGCTTCATGTTGCGAGAGCACCCAGTGCGTCCCATTATATACACGTTACCTAAGGTACATAAATGCTGTGATATTTCTGTCCCAGGACGCCCCATAGTGGCAGGTATCGGTTCCTTAACAGAGCCCATTTCACAGTATATTGATTTTCATATCAGAGATGTGGTGACGAAGTTGCCCTCATTTCTCAAAGATACTACAGATTTTCTAAATAAGTTGAAGTCTATTGGAGAGTTAAATGACTCAGACTTCTTATGTACTATGGATGTGACCAGCCTATATACTAATGTACCTCATAATGAAGGTTTAAACGCTCTTAAATATTATATGGAGTTAAGAGAGACTCAGCTACCCCCTACTGACCTGATTATGACCTTGGCTGAGGTGGTCCTCACTAAAAACTATTTTAAATTTGAAAATGAGTTCTATCTACAAAAACAAGGTGTTTCCATGGGGAGCCCGTTTGCTCCGAATTATGCTAACCTTTTTATGGGTAAATTTGAACATGATCATGTCTATAATAATAACCCATTCTGCATGTATCTAAAATGCTGGTACAGGTACATTGATGACATATATTTTGTTTTTAGTAACACTGCTGATACTTTGAATGATTTCATGGTGTATATGAACTCCAGGTCACCCTCTATTAAGTTTACTTTGGAAGCCAGTCAAGAAACTGTTTCTTTCTTAGATGTACGTGTTAAAAAAAACAAATGGAGGTATTCAGACAACAGTGTACAGAAAAAAAACAGATAGAAATAATTATTTGCATTATTCCAGTTACCACCCATCCAGTCTAAAAAGAGGGTTACCTTATAGCCAGTTGTTAAGACTGAAGAGAATTTGTAACACTGAATCTGATTTTGAAAGTCAATCTGCTGAAATGTGTGAGAGGTTCAGAACAAGAGGGTATAACGAATCGATTTTAACTAACAGTATGTCTAAAATTAAGCCTCTAGACAGAACCAGTCTCATAACCCCTAAATCTTCTTCTAAAAAAAGTGCTTGTATGGTTATGACGACCACATTTTCTCCCATTTCTCAGCCCATTAGACAGATTGTTAAAAAACATTGGCATATACTAGCCAGTGATCCTGCTGTAGGAAATGTTTTTTCCACTCCCCCCATCTTTGCAAATAAAAGGGCAAATAACATAAGTGACAAATTAATAAAAAATGATATAACTATTGAACCTCAACACTTCCTAGCATCTTTGCCCCCAGGGAATTTCCCTTGTAAAAATTGTATTAATTGTAATGCTATGATCACTGGTAACACCATCCTACACCCACATACTGGTAAAAAAATCAAAGTGAGAGGAAGAATTACATGCAAGACAAAATATGTGGTCTACCTTTTAAAGTGCCCTTGTGGATATTGCTATGTAGGAAAAACAACACGAGAGTTGAAAACTAGAATAACAGAACACAAAAGTAATATCAGAAATAATGATGAGAAGTCGCCAGTGGCCAGACATTTTAATTCTGCTAAACATGATATTTGCTCCCTTAGATTTCAGGGTTTAGAAATAGTTAAACCACTAAAAAGAGGTGGTGATAGAGACAGAGTTCTGCTACAAAAAGAGGCCCAATGGATTCATTTTTTAAATACAGAGTTTCCTAAAGGGATGAATGAAGAGCTCTTATTGCACTGTTTTTTGTAATTGAACATTTGTGTATGATGTACTTGTGGAAACATGAAATTGTATATATGAAAAATGTGTAATTTGAATATGAATTGTATATGGAACAAATTGTTAGAATGTTTTCTTTAACAAGCCGCAGCTGTGATTACCGCCTAACTAGGCTATATATGGAGTCTCTGCGAGACAAACCCTAGTTTGAAACGCTGATGAAGGCGTGAGCGCCGAAACGCGTTCGTTTCTCTAGGTAGACTATGCTGCTGTGAAACTAAATAAAAGAAAACTCATGAACTATATGCGAGTGCGGATATTTCCTCTTTACAATGTTTATAATGGTTGTCATGGTGATGTATAAATGTAATGTTTATGATGGTTGTCATGGTGATGTATAAATGTAATGTTTATGATGGTTGTCATGGTGATGTATAAATGTAATGTTTATGATGGTTGTCATGGTGATGTATAAATGTAATGTTTATGATGGTTGTCATGGTGATGTATAAATGTAATGTTTATGATGGTTGTCATGGTGATGTATAAATGTAATGTTTATGATGGTTGTCATGGTTTCAGGGTTGATCATCACAGATCAGGGTCTCCTGTACCCAGCTGTGTCTCCATGAAGAGTGACCACTCCAAGCAAGGACAAATTGACTTTAAAGATGGACACCACTCTACTGATCAGAGGTCGGTGTGAGAAACAATTACAGAAAGAAACCATTACATGATATTCTTTTATTAGACTCTAAGGTCTTTAGAATAATTGTTTGAATCACTGTGTTATTGTTATGACACAAAAAAACAAAACAAGATATTAACTGGATTATTGTATAGATATAGTGTGTGTGTGTGTGTGTGTGTGTGTGTGTGTGTGTGTGTGTGTGTGTGTGTGTGTGTGTGTGTGTGTGTGTGTGTGTGTGTGTGTGTGTGTGTGTGTGTGTGTGTGTGTGTGTGTGTGTGTGTGTGTGTGTGTGTGCGTGTGTGTGTGTGTGTGTGTGTGTGTGTCCTCCACAGTGACCAGCAGCAGATATCTCAGCAGGGTTCCAGTGGTCAGTCAGCTCAGGAACATCAAACAGATCTGGACTCCATATTTAAGGTACATCAATGTACAACAACAGCTTTACTTCATCTACACAACATGAATACATAATGAGTTGATCACAATAGAGACAAGCAGGCCTTGGGTCAACTAAAGCATTTCATCACCCCAGAAAATATTTCATCCAGAAAAAGTACTTTCAAACCAAGTGCCATTAAAGCACCCATTATATAAAATATAAGCTCAGTAAAATAAATGTCTTGGTGGACACGGCCACCTGGCCAATATAATCATGGTTCAGAATCAAAGAACCACTCATTATTGTCAGTTAAAAGATGGAGAGAAGAGCTTAAAGTGTGTATGACATAAATATAAATAAAAGGTCGTGAAGTAAGGGATAACACCCTAATAACCCAAGCTCAGTTATTAGGAAACAAATCAATTAGGAGTTGTGTTTAGGAGTTGTGTATGATACGTTTGTCTGCACAAGGAGGTCTCTTGCTGAGTGGAGACATACTGTATGTGACATAATGTGATCACTCACATGACCAGAACGCTAGCTTCTGATTGGAGCATTCATTCAACCCATTTAATAATGTGATATAAGTGTCTCTCTATTAAAAAAAATCAGACATATTCAGTTCAGTCTGGTCAGTGTCACCAGATCTAGTTCGTCCCTCCAGAAAAACATGATTGAATTAGCAACCAAAACATGCATATTACACAGGGATCAATTTATTTCCAAAAGGTTGCATATTTCCCACACTATTTGCATGTTTCCATGATAAATATGCTAATTAAGCAGGCCTCACTTAATTTCACCGTCCCTTCGCTTATAATTATTAAGTTACAACTTTACTCATTTATTCACATTCACACAAAAACACGGCGGTAGTGAAGCAGCTGTCTTCTCTCCCCGCTCTCTCTTTCTCTCTCTCATATGACAATTAAATCCAAGATTGTTGAGTTTAAACATTATTATATTATGTGTTTCAGCTGCTTGAAGAGAAAGTCGTAACACTTGTGAAGAAAGAGATGAAGAGGTTCCAGAAGATTCTGACAACAGATTACCCAGAATGCTTAGAGAGTCAGGGGGAGGAGGGGGAGGAGGAGAGGAGAAGCATCACAGAGGGAGCTCTGATGATCACACTGCACCTCCTGAGGAGTCTGAAGATGGAGGAGCTGGCTGACACCCTGATGATGAGTAAGAAAGACTTTATACAGTATATCTTTAACGTGAATCTTTTTTTATGCCTTTAATTAAAATGATGGAGATCAATAGGAAAGTATTTTAGAAAGTGCTATATAGTGTTAAGAAGGTATTTATTGAGGTATTACTTATTTACATTGCAATAAATGGTTCTTCTAATGGCAATGAGTTTTTATTATTATCTGTAGGTCACATTAACATATACACTCACTGGTGTCTTCCATGCTTTGCTCATGTAGAAACTCTTGCTCCTGTCAGTCGACGACAACTCAAGTCTTATCTGAAGAAGAAGTGTCAGAATGTGTCTGAGTGGATCTCTAAAGAGGGAACCCGAACCCTTCTGAAGCAGATCTTCACAGAGCTCTACATCACAGAGGGAGGCAGTGGAGACGTCAATAAAGAACATGAAGTCAGACTCATTGAAGCAGCTTCCAGGACACCAGCCAGTGAGACACCAATCAGCTGTGAAGACATGTACGAACCCTTACCTGGACAAGATGGACCAATCAAAACGGTGATGACAAAGGGAGTGGCCGGCATTGGTAAAACGGTGTTAGCTCAGAAGTATGCTCTGGACTGGGCAGAAGACAAATCCAACCAGAAGGTCCACTTCTTGTTTCCACTCACTTTCCGAGAGCTCAACCTGATGAAGGAGAAGTACAGCTTGGTGGAACTCCTTCAGCATTTCTTTGGTGGGATCATGAAACCCCATGAGACCAAACTCATCTGCAGCTTGAAGGAGTTCCAAAACATGTTCATTCTCGATGGATTAGATGAACTGAGGATTCCTCTGGATTTCCAGAACACTGAGATTGTAACTGATGTCACCAAGCCAGCCTCGGTGGACGTGTTGCTGACAAACCTCATCAGAGGCAACCTGCTTCCCTCTGCTCGCATCTGGATAACCACACGACCTGCAGCAGCCAATCAGATCCCAGCTGCTTATGTTGACAGGGTGACAGAGGTGAGAGGATTCACCGATCCGCAGAAGGAGGAGTACTTCATCAAGAGATTTGGGAATGAGGAGCAGGCACACCCAGTCATCTCCCACGTCAAGAGATCCAAAAGCCTTCACATCATGTGTCACATCCCAGTCTTCTGTTGGATCACCTCCACAGTTCTGGAGGACCTGTTGAAGACAGACGTGAAAGGATCGCTGCCAAAGTACCTGACTGAGATGTACCTCCACTTCCTGCTGGTTCTGTTCAGACAGAAGAGTGTGAAATATCATGATGGAGCTCAGACACACTCCGACAAGACACCAGAGAATATCAAGGTCATTCTGGCTTTGGGAAAACTGGCGTTTGAGCAGCTAGAGAAAGGCAACCTGATCTTCTATGAAGCAGACCTGAGAGAGTGTGGCATTGATGTCCGAGACGCCTCTGTGTACTCTGGAATGTTTACACAGATCTTCAAACGGGAGAGAGGGCTGCATGAAGAGACTGTGTTCTGCTTCGTCCATCTGAGTGTCCAGGAGTTTATGGCTGCTCTTCATGTCTTTCTGTCCTTCGTCCAGGATGGTGTCAACCTACTGTCAGAAGAAGCACAAACAACCTCCATCTGGTCCAAACTAATTGGTGGCAAACCTAAGTTAAAGCAGCTCTACCAAAGTGCTGTGGACAAGGCCTTAAGGAGTCCAAATGGACACCTGGACTTGTTCCTGCGTTTCCTGCTGGGCCTCTCTTTGGACACCAATCAGAAACTCCTACAAAGGCTGCTGATACAGACAGGAAACACCTCCCAGACCAATGACGAAACCATCAAATACATCAAGAAGAAGATTAAAGAGAATCCATCTCCAGAGAGAAGCATCAATCTGTTCCACTGTCTGAATGAGCTGAATGATCATTCTCTAGAGGAGGACATCCAACAGTACCTGACGTCAGGACGTCTCTCCACAGACAAGCTCTCTCCTGCTCAGTGGTCAGCTCTGGTCTTCATGTTGCTGTCTTCAGAAAAGGAACTGGACGTGTTTGACCTGAAGAAATACTCTGCTTCAGAGGAGGCTCTTCTGAGGCTGATGCCAGTGCTTAAATCCTCCAAGAAAGCTCTGTAGGTTCACTGATGAATGGAGATATTAAATATTACATCATCTTTCTTTAACAGAAAATCTAATGAATAAACACTGTTTCTTCAGGCTGAGTGGCTGTAACCTGTCAGAGAGATGCTGTCAGGAGTTATCATCAGCTCTCAGCTCCAGCTCTAGTCTGAGAGAAGTTGACTTGAGCAATAATGACCTTCAGGACTCTGGAATCCACCTTCTGGCTGTGGGACTGGGGAGTCCACACTGCATGTGAGACTCTAAAGTTAGTGTAACTGTTTTCAGCTGAGATGAAATCAAAAGTATTTTTTCTATGGAATACCAAGAAACTTCTGGAACAGAATGTGACTGTGTGTGTGTGTGTGTGTGTGTGTGTGTGTGTGTGTGTGTGTGTGTGTGTGTGTGTGTGTGTGTGTGTGTGTGTGTGTGTGCGTGTGCGTGTGCGTGTGCGCGCGTGCGTGCGTGTGCGCGCACCTAGTTTGTCATGGTGTATGGTCACAGAGAAAGGCTGTTCTTCTCTGACCTCAGCTCTGCGCTCCAACCCTTCCCATTTGAGAGAGTTGAACTTGACCTTCAATCATCCAGGAGAATCAGGAGAAGCGATGCTCTCTGCTGTTGTGAAGGATCCACACTACAGACTGGACACTCTGAGGTATGAGAGACGGGTGTGTGTGTGTGTGTGTGTGTGTGTGTGTGTGTGTGTGTGTGTGTGTGTGTGTGTGTGTGTGTGTGTGTGTGTGTGTGTGTGTGTGTGTGTGTGTGTGTGTGTGTGTGTGTGTGTGTGTGTGTGTGTGTGTGTGTGTAGTTTGTCAGGATGTCTGGTCACAGAGAAAGGCTGTTCTTCTCTGACCTCAGCTCTGCGCTCCAACCCTTCCCATTTGAGAGAGTTGAACTTGACCTTCAATCATCC
The DNA here is from genome assembly GCA_039105355.1 of Benthosema pterotum. Classification (NCBI taxonomy): domain Eukaryota; kingdom Metazoa; phylum Chordata; class Actinopteri; order Myctophiformes; family Myctophidae; genus Benthosema; species Benthosema pterotum. The sequence continues at coordinate 48,589,953 of CM076978.1, read as the reverse complement.
AGGAGAATCAGGAGAAGCGATGCTCTCTGCTGTTGTGAAGGATCCACACTACAGACTGGACACTCTGAGGTATGAGAGACGTGTGTGTGTGTGTGTGTGTGTGTGTGTGTGTGTGTGTGTGTGTGTGTGTGTGTGTGTGTGTGTGTGTGTGTGTGTGTGTGTGTGTGTGTGTGTGTGTGTGTGTGTGCAGAGGCTGCATGTGTGAGAGACAAAGACGAAGGTGCAGAGTGCTCTCAAGTGATCAATAAGTAAGATTAAATCAATTACCAAGTGATCAATATGTTAGGATTAAATCACGACACCTTTTTGACTGGTCATCAATGGGACTTCAAGCTCAGCTCAGTGTGAATTTTGCACTAGTTCAAGCTTTTTCCAGGAAGCTGACCGTTACGACATTCTCGAACTTGGGGCGGAGCTTCATTCACGTCCACTACCAGACAAAACACTGTCATGTGATTCTCTTTCCAAGCTTTAGGCTTCTAGGACCCGATTCAGGAAAGCAAATACGCCCACGCACTGTAGCGTATCGACATTAATGCTCATTCCCTCGCCTCGCCGGTATGCAGAAAGAAGAATTTTACACCGCAGGACGAGAAGTTCACCGTGCTGTCGTCGGACAATACGCACATTGACAAGTCAGCTCAGGAGGTGGTGTAAGCAGCACAGGGCTTGCGTATATGTACCTGCAACAGTGGAGTTGATACCAGGGCACACTATTTAATCAGCATTTGAGCCACGGACCACCATTTGATGACATTTTCATTCCATGTTCAGACCCAAAATTAAAGATGTATTTATTTTTTGTGCACAGTTCCAGGCTGGATTTAGGCAAACAATAAATCAAATTGACGATTAATATTCTACTTTCTCTAATTGTGAAGACATCTTAATTAAGTGGGCCAATTTAAATGAATAATATAACTCTTGAGAGCCTAAACATGAAACCAAATGGACCCGCAAAGGGTCCATTTGGTTTCATTTTTATCCTCTCAAGAGTTATATTAGGCTATTCAAGAGAGCATCTGGCTAAGCAACTTCATCAACAAATTGCTGATCCGTTTGTTAAAGAAATCAAAGGCATTATTTAACCACAAATCCAGCTCTCAAGCAGGCCCGGACCTCTATGCAAGTAATAATACAAAGGTATACCTTTTCCCTTTAACGAGAAAAGAAACCTTACATTATGTCCCCAAGCGAAATTTCAAAAAAGTTCAATTTTGCCACTGTATTAAAATAACAATTCTACCAGCTCACATGGCCCATCAGTGCTTTTCCAACTCCTTACAGAATAGTTTAATGCGCCTATTAACTTACCAGTGAAAAAACAGCCAGGATTAATCTATCCGACAATGTATACCCATCTAAAAATGAATGCAGCTGTGACGCTTAATTAATTGCATCAGCTGTAGCAGCACCACCTCAAAGCTCGCTGGATTATAATTCAACACTGCAAATTATTGTGTCAGTTTTTATCATGGATGGGTCTGTGTGACTCTGCAATCACTCTGATTAGTATGCGCAGTGCTCATGTGGCTCTAAGATGCGCAGATCAAAAAGGACGACATTATCTCTCTTCATATTGTTTGAAGTCATATAAAACCTATACCTATACCCAATGAAATATAAAATATACAGTACACTGTATTGACAAGTTGGAATTAAAACAATCGCTTGAAAACCGAGTGAGGATGGAACATTTATAATCTCAAAAGTTTTTCGATCAGAGCGCATGTGAGTCAATGCGCTGTTGACTGTTGACAGACGCTTGGATTCAGTATGGTAAGTGCGTGCTTATACAATGCGCAGCGCAACACGTACACAGACAATCGTTGTACATATAGGCTTGGCAGAATTAAACATATTTTGAGGTGGAGGACTGCTGTCGCATGTTGACATGCGAGATGCTGAGGGCATGGTGTGCGTTAGGCAGAAATGAGGAGGTCTGCAAACGCCATATGCTATAATAATAATAATAATAATAGTATTAATATGTTGGCAAATAACAGCTAATGGGCGCTTATTTGGACCGGGCGGTTATTAACTAAGCAAAATGATGTGGGAACATGGGCCTTATTTGGTAGTGGGCGGTTGTTTGAGTAAGGGCTGTTATTTGGTATTTCTATGTTTTATGGTAAATGGTAAATGGTGCATTTATATAGCGCCTTTATCCAAGGCGCTTTACATAGATTGTGCATCACATTCACCCATTCACACACACATTCATACACTGATGGCAGTGGAAACCATGCAAGGTACCTACTAGCACATCAGGAGCAATTAGGGGTTACCATCCGGTTACTCTACCTCTGAGCCACTGCCGCCCCCCCCTACTTTTGCAAAGGTGAGAGTGAGCAATTGTTCAATAAAAAAGGCTATTATATTTTAATTAGCCTACGAAATAGCTGAGGTTGAACTAAATATACTAAATAAATGCATTTGCTTTATATAAGGGGGCGGCTTATAATTTATAGTGCTTGCATTCAATCAGTTGACATTGCTTTTGACTCTCTGTCATAATCAGCTGATCAACAAGTACATGCATGCGACATGCATGTACTTCCTCTTGGAATGCTCGTGCACGGGCACCTGACGTACGCTACCTCCAGACGATTACGCTCAGCGTTCTCAGGGTTCTCTGTATTTCTCCGTCGGTTCGAGCGGAGACTGATTATGGGCACTTTACACCCCCTATCGTTGAATGTGCGTATATTTTCTTTCCTGAATTAGGTCCATAGTGTGTCCACGGGGTCAAGGGTTATGCAAGGACGCGCTGTGATTGGCCAATCCCTTTGATTGGCTGCCTGAACCTAACCCCAAACCTAACCTTATTAAAACCAACCTGATCGCAGTATATAGTATATTTAACATTCTGTAGATAAACTACGAAGAGAGCCAAACATTTGTTAATATTATTCTGAAATACTCTCCATTGACAAGGAGTCAATGTGAAGTGAATAGTAATAAAACCTGAATTCATGCAGTATGAAACAGTCGCTGTGAAATTGCATTTCCACATCACATGCAGCTTTCATGACGTCGCCCGTGGCCCAGAAGTGAATTCACCATTCATTTTCCTAAATGGTTCATATAAAGAGAATTACGCCTTGGACAAAGCCAACTCGGGTCGTGACAAATCATGACAACACACACAATGTGTTCAGACAATCCAATAATTTATCAAAAGAAAAACAAAAAAAGGGTTTTATCCTGTCATTTTCTTATTATTAATTACATATTGTGTGCTAATATTGCGGGTGTTTTTACAATTTGCCATGACCCGAGTATAAAACATTCAGGAAAAGTCTAGGAAATTAATGGGGAATTCATTTCTGGGCCACATAGGTGACATCATGAAAGTGGCTACTACATTATTATATGTGAGATCAGCTGGTAAAACTATTGCCTGTGGGCGTGGTTATAAACACAACCCGTGTTGGATCTGGAACGTAGCAGTAGTGAGACATTTCTTGTGCACAATGCCAGTATGTTAAGGAAGTAAAATGATGTCATAATGGTGATGTCATGGAGATGTTGTTGTACCTGTTGTCATAGTAACCTTATCAGTCCTGATCTGGTCCTCATTGATACACTACCATTGAAGTTCATCCAGATATCAGAAGTCACTCAGAGATTCTGTATATTTACACACAGATGCTCAAATCCAATCCTCAAATCCAATCAGTAAGTGAACAATGGACAGTATGAGCTTTCACCCACAGCCTTGATGTCAATATGATACTAGCTTTAGAGAAGGACAGGACACAATGTTCATCATCATTATATTATCAAAGAGAATATTCAGGCCTGTCTTTGTCTCTCCTCCAACTCCAGTGTGGACCACGGTGGAGAGTGTTGGCTGAAACCAGGTTTGAGGAAGAGCATGATGAGTAAGTTTATATTCACTTTAATTCAGAGACGAATGTCTCTTCTCCTACAATCTTTGATCAAAATGCATAAAAATGACCTACACATGAACTTTGAAACCATAAAAACGGGAAATGGGTGTGAATTTTGTTTTTAGTGAAAAAAATGATGTTTTATTGCTTGTTTGTGAAAATCTACACATGCAACATAATCTGCTTATGAGATTTTACTTGTTTGGCCAAAAATCATGGGAAATTGTTTCTACATGTTCCTTGATGTGTTCATGTGGAACACATCTGTCACTTTGATTGGTAAGCTCCACCCCCAGAGTGTCCGCCATTTTAAGCAGTTTGAAAAATGTTCATGCCTGATTTTCTGCCTGGATTTTTTATCAATTTGCATGACACCTGCTACATAAGAACTTTGGCCCCATCCGGAGAAAAGTTCAGAAGCAAATTTGTTTTCATCAAAAAATGACGTTTTTATAAGCCAATGAAAATTGCTGCTTTGTGAAGAGTCTTCTTCTGCTTGTTTCTCTCTGGCAACACTGGAGCAAGTACATTGTGCCAGATTATGTGAGAGGAATAAGCATGTGGAACTTGTTTCCACATGCACCTTGACTAATGAGAAACAATTGTGTTACTTTGACCACTAAGCTCCACCCTCGGATTGCTGAATTGTGCATATTGTTCATATTGCTTACTGCTTGATGCCGTGTTAGGGTTGTTTCATTGTTAACAACAACTAAGCAAATCATTGTGCCTGGATAGCTCGGTCAGTAGAGCACCAGACTTGGGACCAAAAGGTTGTGGGTTCACGTCCCGTTACTGACAATAAAAAGTGAGTCTTCAAGAACCCTGCTCTGCTCCCACAATTGCATGACATATTTCTCAAGTTCAGTCTTCCATGTTTCTATGGCTTATTTGTGCATATTGTTTTTATTGCTTTAACTAACTCAATATTATGTTTCGATGTGTAACCCAGGGTAAAACTCAATGTAATGGTAATGGCACCAACTCAGTGGCCTTGTGGTTAGAGTGTCCGCCCTGAGACTGGGAGGCCGGGGTTCGATTCCCGGCCGGGTCATACCCCGACATTCTAGATTTCCAGTAGTAACCTACCCAATGAAAGCTTTGCATTGTACAAGCCTTGATCACTTCACGTAACAGTCCAGTGGTTAAGACATTGGTCTTGCAACGAGGTGGCCCGTGGTGGCTTCTTGAACAAAGTGGCCGTTAACTGTTGTTAACTAGTGTCCAATCACATTTTTTCAATTTCCACTAGTTTTACTTGAATTGTACTGTAATTCTCCAACCTTTAATGAGTTTTGTTGTAGTAGCCCAGGTTGACATGTAGGCTACTGTAGGAACTTTATATTTAATTTATTAATTCGCTATTGTATGGACCCGGGGCAAAAGCACCCCCCTCTACCCCCTCAGATAATTTCTCAAAAATATGTTCCTTCTTCTGGATATTGTTCTGACTCCTTATTGCTGCTTGCTTGGTCCCGTTTTATTGCTGCTTGCAGCTATATTTATTATTTTTATTATTATTATTATTATTATTATTATTATTATTATTATTATTATTATTATTATTACCCTCATTATTATTACCCTTATTATTATTACCCTTATTATTATTATGTGTGATTGTAAACTGGTGCTGTATTGTGTGTTCTTCTCATCAGATGTGTGTGAACTCACACTGGATCCAAACACAACACACAGAAACCTCCGTCTGTCTGAGAACAACAGGAAGGTGATATATGTGAGAGAGGATCAGAACTATCCTCCTCATCCACGGAGTACTCAACCACTACTCTTCCAGGACTACAGTCAGGTGATGTCCAGAGAGACACTGAGTGGACGCTGTTACTATGAGGTACAGTGTAGTGGAGACGTTGGAGTAGCAGTGGCACAGGATGGTGACAGTGGGTTTGGATCCAATGATAAGTCCTGGAGTCTGGAATGTGATGGTACTAATTACTCTGTGAGGCACAATAATAAGTCCACTGTCCTCCCTGTCAGTCTCTCCTCCTCCTCCTACAGAGTGTCAGTGTATGTAGACCATGCTGCTGGCACTGTGTCCTTCTACACAGTGTCCTCTGACACACTGACACACCTGCACACCTTCCACACCTCCTTCACTCAACCTCTATTTGCGGGGTTCTACGTGGGGACTGATGGCTTAGTGTGTCTGTGAGTCACCTTGAGGAGGAGCAGGAGTTGGCTCATTGTGTACAGTAGGGTGTGTGTGTGTGTGTGTGTGTGTGTGTGTGTGTGTGTGTGTGTGTGTGTGTGTGTGTGTGTGTGTGTGTGTGTGTGTGGGTGTGGGTGTGTGTGTGTGTGTGTGTGTGGGTGTGTGTGGGTGTGTGTGGGTGGGTAGGTATGCGCTTGAACAAACTGTGTGAAGTTTACAGTAGGCTCATAAACACACACGCACGCACACATGCACACACGCACACACGCACAGAATAATTTACATCAATACACACTGAGGACAGTGTGTATTGATGTAAATTATTCTCTGTGCCTGCCAGTGAATGCTGGTCGAGTGGGCACAGTGGAAATGTAGGCACACACATTTCTAGCGAAGTGGGCAAAAAGGCAACTGGGCACACAGGCAGTTCAGCACACAGGCTATCTGGGCAAATGGAAAAGAGCTCAAAACATCCACATCCAACCCCTATTAGGGCAGGTGCCGAGGGTCACAAAATCAAGGTTTTTACTTATTACTACTGCTAACCCTCAATGTATTTATCTAATAAAAAATGGGACAATCCATTTCATGGAGGGGATATCTCAAAGAAGTGGAAAAAACAACAATGCCCCATTTAGTTACTAAGTGAACAACTGCATCACTAATTCCATTGTGAACATGCATATGTATCTAATCAAGGTTCAAGGTCTTTATTAGTGTCCCCGTGGGGCAATTTGTTTTACAGCCCAAGCAGTATTGGCCAAAAGACACAACAGTACAAACAGAACAGGACATACAAGACAGACATATAACATCCGACAGTAACACGAGGCCTGGACATGAAGTGCAAAGTACACAGGATATGAAACATGATCATAGCAAGATAGGACAGAGAAGGAGGTAGCGATGATGTAAAGTGTCATGAGTAAAAAAAAAAGTGTAATAAATAAAATGTAATGTAATAAATGTAATAAAACATTTTAGTAGCTCCTGTGCACTCCGGCAAATCTCTTACCGGGACGGAGCTCCCGTCCCCGCCCACTTTCACCACTGGTTTCATCACATTTACATTTGCACAAAATGTTGAATATCCAAACTACACTAGGAGAATGCATTCATTACACTAAACCAAAGCACTAAATATTCTAAATTGATTAGTTAAAACGTCCGCCCTGTGTCCATGTGTCCGTCCGTCTGGACGCTGGACATTAGTGTGAAGTGTATATATACATAGTTCCATTATATAGATACAGTATATTCCACTTTTATGTTGGTAGTAGTTTACATATGATTCATGATAACTAGTCTTTATGTATATGAAGTGACTCCATGTTTTTGTTCTTGATTAATGAGTCACTCTGGATTAAGAATGTCTGATAAATGACTACATTGTAAACTGTGAAGCCAAACATGCTCTGTCTGCCTGCCTGCCTGCCTGCCTGTCTGCCTGCCTGCCTGCCTGCCTGCCTGCCTGTCTGTGTGACACGTACAAGTGTAAGTGCACAATTGTATTTTTATTTTATTATTTTATGGTTTTGTGATGAAAGAGGCCAATTCCAGTAGAAAGAAAAGTAGTTACTGAATCACGCCACAAGGGGGAGCTTACCCTATGTGGGAGCAGTGTATTGAGCATGGTTTGTGCATAGTGGTACTATATGGACCACAGAGACTTCTGGAACCTTTTGGAGACACAACGCAATTCTCCTGTCTATATTTCCCTGTATATTTCAGGTTAGTAAAAATTGCATCACAACTTATACCAAAGGACTCATAAGCCTTTCTTCTCTTGTTTTATCTAAGAATAATACAGAAACATGGCGTTTTGGTGTTGTTTTAGACTTAGTGAATGTACAGTGTGTGAATGACTGACTCATTCAAAATGGAGGCCTTGTTTACTTTATGTAAAAATTAAAAAAAAAAAAAGAAAGAAAGAAAAAATGGACCTCCCAAGTCTGCGTTCCCACAGACGAAACTCTGGAGTTTTCTTCAAAATCGAGAATGGAAGAAAACTACATGAAACCAGTAAGGAAAGAACACAAAAGTCAGACTACAGAGTCAGACAACACAAAAAGGGTTGGGCAAACACCCAACCAGCAAGTCCAGCAGTAGAAAAGTCGCATCTTTGATGTCATTAGGCCGGGTTTATGTTGTAGTCTTTAGACTCTAGTCTTCACTCTTTATTGACTGCT
>CM076978.1:48496698-48576698 GCA_039105355.1 Benthosema pterotum | reverse complement strand
TTATTACAGTCAATGAATTGAAGAAAATAACTATTATCTGCATTGCTGTATTCCAGATTAATATATTCTGCAACATTGTAATGCATCTATATTAAGTTCAAATATGAAGTCCAATAAAAGGCCATTCCAGTCGTCATAAATTCTGTGCGTCCTTAGAATAAATGTATTAATTACAAAATGTGAGCAAGTGCATCCTTTTCATGATATGAATATGAACAGAAAATGAACATGAATAAAAGCAGATATGATCTGTTATATTTTGCGAACCATATAAGTCCATATAAGTCTGATTAATACAATGGGAGGGTTGTCATTGGCACAATGCTGGCCTGTGAGTTTTTATTTCAAGTATATAAGTATTTTAAATCAGTAAAAGAAGTATCCTCATATCTACAGTATAAAACAATATAATAGCATAATTATCAAAAGCACAAAGGACACTATTCTTTAATCATCTGTCAATCATGCAGAATATCTTCTTCCGTTCTATTAATCAGTGGTAAATCTCTCTGTATTCCAGTAATCATTGCCACAGTGTGTTTATCTTTCTTGTGAAATGTATCTATTTTGACTTGACTTTCTGTCATCTCTGAATTCCAACTAATTGATAGTTTATGACGGTTGTCATGGTGATGTATAATTGTGTCTTGGTTTCAGGGTTGATCATCAGAGTTTAGGGTCTTCTGTACCCATCTCTGTCTCCGTGAAGAGTGACCACTCCAAGGCAGATTGGACGGACTTCACAAATGAACACCACTCTACTGAGGTAGAGGTAGAGACTCTACAGAGGTCAGAATGTAAAAATGTCAGAAAATAACGAATGATATAGTTTTTTTTATATATATAAAACTGATCAGAAAACAGTACATAAACGTATAGTTTTATTAGAATCTACTGATCAGAGGTCAGAAACTACATTTAGTGCACAACAGCCACAACAAGCCACATGTTCCGTAGAATACAGAATCATCCTATATTTGATCCTAAAATGATGCGCTGCTTATTGAATCAATACCAAACGTGGTTTGTTCCATATTTTATTACATATCTGTCACACAAACACCAACACTGAATTTCACAATAGTTAACAAAATAAAACAGGAAACATTAAAGACGGCACTCCCCTGTGTGCTCCCCTGTCACAGAGAGCACACAGGCACACTGCCTCTCACAGGCACAAACAGGGGCAGATGTAACATGTCCCATTTGGAGGGGCAAGAGAACATGTTGGAGGGAAAATGAAGAGAAAATGGTATGGGGCGGCTTCATCGCCCGTGGCGCAAAGCCGCACCCATACCATTTTCAGTTACAGGACTTTTAGTCAAGTAAAGCATCAATAATAACAACAGTTGTTGTTGAAGTTGCAACAGACACGCAGCATGCATAAAGCTAAAGGTCTGACTCAGAGAGTTTTCTGTTTTCAATGATGATGAATGATTTCAAATTCTGTTGGTTTAGTGGTGCCACAACTGTAGTTAGATAGTAGCAGTTGTAGTGTTTCAAATAATATTAATTATAAGCACTTTAATTTGAAATGCATTTGAAATGTGGGTCATGTTTGGTGGGGCAGTCAGGTCATTTAGGGGGGGCATTACCCCCCCATGCCCATGCCTAGATCCACCCCTGGGCACAAACCAAAACAAAACCTGCATGCATGTGTGCAGCATGCTGCACTGGTGGTTCTGTAGCTCTGCACTGTGTGCAGCATGTTAGGCTGGTGGTTCTGTGGCTCTGCACTGTGTGCAGCATGTTAGGATGGTGGTTCTGTGGCTCTGCACTGTGTGCAGCATGTTAGGATGGTGGTTCTGTGGCTCTGCACTGTGTGCAGCATGCTGCACTGTGTGCAGCATGTTAGGCTGGTGGTTCTGTGGCTCTGCACTGTGTGCAGCATGCTGCGCTGGTGGTTCTGTGGCTCTGCACTGTGTGCAGCATGTTAGGCTGGTGGTTCTGTGGCTCTGCACTGTGTGCAGCATGTTAGACTGGTGGTTCTGTAGCTCTGCACTGTGTGCAGCATGCTGCACTGTGTGCAGCATGTTAGGATGGTGGTTCTGTGGCTCTGCACTGTGTGCAGCATGTTAGGATGGTGGTTCTGTGGCTCTGCACTGTGTGCAGCATGCTGCACTGTGTGCAGCATGTTAGGCTGGTGGTTCTGTGGCTCTGCACTGTGTGCAGCATGTTAGGCTGGTGGTTCTGTGGCTCTGCACTGTGTGCAGCATGTTAGGATGGTGGTTCTGTAGCTCTGCACTGTGTGCAGCATGTTAGGCTGGTGGTTCTGTGGCTCTGCACTGTGTGCAGCATGCTGCGCTGGTGGTTCTGTGGCTCTGCACTGTGTGCAGCATGTTAGGCTGGTGGTTCTGTGGCTCTGCACTGTGTGCAGCATGCTGCGCTGGTGGTTCTGTGGCTCTGCACTGTGTGCAGCATGCTGCCATGCCCAGAGCCACAGAGTAAGGCAGAGTTACTAAAACTACCTCAGAGATCGATTTGGTATGTGATTAGCTGTGTTTTTATAGGATGTCAATCAGTACTATTTCTATTTTCCTGCCTAATGCCAATGGCTGCTCCGCTACGGCCTGCTGATGTGGGCATAGGTCTATAGCCAGGCTACTTCAGTAGACCTTTATGGTGGCAACCCTAACCCTGGTTAGAGCTGAGCTCTGCTCTCTGTTATCACGTTGCATTGATCTTAAACCAACCTTATGTTGTTAGACTTTGTTACGGAACACGTTTAAACGTCTCATAACCATAAAGTTTAATATATAACTCACATTTTAAGAAGCACTTTCCAGACATGTTCACACAAACATTTACTACATGGTTAAAGAAATGCAAATCCACCAGTAAGTGCCATATCTGAAGTCAGAAATCATTTCAAATCATGTTTTTCAAATGCTGTGAAATTGAACATACTGTATTTCAACATTTTATGTTGAAATAATTTGTCATCTTTTTGAAAATCCATGTCAGACGGCACATCTACAGGAGAGTCGTGCCTCAGTATACCGCAATTTTATTATTATTTATATTTATTTCACCTTTAGCCACTTCTCTCTAACACTTCTAACAGTCTCTGCAGCTGCAGTACTGCTCCAGTACACCTCCAGTCGTTGTTAGTGTCACTATGATGATACTAGACACCTCCAGTCGTTGTTAGTGTCACTATGATGATACTAGACACCTCCAGTCGTTGTTAGTGTCACTATGATGATACTAGACACCTCCAGTCGTTGTTAGTGTCACTATGATGATACTAGACACCTCCAGTCGTTGTTAGTGTCACTATGATGATACTAGACACCTCCAGTCGTTGTTAGTGTCACTATGATGATGTTACTAGACACCTCCAGTCGTTGCATGAAATTATACATTAGTTGCCTCAACAGTGCCTTGCTGGTGGGCACACTGACAGAGGTGAACAACGGCTGACACTGTGACACCTATAGGAGCATGGAGAAACAACCTCATGGTATTGTTGTAAACCACTCTAAAGGCATTACAGACGGAGTAATAAACACTAACATTATGGTGGAGATTCCACTGTGCTATGTGATAATCACTCAGCGTGAATAAAAAGTGACTGAATTGAGGTTTAAAATCAGACAAAGGCACGAAATCGCACAGCGTTTCTCAGTCCTGAAAGTTGCATACCAGGGCCAGTTGTAGAGCACGGTTTGGTGTCCTTATCAAACTGTGACTATCAGTGGTCAAAAGAGAGGAGTGAAGCAACACTTTTATTACAGTCAATGAATTGAGGAAAATCTGTGTTGCTGTATGACAGATTAATATATACTGCAACATTGTAATGTATCTGTATTAAATTTAAATATGAAGTCCAATAAAATACTGTAGTCATAAATACTGTGACCTTAGAATTACAAAATGGGAGCAAGTGCATCCCTCCATCCTTTTGATATGAGTAATGATCAGAAAATGAACATAAATAAATATGATCTGTTATATTGCAAGCCTAGATTCACACTATATCAGTCTGATTAATACATAATGCACCATGGGAGGGTTATCATCGGCACAATGCCAGCCAGTCAGAGATTTTTATTTTTATGTATTTTTAAGTATTTTAAGTCTGTTAAGTCCCCTCAAATCTACACTATAAAACATTATAATCATTATCAAAAGGACAAAGGAGTAAGGACACATTTCTTTAATCATCTATCAGACAGCAATACAGTTCCATAAAACATAATCTGCATTGATAACTTCACTCCATTGACTGCAATAAAAGCAATCTGACTGCAGACCACTTTATTGACGTTGGGCAGACAAAATTAATAATTAACTACAGTATTCCATAATGCCTTGCATGCACCTAAGTATGCACAGACTGTCAATCATGCACACTATCACCTTCTATTTCTATTCTATTTCTATTTTATTTATTTATTTTACTAAAAGTGCACTTTTACATTTTTCAGCCACTCCCCTCTTAACACTTGTAAGTCTCTCCAGCTGTCACCTCCAGCTCCAGTACACCTCCAGTCGTTGCATGAAATTATACATTAGTTGCCAAAACAGTGCCTTGCTGGTGGGCACACTGACAGAGGTGAACAACTGGCTGGCACTGTGACACCTATAGGAACACAGAGAAACAACCGCATGGCATCTAAAGGCATTACACCCACATTATGGTGGAGATCGCCTGATGACTGGGTGATAACCACTCATGAATGAAAAGCTCAACAGAATTGAGGTCTAAAATCAGACACAGGCGTGTGCACGAAACAAGCATGTGCACAACAAACAACTCAACTTGCTTTTTATTGCAGAAAAGAATACCGGCACTTTACAATAGAATTATTGAAAGTGAGTGCTGGTAGCAGCAAACACATTGTGTGTATTTACAGATAGATTTAGCAGCAGTAAAACCAGCTGACCTCTACTGTCTCTGTTATCACGTTGCATTAACCTGAAATCAACCTGATGTTGTTAGGCTTTGGTACAGAACATGATTAAATACCTTATAATTATAAAGTTTATTATCTAACTTACATTTTGTCCAGGTTGCAGCTCTCTGCCTTGGTCACTTCCCTGGGCAGTGTACTCAGGGGTCCATGCCTGCATGGGCCTGGGTTCTAAGGGGGGAAAAACCCTAAAAACCTATAGCTACTATGAACTCCATCGTATGAAATATGGCGAATGTTCAACATAGTTGTGAATGTAAATGTGCTGTTTGGGTGTGGCTATGCAAGAGATCTATAAAAGGGTCTGATTAATTGATTGATTGATTGATTGATTGATTACAGAATTACAGGACATTACAAGCACAATTCAATACAAAACTGTTGAAGTGGAAGACACCATAGGCATGAAGCATTTCTACTTGTTTACAATAGGGCACATCATTTCCATGTCATCACAACATTTAGAGACCTACAAAAACTCACTTCTATATAGTCAAAAGAAGCATATACTGTATCATAAAGGAGGTAAAACAGGGCGTTGGTGAGGGAATCAGATTTTATGCTGGTCAACTTCAAATTGCAGCCGTCTGTAAGTGACCTTTGAGAGTGGATTTGAATGAGTGAAGCAATTTAAAGGGGAACTCCACCCATTTTCAATATTTTACTATGTAATTGATGTACCTACAAGGTGTTGTGTGGACATGGTAAAAACGTTCCCCCATTCTGTGTTCCCAAGAAATGGAGGTCTGAAGAAAACCACTAACATGGTTAAACATCTTGATGACATCATAAAGATGTATTTCCATCATGTTAATAGATTTCTTTAGACGCTTCTTTTTTTGCGTTTGCGTACAGTTTTTATTTATTTTTAAAATATTGTTTTATTTAAACAAATGGGCGGCTACATTTTCCAAAACAATATTTTAAAAATAAATAAAACTGCAAATGAAATCCCACAGTCCTCTCACGTATTCCGAGGACAATATCAGTCACCAGAAAATAGACCAGAAAATAGATTGGTTGTTTTCGAATAATCTGTCATGGTTAAAATGGAGTTTTAAGTTATAATGGGTTTCTATGGGATGGAGCTGGAGGCACTAAAATGAACATCAAATATCTAAATACTGAAAGGAGTAACTGTCTGGTGTGTTCACATGAGGCTGAGTAGACCATAAAATGACCAAAAGTTTTTTTGAAAGTGGAATACCCCTTTAAGGAATCTAGTTCATTGGTTGAGTTTTTTAATCATGTTGTTGGCCATTTTATCCCTGGAACGATTTACCTCCAGGATGGAACATATAGTCTGTGTGTAAGATGAGTGCTAAATCTATGAATAATTCACATTGTCATGACATCAATAGGGCTGTTGAAAATAACGACTTAATTAGTCAAATTAACTTTGAGGTTAATTTGATTAAAAATGTTAACGCAATTAACTCATGTGGACGCTGAGTCAACACTTTCTCATAGAAAAGAATGGGCAGAGGTTTTACGGGGACATGCTGTATAGCTGTGTGTCTCCCTGTAACCAGGGCCATAGAGTACAGTTCAAGAGATCTACAGGCATCCAGGGCTTGTAGATCACCCATTTTGATAAATATTTAAGCAAAAAACATGTCTTTTTCTTTTTCAAATGTTCAAATCATATAATGGAAATTAGCCATATTTTGGACATAGTTTGAATGGTGATTAATCATGATTAAATTAATTTTGAAACTGTGATTAATTTGATTACATTTTTTGTGCATTCAACAGCCCAAGAAATCAGTAAAGTGATTGTACAAGTTTGTAAATGAAAGCGATTGCAGCAATTTTCCTTTCCTTAAAATGTGTTTTATGGTCAGCAATTACAAGGACACCAAATAAAATGACAATCTTGTGTCGACTACATTCTGGTATGTTATATCTGCAAAGTGTATTACAAAACAGATATTCAGTGGATTATATTATAGATATAGTGTGTGTGTGTGTGTGTGTGTGTGTGTGTGTGTGTGTGTGTGTGTGTGTGTGTGTGTGTGTGTGTGTGTGTGTGTGTGTGTGTGTGTGTGTGTGTGTGTGTGTGTGTGTGTGTGTGTGTGTGTGTGTGTGTGTGTGTGTGTGTGTGTGTGTGTGTGTGTCCTCCACAGTGACCAGCAGCAGATATCTCAGCAGGGTTCCAGTGGTCAGTCAGCTCAGGAACATCAAACAGAACTGGATTCCACATTTAAGGCATGTCAATGTACAACAACAGCTTTACTTCATCTACACAAACACACCCTAGGTGATACTTACACTTAAATGAACAAAGCAGACATAGAGGTGTGCAAAGTGCACACGATTCCATCTTTTAAACCTTTACAACAGCTTTGCGAGCACGAACATTAAAATGCTTGCGCAGGGTATGCATTTTCGGGAACACCACTCCGGGTTGGCTGAAAAATGGCAACTTCCAGGGAAAGTTAACAAACCGCAAGTCCCGCCTTTTGATAGTCTCTCTGGGGTACCCTGTCCCCAGGCTTTGATAGGGACTTTAAGATTCCAAGCTAGGCCGTGGACAAGACGAGCATATGTGGGCGTGGTCCGTCGCCGTTGCAACAGAAGCCCAACATGGTTAAGAAAGCAGCCGACGTCGACGAGGCCACACCCTTCCCAATGATGTCACTGATTCCCATCGTGACACGTCTATGCAGCACGTGACAAAAGTGGTTGCCATGGTGACTCCTACACAGCACGTGTCAAATGTAAACAAGAAAGAAAGAAAGAAAGAAAGAAAGCTTATTGGATTCCCGCTGGATAGCAAATAGGATTTGTTCCAAAGTTTTATATGGGAGTCATATAGGATTTTTTAAACTAGGGTCAATATCATTCTATGAACCATGTCTTGAATTAACAGAAAGGACGATTTAAGGAAATCCATTAATTAGGACGAAGTGAAAATTACCACACTATAATTTGGGTGCCGTGAAAAGATCTAATTTCACTTTTGGATCACAGGCAAAAAGTATATGATGGCCACTGGCCAGTAGATGTCATTATATAAGCACATTCCATGCAAACAAACTAACAATCCATGAATCTCACTCACCTCTCGTCCACGTTGTGACACGACGCCAAGAGCTGCGTTTTGCCGTCCTAGGAGAGGGTCGGACGGCCGCGAGGCTTATATATCGAGCACAGAGCAATTGATTACGTCGGTCGAAGGTCTCACGTTGTTCCAATCTTAAATAGGCTAATGTCTCAGCACAGATGTAAGCCTGGGGACAGAGGCTACACAACATGAATACATAATGAGTTGATCACAATAGATACAAGCAGGTCTAGTACCAAAGCATTTTTTCACCCCCAGAAAATATTTCATCCAGAAAAAGTATTTCCTAATAACACTGCTCCAATTGCCATTAAAACACCCATCATATAAATACTGTATATATGCTAAGCTCAGTAAATTAAATGTCTTGGTGAACACTGCTACATGGCCATTATAATTATGGATCAGAATCAGAGAATCAGTCATTACTGTCAATTAAAGGATGGAAAGAAAAGAGAATATGTGTGTATGACACAAATGAAAATAAAAGATCATGAATGTGATATGTAAATATGTAAAAAAGACAAAATATATATTATGACATCTTCTCTCTCTCTCTATCTCTCATGACAATCCATTCCATTCAATTCCAATCAATCCAAGTTTAAACATAATTCGATTATTATGTGTTTCAGCCGCTTGCAGAGAAACTCATACCACTTGTGGAGAAAGAGATGAAGAGGTTCCAGAAGGTTCTGACAACAGATTACGTAGAATGCTTAGAGAGTCAGGAGGAGGAGGGAGAGGAGGCAAGAAGCATCACAGAGGCAGCTCTGGTGATCACACTGCACCTCCTGAGGAGTCTGAAGATGGAGGAGCAGGCTGACACCCTGATGATGAGTAGGAAAGACTATACAATATCTATACAATACAATAATCTTTAACATAAATCTTTGATTATGGGGATCAGTAGGAAAGTATTTCAGAAAGTCTTATATAGTGTTAATAAGGTGTTTACTCTTTAAAATGTTAATGCATGGCAATAAATGGTTCTATTATTACTATCTAAGGTCACATTAACATACACTCACTGGAGTCTTCTGTTCTTTGGTCATGTAGAAACTCTTGCTCCTGTCAGTCGACGACAACTCAAGTCTTATCTGAAGAAGAAGTGTCAGAATGTGTCTGAGTGGATCTCTAAAGAGGGAAACCGAACCCTTCTGAAGCAGATCTTCACGGAGCTCTACATCACAGAGGGAGGCAGTGGAGACGTCAATAAAGAACATGAAGTCAGACTCATTGAAGCAGCTTCCAGGAAACCAGCCAGTGAGAAACCACTCAAATGTGAAGACATGTACGAACCCTTACCTGGACAAGATGGACCAATCAAAACGGTGATGACAAAGGGAGTGGCCGGCATCGGTAAAACAGTGTTAGCTCAGAAGTACGCTCTGGACTGGGCAGAAGACAAATCCAAACAGAAGGTCCACTTCTTGTTTCCACTCACTTTCCGAGAGCTCAACCTGATGAAGGAGAAGTACAGCTTGGTGGAACTCCTTCAGCATTTCTTTGGTGGGATCAAGAAACCACTTATCTGCAGCTTGAAGGAGTTCCAAGTCATGTTCATCCTCGATGGATTAGATGAACTGAGGATTCCTTTGGACTTCCAGAACACTGAGATTGTAACTGATGTCACCAAGCCAGCCTCGGTGGACGTGTTGCTGACAAACCTCATCAGAGGCAACCTGCTTCCCTCTGCTCGCATCTGGATAACCACACGACCTGCAGCAGCCAATCAGATCCCAGCTCGCTATGTTAACAGAGTGACAGAGGTGAGAGGATTCACCGATCTGCAAAAGGAGGAATACTTCATCAAGAGATTTGGTGAGGAGGAGCAGGCACTACCAGTCATCTCCCACGTCAAGAGATCCAAAAGCCTTCACATCATGTGTCACATCCCAGTCTTCTGTTGGATCACTGCCACAGTTCTGGAGGACCTGTTGAAGACAGACGTGAAGGGATCTCTACCAGAGTACCTGACTGAGATGTACCTCCACTTCCTGCTGGTTCTGTTCAGACAGAAGAGTGTTAAATATCACGATGGAGCTCAGACACAGTCCGACAAGACTGCAGAGAATACCAAGATCTTTCGGGCTTTGGGAAAACTGGCATTCGAACAGCTAGAGAAAGGCAACCTGATCTTCTATGAAGAAGACCTGAGAGAATGTGGCATTGATGTCCGAGACGCCTCTGTGTACTCTGGAATGTTTACGCAGATCTTTAAACGGGAGAGAGGGCTGTATGAGGATACAGTGTTCTGCTTCGTCCATCTGAGTGTCCAGGAGTTTCTGGCTGCTCTTCATGTCTTTCTGTCTTTCGTACAGGACGGTGTCAACCTACTGTCAGAAGAAAAACAAACAAGTTCTCCTCTGCCCAACTTAAATATCCTCTACCAATGTGCTGTGGAAGAGGAATGTGCTGTGGAAGAGGAATGTGCTGTGGAAGAGGAATGTCCTGTGGAAGAGGAATGTCCTGTGGAAGAGGAATGTGCTGTGGAAGAGGAATGTGCTGTGGAAGAGGAATGGGCTGTGGAAGAGGAATGTGCTGTGGAAGAGGAATGTGCTGTGGAAGAGGAATGTGCTGTGGAAGAGGAATGTGCTGTGGAAGAGGAATGTGCTGTGGAAGAGGAATGTGCTGTGGAAGAGGGATGTCCTGTGGAAGAGGAATGTCCTGTGGAAGAGGAATGTGCTGTGGAAGAGGAATGTGCTGTGGAAGAGGAATGTGCTGTGGAAGAGGTATGTGCTGTGAGAGTCCAATCCTTACAGAGTCTAATCCTGCCCAACTTAAATCTCCTCTACCAAAGTGCTGTGGACAAGGCCTTACAGAGTCCAAATGGACACCTGGACTTGTTCCTGCGTTTCCTGCTGGGTCTCTCTTTGGACAACAATCAGAAACTCCTACAAAGGCTGCAGATACAGACAGGAATCACCTTCCAGACCAATAATGAAACCGTCAAGTACCTCAAGGAGAAGATCACAGAGAATCCATCTCCAGAGAGAAGCATCAATCTGTTCCACTGTCTGAATGAGCTGAATGATCATTCTCTAGAGAAGGACATCCAACAGTACCTGACGTCAGGACGTCTCTCCACAGACAAGCTCTCTCCTGCTCAGTGGTCAGCTCTGGTCTTCATGTTGCTGTCTTCAGAAAAGGAACTGGACGTGTTTGACCTGAAGAAATACTCTGCTTCAGAGGAGGCTCTTCTGAGGCTGATGCCTGTGCTCAAAGCCTCTAAGAAAGCTCTGTAGGTTCACTGATAAATAGTGATATTTCAGATCATATGATCAGTCTTTAACAGAAAAACTAATTCATGAATGCTTTACCACTGTTTCTTCAGGTTGAGTGGCTGTAACCTGTCAGAGAGATGCTGTAAGGAGTTATCATCAGCTTTCAGCTCCAGCTCTAGTCTGAGAGAAGTTGACTTGAGCAATAATGACCTTCAGGACTCTGGAATCCACCTTCTGGCTGTGGGACTGGGAAGTCCACACTGCATGTTGGAGAGACTCAAGTCAGTATAACTGTTTTCAATAAAGCTAAACGTGATGATTTTTTCCATGTAATATTGTGAAACCTGTGTGTGTGTGTGTGTGTGTGTGTGTGTGTGTGTGTGTGTGTGTGTGTGTGTGTGTGTGTGTGTGTGTGTGTGTGTGTGTGTGTGTGTGTGTGTGTGTGTGTGTGCGCAGTTTGTCAGGATGTCTGGTCACAGAGAAAGGCTGTTCTTCTCTGACCTCAGCTCTGCGCTCCAACCCTTCCCATTTGAGAGAGTTGAACTTGACCTTCAATCATCCAAGAAGATCAGGGAAAGCAATGCTCTCTGCTGTTGTGAAGGATCCACGTTGCAAACTGGACACTCTGAGGTATGAGGATTGCACCTCCTTGTCAGAATCCAGGAATCAGGCGTGCAAACTTGTAGCTTTTCAGCGAAAAGCTCACTTCTGTGATTCGTGCAAATCCGTTGAAAAAAAGTTTGAGGGGGGTAGGGGGGTCAGACGATCGCTGGTGTTGATCTCTTAAGAGTATTAGACAGAGTCGTGAAACTCAATTTACTTCAAGGGGGCCAGTCCAATGGCGGCTCCTCTACATAGACTTCTACTAAGAATGGGGACAAGAAATAGGGACAAGCATGCATCAGGCATCAGATCTACAAGCCCTGAATATGTTATGCTGTAATGCATATGTGGGCTTGTAGATCAACTATTTAACTTAACTATTGAAAAAGCAAACTTTTTGACCCAGATCATTTTCCTTTCTTAAATGTTAAAATCCTTTGCTTTATTTAGCACAGAACAACGTTTTTAATATTTCTTTTTTGTTTCACACACAGCCTGCATAGTACCTACCATGTACCATGCTAAGTACAGTACATGTTTGCAATTGAATAAAAAAGGTGCATTTTATTTGGTTTGATGCAATCAAATGCAGCCTTTTTCAAATGTATCTGAAGGAATTCTTGCGTTGGAATTTATATTTGGCCTACTGTAAAAAAAAAAAAAAAAAAAAAAAACGTGACTTAAATGCATGTCAGCTCATGATATCACTATTACTTTTAATATCTTTCTTACTATCATGATTCTTAAATGTAGTATAATCCTAGTGTTTTCCCACCCTTTGGCAGTCTGAAAACCCTCAAATGTTCAACTTTTTTCCGCACACTGTCACCTTTTTCACCCTTGCCCAGTTTACACGTCTGAGGAATAACGGGGCACAGGTCTCCACCAGCTCAGGTCATGTCACCCTGCGAGGGCAACAGTCACCCTCACAGGGTGACTGTTACATCACCATGTGAGGGTGACGTAACAGTCACCGGTCACTGGTGAGTGGTGACTCACCAGTATGGTGGCGACTATGATTCAGATTTACCCCTGCAGGCAACTGTTATGCGGGTGACGTAACCGTTGCACGGAAAGACGTACGCACGAACAGACGTAGGGACGAAAGGGGGGTGAAACATAGTCAACACCTTACGGTGGAGACAACTAGGTGGTGAATATGATATAAAATATCAATAATCAGGTGATCAATATGCTGTAGATAAAAAACAGGTGATCAATATGCTAAGTGTGAATATCTCTGTGTCTGCAACAAATAGTGTTGCCACAGGTCCCGGATTTTCCTGATTGTCCCGGATTTTCATGGTCTGTCCAGGAAAAAATAAAATAAATCCTGGACACTTGAATGTCCCGGATTTTTATACATGGTCAAAAGTATTTTTTTCTAGAGACTAGAGACCGCAACTAACCTGACTTGCGTCACTCACAGTCTCAGATCAGTATGATAGTCCTATTAAATTGTAGCGTGCCTGTACGTACCAGTGTTGCCAACTTGGCACATTTGTCGCTATATTTACCTCTTTTCCAGACCCCCCTACCGCCAAAATGAGTGGAAAACTCCTGAATCTAGATAACTGAGATGAGAAAAATGAAAACTGGACTGCTCCAGAAAGAGTTGAAAATTAATGGTTAAGTAGCCTAATTATTAATCTGATATGTAAAAGAGTAATAAAATAATGAGAGCAGTAACATTTCAGTGTAAAAGTGTGATATATTTCTGGGTTAGATGTTTAAAGAGGTGCGTTGCTTCTGACCAAAAGGCCGATAATCGCCGCCGATAATAGGCCGCAGATTGGATGGTCAAAATGTCCAGGATTTTTGTCAGACACATGTGGCAACCCTAGCAACAAATATCTTGAGCAGCTGACGAATCAAAATGTAGTAATGTTGTAAGGAGTGTGTAGGCACTGTGATTGGCTAGTTGCTGTAATTGACTGCCCAACCCTTGTCCTAAACCTAACCTCAGTAAAACTATGCTTGCCTGTGGGCATGCTACAACCTGCATTGGAATGTGGCAGTAGTAGTCTTGCACATGTGACACCTGTTGTGCACACTGCACAGTGCACACACTATGCCAATAGGTTGAGTACAATGATGTCATAATGGTGATGTCATAGAGATGTTGTTGTACCTGTTGTCATAGTAACCTTATCAGTCCTGATCTGGTCCTCATTGATACACTACCATTGAAGTTCATCCAGATATCAGAAGTCACTCAGAGATTCTGTACATTTATACACATAGATGCTCAAATCCAATCCTATCAGTAAGTGAACAGTGGACAGTATGAGCTTGATGTCAATATGATCTACTAGCTTTAGAGAAGGACAGGACACAATGTTCTCCATCATTATATTATCATAGAGAATATTCAGGCCTGACTTTGTCTCTCCTCCAACTCCAGTGTGGACCACGGTGGAGAGTGTTGGCTGAAACCAGGTTTGAGGAAGAGCATGATGAGTAAGTTTATATTCACTTTAATATTAACACACTGACAGTGACTGTAATACAGTATGTGATATTAACACACTGACAGTGACTGTAATACAGTATGTGATATTAACACACTGACAGTGACTGTAATACAGTATGTGATATTAACACACTGACAGTGACTGTAATACAGTATGTGATATTAACACACTGACAGTAACTGTATCATTGTATGTCATCAAGTCACCATATAGCTGTCTGTCATGGACATGATGCTCCCTCTAGTGGTCACCTGTGGACATTACAGTCCATCTGTTAGCATTCAAAGCAGAGGATGTTTGTTACAGTAATGTGAGGTGAAATATTAACCTGGTGGTTAGACTCACTAGACTGTGGATATAATTAATACTGCATTCAATACAAAGTTCATATTATTGTGTAGAGTTAACAGGCAGCAATAGAGTTTAGACCTCACTTAGATCCAAACAGGAGTTTAGACTCAAATCCAGATTCAGACCTTGATGTTTTTAACCCAAATATTTGCTTCTGGGGGTCCCCTGGAACAACATATTTTCAGAAAGGGGTCGACGGTCCATTTAATAGATTTTTAGGGGTCCTTGGCATGAACATTTTGGAGAACGACTGACATAAACAGAGTCTGAAATGTGTAGAGTCGTCGTCAGGTCTGAATGGTTAAACGTTTACTCAAAGGTAAAATTACTAACATTATATGATGCAATGATTGTTAACTTTGTTTTGTGTTGTTCCTCTCATCAGATGTGTGTGAACTCACACTGGATCCAAACACAACACACAGAAACCTCCATCTGTCTAAGAACAACAGGAAGGCGACCTGGGTGAAAGAGGATCAGAACTACCCTCCTCATCCACACAGATTTAAGGCCTGCCATCAGGTGATGTCCAGAGAGACACTGAGTGAACGCTGTTACTATGAGGTACGGTGTACAGGAGTGATTGATGTAGCAGTGGCACACAGACAGGATGATGACATTTTGTTTGGAAATAATGATAAGTCCTGGAGTCTGGAATGTGATGGCTATAAAAACAGTTACTCTGTGAGGCACAATAATAAGGACACTGTCCTCCCTGTCAGTCCCTCCTCCTCCTACTCCAACAGAGTCTCAGTGTATGTAGACCATGCTGCTGGCACTGTGTCCTTCTACACAGTGTCCTCCTCTGACACACTGACACACCTGCACACCTTCCACACCACCTTCACTCAACCTCTCTATGCTGGATTCTTGGTGAGGTTGGGCTCAGTGTCTCTGTGAGTCACAACTCGTCACATTACAACATTCTTTGGAATAATACAGACATATTAATAATTATAATATCAATAATTTACATCAATACGCTCTGAGAAGCCTGCACACTCCTCAGTGTGTATTCATGTGTGTATTCACATTATTGATATTGTAAGTATTAATGTCTGTATTATTTTTAGAAGAAGAACATGTTGTAGGGTCTCCTTACAACTCCTTGGGTCCAAACGGACACAAGAGTTAACACTAAAATGGTCTTGACCCTTTGTGTGATCTAGTCTATTGACTTACTTGTGTTAAATCACTATTGGGACAACGTGTGTCAACGTGTAACAAGACATCACACTGACTGTTTGAACCCAAGGAGTTGCAAGGTGAGGGACCCCCTGCAATCCCCTGAATGACGCCTGGGGGGGTCCCCAGATGCCTGTTTTAAAAGACACTTTTGTTTGGAGTAATGTGTCAGAAATACTGTACAGAGAAAAATGTTTATTTAAAAATAAAATTGTATATTTTTTCCATTAATGTTTGCTTTCTCTTATTAATATGCGTTCTGTACAGTATGTACCATGTCTTAGACATTTGAAGTATTTCAATACACTTAGGTATATTTCTCAGGATAGTCTACTTAATTGTTATAATCTTGTAACAGGTTTTAGTGGTATACGTACTCAAGAGTATTGTTGTTATTATTATTACCAGGGGGGTATTTCGCGAACTTGGGGTTTGTCTTAAATCCAGGATTTAAGACAAAACCAGGCTTATTAAAGCCTGGTCTGTACAGCTTGCGTTATTCTGATCCACTAAAGACAAGTAAGGCTTAAAACGGGAGGATTTAGCAAGCCAGGATAGTCAAGTCTGGCTCAAAGCACAGCTTGGCCTTTTCTTTCTAGACCCTTTTGATAAAACGCAGAATTATTGATCCTTCTTCTTCGGGTATTATGGAAGCTGGCATCCTTAATAGTTGCATTACCGCCTCCTTCTGTATATCTTACTTAGTAGAATAACTTCACTCTATCCCACAGGCTTACGGCTACATTGATGCAAGGACTTAAGCGTCTAAGACAAATGCTAAAATAAATATTTCCACACTCACTCAAGAGGGGCCACAATGCATATTACTGTCATTGCACAAATAGAGCTTGTTGATAGTCTGTTTTTGCTATATTTAAATTGGAATACTGAATATGTTGGCTATTTTTCAATTGGAATCCTTAAAAGTAACTTTTTTCAACTTTCGTGAAATAGGCCCCAGGTGTCTGAGCCACCCCAGTGTTTTTTCTTCTTCTCCATCAAATACAGCCGTTCATTTTAAAGGGGAATTCCACCCATTTTAATGTTTTTTTTCTGAGAGTGTACAAATGCAACCAAATCATTTGATGAACCCTAAGGGGTTCATTCGGTTCTATTTGTACATAATAAATGGAGGTCTAAAGAAATCCATTAACATGGTGAAAATACATCTTGATGATGTCATCAAGATGTTTCACCATGTTAGTGATTTTCTTCAGACCTCCATTTCTTGGGAACACAGAATGGGGGAACTTTTTATCATGTCCACCCAGCACCTCTAGGGTATACGAATGACATATTAGAATGTTGAAAATGGGTGGAGTTCCCCTATAACCAGTCAGTTTTCACCAAACTTGGTGATATGGTAGAGGACTATGAAAAACGATGAAGACGCAAAGCCCACCACCGTTGTAAGCAACCTGGTTAATGAAAGAGACCTAGACCTTAGTTTAAAGCTACTGTCAGTTGTGGACACCATTTACAGGCTCGGCCCTGATCCAAGTCTGCTCGGATACAAGTCGGCCCTGATTGCAATGAGCGGTCAGCCCAGTGTCTAATGCATGCAGCTTCATGTTTACATTCATCCTGATGTGAAGGGACTTTGATTTTTGGTGGAAAATTACTTTTTAGCTCTTTGCCTGGGACGTCCTGGTATCCTGTGTCTATGTGTTGAAACACAGTCCAGTCCAGTTTTACATCAATGCCCAAGACATTTAAAGATACTATACTAGTTTGGGGTCGAACGTTCCACAGCTTTGGACTGAGATTTCTTCACTTTTTGGAATTTTGGACCGACTGTTCTACACTCTCCACGGGGCCAACTTCAATCAGGGCTGAGTTCTGGACTAATTACAGTGTGGAGTATATATGCATAGTTTCATTATATAGATATATTCCACTGTTATGTTAGTAGTTTATGTATGATTCATGATAACTAGTCTTGATGTGACTCCATGGATTTGTTCTTGTTTAATGAAAGTCACTCTGGATTAAGAGTGTCTGATAAATGGACAAGGAAGAAACTCCACCTCACACTTCTCAAAACGGCCTCACGGTGGCAGTATAACTACAACAGGACACTCCATCTAGATTAGAGCATAATAGTGTAACAATGCAACTACAGTAACCAAAACACTTTATATATTTGTGTTACATTTTCATCATTAGTCAGATTTCATCTGACAAAAGTAAATAAAAAGTTCAGTGTGCCCTAAAGCTTATCAATGGTGCACACTTGTAAGGTAAAATGGATTCCAAACCAGAGCCTTTGGAAATAGACAGAGTTGCTATACTGAGGGAGCAGAAAATAGTCTGGTCACGTGGTTCAGTGCGAACCAATAGACTCCAAGTTCTGTTTGTCACTATTCATAGAAGTCTTTGGACTGGCCCCATGAAATGAACAGAGTTTGCACTGTTGTAAATATAGTGGAAATAATACTTAAAAACAGTGCAAAGGTGTTCGGAGAAGGAAGCAACCAGGAGCAGCAGGGTCAAAGACGAGACACCCTTTTTTTTTGGGTACGGACACATAAAAGTACCATGACATGAAGAGGATTACATTTTGGATACATCAGGTGAAAGTACATGGTCCACTTTGTAATGTCAGTAACTTTTGATGAAAAAAAGAATTAAGAGCATAGGTGAAATAAGCTCATAAAGTCCATATTTGTCATTCAGTGTAAGAGTACGAACTACAATTTCAATGAAACATGTTTAAGTATTCATGTGAAAAAATAAACAAAGGTCTGTTTTAACTGTCCTGGCATAATTGTACAGGTGTTGGTCATGTTATATTAAAAGCACGTTGCAATACTCCTTTGTTTTGATATTCAAATCATTAGGGGACTTTTGTGCCCAATACTCAATTAATTACAGATCATTCAGTGTAATGAGATAAAGCTGGCCTTTTTAAACGACCAATCTAGTATATAGTCAGCTGAACACCTGTGCCATTGTTAGAAGAACTCCTGAAGACTTTGGAGGTGTTATCAGAAGGTGAGTTTCCCTCTCTGAAATATGTGATATATCCATGTTGTTATGATGTGGTACCAGTGGACACAAAATGAAATGTCATTCAGTGAAATGTCAAAAGTCACTTTTATAGTTGAAATTTAATGGAAACAAAAAACATGTCAATTTTAGGTTCAATGAAGACCTTAAACATAGCTGCTTACTATGACGTGCATTTCATTTATTTATTTTTATGTCATACACTATCTTTGCATTTTACTATATTACACCGAATTGTCACATCTTAGAAAATGGACTGAAAAGGAATGTTGTGTACGATTTCCTGAACAGAAAATATTAACCTTAAACAATAGACACTCTAAGCTACCCAAAAAAGTTAAAACATTTTGTAAGAGAATACTTTTATTTTTTTAGGCTTGGAAACGCTTATTCGTCTTTGACCCAACAGCATTATTTCGAAGTTTCCATGTTTATTGAAGTCTTGGAGTATCACAGCAACAGACCATCAGGCCTGCCGGCCTGACGGGACACACACAACACTGGCAGTACATACAGTAAAGACTTTATACATCATGTTGTGCTCCAACCCCCCAAAGTTAGAGGTGTCAAGAATCCCAAATTAGGCATTGTCCTTAACCACTTGTGACCAGGATGGCTCTTAGTTATTTCTGTAGAATGACAGCTGCAGGACTCCTTACTGTCCCAAGTAAGCTGCATTTTAGTGAAACAGCCAATTGTAATTATAACCAATATTGTAATGCGCAATGTGCAATGTATAATGTATAATGTGGTTCATAAATACACAACAGCACCTATTACTCTATGGTTGGCACAGGCTCTGGGCCAAACCAACTCCCAAAACAACAGGCTAAAATCAAGACCTGTCCTGGACACTAATCAGTAGGCTATAATCACTACTGATAGGACACAGACCTGCTTTTTGGCAGGTTAGAGTGTCAACCTTAGGATCACATTAAGAGTTCTTTCACACCAGGACTCTTTGTTTTGTTTAAAACAAATCATGCTCTGTGTGAAAGTACAACCTAAATGGTACTTATCAAAGAGAATAACAATAATTCCACACATATCATATTGCATTGAAGTTTGGGGCAATACCTACAAAACATTAACTAACCAAATATACATATTACAAAAAAAAGCGATACGTATAATACATAATGTAGATTACTATGAACCAACCAATGCATTATTCATACAGTCAAACTGTCTCAAATACAGAGAATTAGTGGATTTTAAAATTGCTCAATTCATGTATAAAGTCAATAATCACATGTTCCCGGACTGTATCCAGAAGTTGTTTCATAAAAGACATAGTAAATACAACCTTAGAGGAACATGTGTCTATTCAAAAAACAAAACAAGGACACTGGGCAAACAAAGATCCCTAACATTTGCAGGAGTAACCTTATGGAACAGCCTTAGTAAAGATCTAAAATTATGCAGCTCATTAAAATTATTCAAAAGAACACTTAAAAATAGCATGATTGAAAATTATGAAGTGGATTAATGTGAATTTAAAGTGAGTAAAATCAATTGGTTCCTAATTTTCATCTTATATCAGGCGACTTTTTTCTTTGCTATATTTAGCATTTCTTCTATTATTATTATTTTCTTTTTGTGACTGTCTTGTTTTGTTTCTTGTCTCGTATGTGTTTGTTTGTTTGTTTGTTTTTTGTTTCGTTCTGCCTTTGTTTGTTTCTTGTTTTTTTTTTTTTTTTGTTTTTTTTTTTTTTTTTTTTTTAGTTTCTACTTGTTTTTTTTTTTGTTTTTGTTTTTTTTTTGTAGCTAAATCCATTATTTGATCTATTAGAAGGGCAGGCACCTATAAGCTTTGGCTTCTGCCTACAGTCCCTTTTGGTCAACAAAAGAAAATTTCAGTACTGAACTGTGTATACTGGGGAAAAAAAAGACCAATAAATGAACTGAACTGAACCATATCAGATTTTCAAGCTATCCACATCCACACGCGGCTTGGTAAGTATGTACACCATGTAAGCTTGTAGATCTGTATATTTTTAGCATGCGCCACCACGCCAAGTTATGACCAGCGAAACAGAAACACATCAATTACCATGAATCCGCAGAATGTGAACATCAATGATAAGGCAGAGGAAAACAAGGATAAGCTCTGGAAGTTACTAAATGACCAACTATAGGCTGTAATCAGAAACTTAAAACCAAGTATTCCAACATACAGTAAACATTTTTACTGAAACCTCATCACAGACAAGCTTGATGTAGCAAAAATAATAATAAATATAGCTGCAAGCAGCAATAAAACGGGACCAAGCAAGCAGCAATAAGGAGTAAAAACAATACGCACAAATAAGCCATAGAAACATGGGAGCCTGAACTTCAGAAATACATCAGGTAATTATGGGAGCAGGGCAGGGTTTTTGAGCCCTGCCCTGACTGACTCACACATTGTAATCTGGTGTGACTGAGTGAATGATTGGTGAGCTGTGAGTGAGTGGTGAACTGAGCTATGAACTGTCATTATGACAACATGGCCGAATAGTGACAGTCAAACAGTGACAAAAACCAACATGGCCGAATAGTGACAACCACCATTACCATTAAAAAAAGTAAGTAAGCCTTGCCCAGCCATGAGGCCCATAGGGCAGGTGCCTATCTCCTGTTTCTATAGCATGAGGTAGCTTGATATACAAGTACACCCTCTGGACATGACGCTAGTATGACACAGGGTCTTACCCCCAATCCAACCCTTGATGCTGAGTGCCAAGCAGGGAGGCATTGGGTCCCGTTTTTAGAGCCTTTGGTATGACCCGGCAGGGAATCGAACCCCGGCCTCCCAGTCTCAGGGCGGACACTCTAACCACAAGGCCACTGAGCTGGTGAATGAGTAAATGATTGGTGAGCTGTGAGTCAGTGGTGAACTGAGCTGTGAACTGTCATTAGTGACAACATGGCCGAATAGTGATAGTCAAATAGTGACAAAACACAACATGGCCGAATGGTGACAACCACCATTACATTGAGTTTTACCCTGGGTTACACATAGAACCATGAACTTAGAAGTAGACGACCACATGAGATTGTGCATGATTGATTCATATTACTAGGTGTCAGTGCCGGGATTTGAACCCAGGAACTCTCAGTTCCAAGTCATGCACTCTACCAATGAGGCTACCCAACAGACACAAGATCTACTGGAAACAACACACACATTCAGTGGACTGCTTGGTCCCTTAAATATGCACAAATAAGCCATATAAACATGGAAGAAATACATCATGCGATTGAGGGAGCACAGCAGGTTTTTTGGAGACTCTGACTTTGTATTGTCAGCAGTGGGACTTGAACCCTCAATCTTGTGTTCCAAAGTCAGGCACCCTACCGACTGAGCTATCCAGGCACAATGATTTGCTTAGTTGTTGTCATCAATGAAACAACCCAACAACACGGCACCAAGCAGTAAGCAATATGAACAATATGCACAATTCAGCAATCCGAGGGTGGAGCTTAGTGGTCTCATTAATCAAGGAGCATGTGGAAACAAGTTCCACATGCTTATTCCTCTCACACAATCTAGCACAATGTACTTGCTCCAGTGTTGCCAGATAGAAACAAGCAGAAGAAGACTGTTCACAAAGCAGCAATTTTCATTGGCTTATAAAAACGCCATTTTTTGATGAAAACAAATTTGCTTCTGAACTTTTGTCCAGATGGGGCCAAAGTTCTCAAGTAGTAGGTGTCATGCAAATTGATCAAAAGCCAGGCAGAAAATCAGGCATGAGCATTTTTCAAACTGCTTAAAATGGCGGACACTCTGGGGGTGGAGCTTACCGGTCAAAGTTACAGATGTGTTTGACATGAATCAAGGGACATGTAGAAACAAGTCCCATGATTTTTGGCCGAACGAGGCCCGAGTTATGCTTGTTCAAATGTTTCAGTTTAAAAGAATTGCTATAGCGCCCCCGTTTGAGCAATTGGTGAAAGACTGGTTTTAGTGCTATTTGGCATCCTCCTCTACAAAACTGTAAAATCTCAGAAGCAGATTACGTTGCATGTGCAGATTAGGGGCAATAGAAGAATTTTCACAAACGAGCAATTTTCATTGGCTCATAAAAACATCATTTTTTTCACTAAAAACATGATTCACACCCATTCCATGTTTGTATGGCTCCAAAGTTCATGTGTAGGTCATTGTTATGTATTTTGATCAAAGATTGTAGGAGGAGATGCATTTTAACTGTTTTACATATAATTAAAGATGGCGGTTCATCTAAAGGTCAGAGGTCAAAAGTCAGAATACAAAAGTTGTTCGGCATAAGCAGACGCATAAGTGAATATAAGTTACATTTCTGAGAGTCAAGCAGTTCATGAGTCATGAGTGTTTAAAGTTTGCATTTTCAGTTGAGTGCTACAGCGCCACCATTTGACCAGTGGTCACGGGCTTCGCATCATCACCTTTTGGCATCACCCTCTACCAGATTACCAATTTTTGCGAAAACCGACTGCACGGTTCAGCCAGAACAGCTATTTTTGGCGGAAGAAGAAGAAGAAGAAGAAGAAGGAGAAGGAAAAAAGCAGTCAAATATAGCTGCAAGCAGCAGTAAAACGTGACCAAGCAAGCAGCAATAAGGAGTCAGAACAATATGCAGAAGAAGGAACATATTTTTGAGAAATTATCTGAGGGGGGTGCTTTTGCCCCGGGTCCATACAATAGTGAATGAATAAATGAAATGTAAAATTCCTACAGTAGCCTACATGTCAACCTGGCCTCCTACAACAAAACTGATAGCTTGGAGAATTACAGTACAATTCACGTACAACTAGAAGAAATTGTGAAATAAATGTGATTGGACACTAGTTAACAACAGTTGTTTAATGGCCACTTTGTTCAAGAAGTTAATCTAACATAATCTGGCACAATGTTTTAACCACTACACTGTTACATGAAATGATCAAGGCTTGTACAATGCAAAGCTTTCGTTGGGTAGGTTATAGCCTCGACACCCAGGCTTTCATTTTCGTCCGCCTTGCGCGAAAACGGAAAGCCTGGACTAACGCGCGTTGGAAAGTGGCCTTGAGGGGCGTGTCAACCTTCCGGGGTGGGCGTCGCTCTAAATGATGTGACGTAGAACAGCAGTGGAAGGGCGTGGGAGGGGCCGGAGATGACGACACGTTAGTGAGATCAAATCAGAGCGCAGCACTTCCGCCGTGTGGATCCCACGACACCCCCGCCCCCCAAGGCCAAAATCATTGAGGGCTAGACCAGGCTAGGTAGGTTACTACTGGAAATCTAGAATGTCGGGGTATGACCTGGCCGGGAATCGAACCCCGGTCTCCCAGTCTCAGGGCAGACACTCTAACCACAAGGCCACTGAGTTGGTGCCATTACCATTACATTGAGTTTTATCATCTCAATCACAGTGACATTTCCGTGAATGTCACTTTCATGATATGCGAGTGTAACTCAGTGCTATTGAGAAGTAGGCAGAAATGCATTGGACTCAAAGTAGGCGCAACACCGTCTCTAAATGGCTCTGGTGCGTTGCATACACTATATATATATATATATATATATATATATATATATATATATATATATATATATATATAAAAGGTGTCGGCGTTAACGCGAGTTTAACGCACTGACGATGGCTCTCCTCGGTGCGCCTGTACAAACCGTTTGTACAAATCGGTTTGTACAACGGTTTGTACAACACAGGTGCGGGCGTGTCATGCAAATTGATCAAGAATCCAGGCAGAAAATCAGGCATGAGCACTTTTCAAACTGCTTAAAATGGCAGACACTCTGGGGGTGGAGCTTACCGGTCAAAGTTACAGATGTGTTCCACATGAATCAAGGAACATGTAGAAACAAGTCCCATGATTTTTGGCCAAATGAGGCCCGAGTTATGGTTGGTCAAATGTTTCAGTTTCAGAGAATTGTTATAGCGCCCCCATTTGAGCAATTGGAGTAAGACTGGTTTTGCTGCTATTTGGCATCCCCCTCTACAAAACTGTAAAATATCAGAAGCAGATTACGCTGCATGTGTAGATTAGGGGCATTAGAATCATTTTCACAAACAAGCAATTTTCATTGGCTCGTAAAAACATAATTTTTTCACTTAAAACAAAATTCACACCCATTTTCATATTCGTATGGCTCCAAAGTTCATGTGTAGGTCATTGTTATGCATTTTGATCAAAGATTGTAGGAGAAGAGACATTTTAACTGTTTTACATATAATTCAAGATGGCGGTTCATCTAAAGGTCAGAGGTCAAAAGTCAGAATACAAAAGTTGTTCGGCATAAGCAGACGCATAAGTGAATATAAGTTACATTTCTGAGAGTCAAGCAGTTCATGAGTTATAAGTGTTTAAAGTTTGCAATTTCAGTTGAGTGCTATAGCGCCACCATTTGACCAGTGGTCACAGGCTTCGCATCATCACCGTTTGGCATCACCCTCTACCAGATTACCAATTTTCGCGAAAACCGACTGCACGGTTCAGCCAGAACAGCTATTTTTGGCGGAAGAAGAAGAAGAAGAAGAAGAAGAAGAAGAAGGAGAAGGAGAAAAGCAGTCAATAACAATTAAGTGACCAAGTCCACTTCGTGGACTGCTTGGTCACTTAATAACAATGAAGTGACCAAGTCCACTTCGTGGACTGCTTGGTCCCTTAATGATAATAAGTGTAGTGGAGGGGGATGCATATTTTGACTAGTCAATTAGCTGCTTAGACACAACAACAATGTTCAGAATGTGGAAGGGTAACAAATCTGCTCTCTGTCGTCACAACACAGAAAACCACAGCATGACAAACAGAGCAAGTTGAAAAACCAGAATACAGAGGATGCAGGTTGTGGAGGCGTGTCCTCCATCCAGTTTTAACAGGAGATGACGATGGATGATTAGATGGCTTGGTCCCTTAATGATAATAAGTGTAGTGGAGGGGGATGCATATTTTGACTAGTCAATTAGCTGCTTAGACACAACAACAATGTTCAGAATGTGGAAGGGTAACAAATCTACTCTCTGTCGTCACAACACAGAAAACCACAGCATGACAAACAGAGCAAGTTGGAAAACCAGATTACAGAGGATGCAGGTTATGGAGGCGTGTCCTCCATACAGTTTTAACAGGAGATGACGATGGATGATGGACAGACAATGTTTCCTGAACTCAGAGTGACTGAGTGGCAAAACAAGTTGCCCTCCATAGGAATACACTGTTGTGGCAACGGTTTGGTTTACATTCACTCTAAACACTGAAAAATATATATTTCAAACAACTTTTTTTTCATGGGTCTATAGTAAGACTATGGTAAGTAATGAAAATACCTTTTTTTTTTGCTCCCATGTTGGAATGCCCCGCCCTAAAAACAGCTAAAATCCTTAAATCTAATAAAGCAGCAAATAATAATATTAATAAAATAACACTCTAATCTCTTTATTTCTCTAATAACTAAAACTTGGTTTGAACCTCGGTTGGAGAAAAAAAAAGTAAAAATGTCATTTAAAATCATTAGAGTGAATGTAAACCTGGAGCCACAACAGTGTATTTCTATGGAGAGCAAGTTGTTTTGCCACTCACTCGGTGGGCGTTGCGTTCCCACACTCTCTATAGTGTGTGCGTGTGCGTGTGCGTGTGCGTGTGCGTGTGTGTGTGTGTGTGTGTGTGTGTGTGTGTGTGTGTGTGTGTGTGTGTGTGTGTGTGTGTGTGTGTGTGTGTGTGTGTGCGCGCGCGTCATCTTTAATCTGAAAGTGATATTACAGGTTTTACTGTCTAAACTTAATCTCTCCATCTGGTTTCCAGTCAACTCCACTCCCACTAGTCACTGCCATCAACACATCACTGAAACTATCATACAGTACATCTTTACACAGGCTGTTGCATATAAGCATGTGACACTAGCAGGCTATGTAGGTAAAAGCTTGACCCTTGAAGGAGACTCTCTCTCCAGCTCTCCAGCCAGATGGCTCGAATTACAGCATTTTCTGCTTTTTTCCCCCTCCTGGTTCTATGGATTTCAGATTCCTACCTGAACTCACCCTGGATTTTACACCAGGAGCAGATGGAACGATACCAACGATACGGCGACACAAAGGAGGAATTCCACAGCGACTTTTTCCTTCTGAACGGCTCTGAACGGAAACACATCTCCTTTGGATCAGCGGCGATCCACAGCTTACTGACATCTAACCACGATCGGAAGAATAAACCCCCGGGTGGCAAAATCGATCGCAGAGCCGTGATTGTTCTTTGTTTATTAATGGCAGGAGATGTAGAACTAAATCCAGGGCCTAATCCCCGTCTACAGGCAGAACAGCAGCAGCAGCTTTCCAGCCAGGAGGACTTGGACACTACAGTGGATCAACAGTGCGGTGACCAGGATGCTCCCCTCCACACCCCTACCTCCAGACCTGACCACGCATCTCCCCTCCCTCCACCCGTCACCTGTCCGACCTCACCACCACCACCACCACCACAGCCAACCAGCCTGGATAAAGGACCCCTCCCCACAGCTGCAATCACACAGATGGTTCATACCGGTAAGACAAACATCCTAAGTTTCTCTGAAACAGTGTTGTTTTGTTGACTAAGACTAAGACTAAAGACTAAGTCGACTAAGGTTTTTGATATTTAGTTGACTAAGACTAGACTAAAAAAATGAATTTCAGAAGACTAAATGGAACTAAAAGACTATATATGTCTTATTGCAAAAGACTAAGACTAAATCAAATATTCTAAAAAAAACAAAAAAAACAACAACACTGCTCTGAATCCAAACTTGTTCATTCTAACCAAAGACCCTAAGATTGAGAACTACACCATCATTAGAAATGACAGAAACAGGGGACCCTGCTGGGCTAGTGGTAAATGGTGCATTTACATACATTGTGCAACACTTCACACACACATTCATACACTGATGGCAGTGGAAACCATGCAAAGTACCTACTAGCACATCAGGAGCAATCAGGGATTCAGTGTCTTGCTCAAGGAAACTTCGACAGTGACTCTGCGGGAGCCCGGGATCGAACCGGCTTGCGGTTACCATCCGATGACTCTACCCCTGAACCCACTGCCGCCCAGTGGTCCAGGCGTATGCCACATATATGCTCTGGCCTGACAACATGTCACATGTTTACTTTGAATCCTATGAATCCTATTCATGCTGACCTTTGCTGCATGTCTCCCCCCTACTCTCTGCCCCTCTGTTTTGAGCATCATCACTATCAATAAGGCAAAAAAAAAAAAAAAACACACAAACAAGAAATGACAGAAACATTGCTCGTACCAATTTGCAGCATGATGAACTTGAAACTGTGTGAGTTGTCAGTATTAGTGGGCACTGCATGCAGACCACTAGATCAGCAGGGTTTTACAACACTCTTGAGGGATGCTTAGCTGAGGTTGAATGTGTAGAGAAAGTCCTGCTTGGTGATGTGAATACAGATGTTCTATACAAGGAAGCACCTGTGTTTACGCCATTCAGTATCAACTAAACCCACGAGAGTATGTTATTATTTTACTCAAACTGTCATTGATCTCATTCTGACCATAACTCCAGAATCTTATTGTACCATATGCATGTGTGGCAGGGTGGTGTAATTTGGTCCGACTACGCCACCTAGGGAATTGCGCCCCAGGAAATAATTACTGTGATACACTGAACACCCAGAACACATGAGTGAATCCTCAACACAAGTTCGTTACGATAATTAGGCAGGCAGAGACGTAAATATGAAAATACAGATCTAGTTTATTTAATTTAATATTCAGTTAACTGATAGTTTAAAAATACATAGTTACAATAATCTAAAACAACAACATTATATAAATCTACTTCCAACTCTGATAAAATAGGTTAGGATACAAACAGGATAAGAACACTAGTCAGTGTAGGCCACTTATTGCACTAATCCCGGTTATGTCTCACAGAGTGAGGAAGGAGGCGGGCAGGCCGACAAGCCCACAGTGTGGCAACCCCGTAACAAAATACACAGCAAATCATAGAAAATAATAGAAAACACAGCAAATCATGAAAACACACAAAATAACACAGCAACAAGGGGGTCACACCTACTAGCTATCCCCTGCACCCACATCACTCTCTCCCCCTCCCCAGAGCAAACCCTGATAGTACTAAAGTGCACTATGTGACAATGTTCATCCCGACAGTACTCACGCTTCCTCCCAGGATGGGACTAACAGTCTCTGTGTGCCGGGACGGCGGTAGCACTGCCCGGTTCGCAGAACTGATGGCCTTGCGGCCCAGACGAATTTAGCAGCACTGACAGGTTGGCGGCACTGGCCGATTTGCGGGTTGGCAACACTGCCGGGTTGGCAACACTGATCGGCTGACAATGCGATGATGTGGAGGACTGTGAGATGATGAGCTCTTATTATATCCAGACAAACAAATAGAAGCAAAACGGCAGGTGTGGTCTTCCTGTGAACAACAAAGGGTCGCATCAGACTCTACTCTACTATGGTTTGCTGAAGCAAGAACAGAGAGAGAGAGGCAAAACCAAACTTACCGCTCGCAAGTAGGCAACACAACACACGATGCGTTCACTACGGCGGCAGCCGGTACGGTAGAAGCAAAACACTGTAACAACACAAGCCCATGTTATATTCACTTGGCATCACAGGACGCCAAACGAGTACAAGTATGCTGCAGAAAAGGAGGACCACCAACATACCTGTTGGTGTGTGTCGTTGTACACACATCCAGTACTACTCCAAACGGAGCATAAGTAGAAGTTGGATGTAGCCCCGAGGCTAAAAAGACAACGAGAGTTCACAGTCACGTATGAGGCCACAAATATAGCAACTGCAGGTAAAACGTGTAAACAGCAAGATGGATAACATACCTGCACAGAAGTGCAAAAGGACGCGTATCTCCAATTGTTTGGAGAGGCAGAGAGACAGAACGCTTCTCTCCAACAAGGAAGCGTATGCACGCACCAGCACAGCCAGAGGCAGAGAGACAAACAGCTCACGCTCGTACGAGCGTGGTCCAAATGAACAGACTAATGAGGTAGGTGGAGGTGGGCAGTGAAAGGTGGGCAGTGACAGCGTGGGAACGTCACGCCCATCCTGCCACACAGGCTTAGGAACCATTTTCTGATTTTCTGCAGCATTTTACTGTGGTTTCTGAACTTGACAACAGAGTCCTTCTATGAGACACAGACTGGTTTCTGAACTGTCTGCCCTCATATGAGACACAGACTAGAAAAAATGTGGTATTTTATCATGAACATTGGTTGAAATGTGGTGAAATGATCCTTTAAACTCTGTGTATTCTATAGCAGGATTAATTAACATTTATTTTGCATTTATTGAGTTAAACACACGTTGCTTTGACTTATTGATGAACTTCATCTTTTCTCACCAATCAAACAGGCTGCAAATTCTTGCTTTTGTTTCACAGGTATGTCCTGGATGCTCTGCCTGTTCAGTGCCGTCTAAACTAACCAAAAAACAAAGTCTTCACATACAACTACTTTAGAAACGATTTAACATTTGACTACATATGGATGGAATATGGTAGCAGGGGCAACATTGCTTCCATTGGTTCGCATTCTCCCATAGTCTGTATAATACATGATACACACTATAGCAAACATGTAAATGCACCAGCTGTAACAATAGTGTTTTCTCTCAGTCAGTTTATCCTTTATATTTAACCAAAGCCTACTATAAATAAACTTGTATAGAAACAATTAAGGCCTTTGTCAGAATGGCTGTACACGTCAGCTTGTTGTTGGTTGCCACGGTAAGAACAGATAGTGTGGTTTCGAGGTGAGTTGTTAGACCAGTCTGAAAGCACAGATCACATCTGGGTTACTTGTTATGCAGGTCACATGATCATGCAAGAATTCCGATCTGAATCAGATCTGACTGAATGTGCATTCTAAAACCAGCCTAAGAGTAATGATACTGCTCAGGAAAGGATTATCCAACAGGCACGTGGGGCCCAGAGGCCCCTGAGCTTGAGTGCCCACGTGATCGCTAAGATCACAACAACTTTGAATTTGGACCGGATTGGGATGGTCATTGTGCCGGGTGTGACCCGCTGGCCATATGTTGACCATGTGTGATCTACAGTCTGTTGTTACAAGTTATTGATTTGTTGTTGTTTATCAGATGCTGTCGCCCACAGTGAGTTAAAATGTTGTTTATCAGATGCTGTCACCCACAGTGAGTTAAAATGTTGTTTATCAGATGCTGTCGCCCACAGTGAGTTAAAATGTTGTTTATCAGATGCTGTCGCCCACAGTGAGTTAAAATGTTGTTTATCAGATGCTGTCGTCCACAGTGAGTTAAAATGTTGTTTATCAGATGCTGTCGTCCACAGTGAGTTAAAATGTTGTTGTTTATCAGATACTGTCGTCCACAGTGAGTTAAAATGTTGTTGTTTATCAGATGCTGTCGTCCACAGTGAGTTAAAATGTTGTTGTTTATCAGATGCTGTCGTCCACAGTAAGTTAAAATGTTGTTGTTGTTTATCAGACGCTGTCGTCCACAGTGAGTTAAAATGTTGTTGTTTTTCAGGTGGTGTCGTCCACAGTGAGTTACCAACAAGTAACATGGGTCCTGATCAACCAACTACAGGGTTAGTGTTAAATGTTTAATACTTATCAGTTGTAATGTGAAGAAACAAAGCATTACATGTGCGTGTTGTTCTCCACCTGGCTGGAACCTCCTTGAGGTGCCAGGTCTTCACCAAAATGAGGAACACATTAAATAGTTCAACCCCAGTTTACAGTTTACTCTGTGGTTATCAGGGCCGGGTGTAAGCGTAGGGGTCATTTTAGTGACTAAGGGACTATGTGGATTGAAGTTGTAAAGGTTATCTTTTAGGGAACTGTATTACTGTCTGATAGATTAACATATGGTGCAAATTCTGTATTGGTTGTCACAAGGATGTGTAGCCTCGACACCCAGGCTTTCATTTTCGTCCGCCTTGCGCGAAAACGGAAAGCCTGGACTAACGCGCGTTGGAAAGTGGCCTTGAGGGGGGTGTCAACCTTCTGGGGTGGGCGTCGCTCTAAATGATGTGACGTAGAACAGCAGTGGACGGGCGTGGGAGGGGCCGGAGATGACGACACGTTAGTGAGATCAAATCAGAGCGCAGCACTTCCGCCGTGTGGATCCCACGACACCCCCGCCCCCCAAGGCCAAAATCATTGAGGGCTAGACCAGGCTACAAGGATGTGTGAATGTAATGTTTATGATGGTTGTCATGGTTTCAGGGATGATCATCAGAGATCAGAGTCTCCTCTACCAAGCTGTGCCTCCATAAAGACTGACCGGTCCAAAGATGGATTAATTCACTTCAAAGATGAACCTCCCTCTACTGATAAGAGGTCAGAATGTTTCTCAATTATGTACATGTGAAATTATGTGAAATGTGTCTATTTTGACTTGAATGTCACCATTGAATTACAACTAAGTGATTTAATTAATTGTGTAATGTAATGTCTATGATTGTCATGTTTTCAGGGTTGATCATCAGAGATCAGAGTCTCCTGTACCCAGCTGTGACTCCATGAAGAGTGACCGGTCCAAGGATGCAATTTTTGACTTCAAAGATGAACACCATCAGAGGTCAGAATGTAGACTAGTGTGTCTGCTATGGTGAAACATCTCTTCAGCTCCAAGAGCTTCCGCACTAGTGATGCGTGGGCCGATCCGATGGTGACGGGTGCCATGGGTTGTCCCGAGGGCTTGGTGGACGGGTTGAGGTTTTTGCAGGCTGCAGGCGGAGTGTAACCTGACTCCGCCAGATGAGGCAGCAGAGAGGAGGTTCCCTCCTCGCTGCAGACAGGGAATACTCCTGTCTCAGAGTCAGGTTAGGCAGGGCCAAAAAAGGACGAGAAAAAATAATAATCTTGATCATCAATGTGTGTTGCTCATGAAAGGAGGCTATTTTAGCTTGTAGAGTAGGCTATTTTATTCATTCATGTGGAGTGGAGAGCTATGTGGCTCCAGCAGGCTACACACCCAAGTGAGTGAAGTGAACAGAATGTCATGTCAAGATTAAAGTAAAATAACTTAAGCTACGACATCGATGCCACCTCACTCACTCATTGCCATTACAATATGATTTTAACAACTAAAGCCTTCATTAATAGTCACCCAAATGTCTCACTGATCTCATCATGTTATAATGGATGTTTAAATAGATTTATGTAAAGTCGTTCTCGTCCTTACTCATCATCAGGAGGTCAGCCAGCTAATTCGCTCACTGTCTCGCTCGCTGCCTCTCTCTCTCACTCGCTGTCTCTCTCTCGCTGCCTCTATCTCGCTGCCTCTCTCTCGCTGTCTCTCTCTCGATTATACTATCATCATTCCAGCTCCTCATTTTACCTTGATTACCAGCTAATTTGTGCCGCAGGGTTTGGGCAGGTTTTTCCTTGTGTTTAAACTGAGATATTTTTGCACGTCGTTATAAGGTAGGTTACTTTTTCCTTTTGTGTACTGCGGGCGAGGGCAGGCCGTTGATTAAAATGTTGCAGGACAGGTTGCTGCAGACGGGCAGGTGAGTGGGGCGGGTTATGAAGAAAAAATGCGCCGTGCATCACTATTCCTCACCATTCCTCTGCATGTGTTGTCTTCTGGTTCTTTAATTGAATAGACACATCATCCTCTTTGTCCATTATTTAAACAGACTATCCTAGCATGGATACTTATACTTCATACAGTCTCGATCATAGACAGTAATGTTGGTCTGTAATATCTTAAATCAAGTCAACTTTATGTGTATCTCCGATTTGAAAATGACTCATGGTACCAAAGGGCTTTGCAGGTCACAGAAAGTAACACATGCTATAGGCCAAAATATGTCAAGGGTATTAAAGGGATATTTTAATTTAAAAATAATTGTCATTTTATTCTCTACTCATGTGTAACCGGACTCTGCCAGAGTCAGCAGAGAGAGTAGTATTACCTGTCTGCAGCCCCATCTGGCGGAGTCAGGTTGTCTTATGTGAACATCCCAGACAGATTGTAAGTTACTTGATTCACTGTTTAGATACACTGTTCTGTTTGTTATGACAATGGAGATCCCCACTGGTGAAATAGAGGACTGTAAAACAAACAGGAATGAACTATAGCTGAAGAAAGTATGTATTTTTTGATCCATAGTCAGGGCTGGGTTCAATAATGTCAATTTGATGTTTTTGGCTTGTGTCTTGTATTTGTTCTTACTCATTGTTGACATAATTTTACAACAACAGTATAAAGTTGTTTAAACGTGTGTGTGTGTGTGTGTGTGTGTGTGTGTGTGTGTGTGTGTGTGTGTGTGTGTGTGTGTGTGTGTGTGTGTGCGTGTGTGTGTGTGTGTGTGTGTGTGTGTGTGTGTGTGTGTGTGTGTGTGTGTGTGTGTGTGTGTGTGTGTGTGTGTGTGTGTGTGTGTGTGTGTGTGTGTGTGTCACACACACAGTGACCAGCAGCAGATATCTCAGCAGGGTTCCAGTGGTCAGTCAGCTCAGGAACATCAAACAAAGCTGGACTCCATATTTAAGGTATGCCAATGCACACTGTACAACAACAGCTTTACTACATCAACACACAACCTGGATGCATAATGAGTTGATCACAATAGAGACAAGTAGACGCTCAATGTTTCATCTGTGGATGGCAGGGGGTCAGAAAAAATGCTTCCAAAAACACTGCTCCCATTGCCATTAAATCACTGTGTCCCTGTCACACAGATAACAATGCTATGCGCAGTAAAAATGTCTTTGTGGACATGGCCAAACCCAAATTCCAATGAAGTTGGGACATTGTGCAAAAATGTAAATAAAAACAGGATGCAGAGATTTACAAATACTTTTCAGCCTATAATCAAATGAATGCACTATAAGGAACATTACATTAGTTTCCTTACGTACATTACTAGTTATGTGAGTGTACTGTAATTGTTGGTTGTGCAGCAGCTTATTGATGCAGGTAAAAAGATAGAGAGGAGAACATAAAGTGTGTATGATACAAAAGTGAATGCATGATAAAATAAATAAATAAAAGGGCATGAATGTGATCTGCGTTGTAAGTGTCTACTAGTGTCTCTAGTATCTAAATCTCTATTAAACCAGCAGACACATTCAGTTCAGTCTGATCAGTGCCACCAGATAATATTTGTTTTTCAACAGGGCTGAACAACACAGGTCTTGAACACACAACCAGGGCTGCCATATTGTCCAGCTGCTGTGCTCTGTGAAAAAT
The DNA here is from genome assembly GCA_039105355.1 of Benthosema pterotum. Lineage (NCBI taxonomy): Eukaryota > Metazoa > Chordata > Actinopteri > Myctophiformes > Myctophidae > Benthosema > Benthosema pterotum. The sequence goes on along the minus strand of CM076978.1, from coordinate 48,541,672 downwards.
GATTTGCCTTTGTTCTCTGAGACAAGTGGGTTTTACAATCAACCCATCTGTCCCTTGGTCTTCTCTTCTTCAATCAATCAATCAATCAATCAATCAATCAATCAATCAATCAATCAATCAATCAATCAATCAATCAGTCATATCCATTCCAATCCACTCAAATCAATATTGTTTGAACGTTATGTGTTGCAGCTGCTTGAAGAAAAACTCATAACACTTGTGAAGAAAGAGATGAAGAGGTTCCGGAAGGTTCTGACAACAGATTACCCAGAATGCTTAGAGAGTCAGGGGGAGGAGGGGGAGGAGGAGAGGAGAAGCATCACAGAGGGAGCTCTGATGATCACACTGCACCTCCTGAGGAGTCTGAAGATGGAGGAGCTGGCTGACCTCCTGATGATGAGTAAGAAAGACTGGTTATACTTTACATGAATCTTTATTTATACGTTTATACGTATACATTATAACATCATGGAGATCAGTGACTGACTATTAATGAAAGCTTTAGTCTTTAAAATCATATTAAAATGGTATTTTTTACTATCTGGGAGGTCACATTGTCATTAAGATATACTTTACAATGACTGGTGTCTTCCTTTCTTTGACATGTAGAAACTCTTGCTCCTGTCAGTCGACGACAACTCAAGTCTTATCTGAAGAAGAAGTGTCAGAATGTGTCTGAGTGGATCTCTAAAGAGGGAACCCAAACCCTTCTGAATCAGATCTTCACAGAGCTCTACATCACAGAGGGAGGCAGTGGAGACGTCAATAAAGAACATGAAGTCAGACTCATTGAAGCAGCTTCCAGGACACCAGCCAGTGAGAGACCAATCAGCTGTGAAGACATGTACGAACCCTTACCTGGACAAGATGGACCAATCAAAACGGTGATGACAAAGGGAGTGGCTGGCATTGGTAAAACAGTGTTAGCTCAGAAGTACGCTCTGGACTGGGCAGAAGACAAATCCAAGCAGAAGGTCCACTTCTTGTTTCCACTCACTTTCCGTGAGCTCAACCTGATGAAGGAGAAGTACAGCTTGGTGGAACTCCTTCAGCATTTCTTTGGTGGGATCATGAAACCACTCATCTGCAGCTTGAAGGAGTTCCAAGTTATGTTCATCCTCGATGGATTAGATGAACTGAGGATTCCTCTGGACTTCCAGAACACTGAGATTGTAACTGATGTCACCAAGCCAGCCTCGGTGGACGTGTTGCTGACAAACCTCATCAGAGGTGACCTGCTTCCTTCGTCTCGCATCTGGATAACCACACGACCTGCAGCAGCCAATCAGATCCCAGCTGCTTATGTTGACAGATTCACAGAGGTGAGAGGATTCACTGATCTGCAGAAGGAGGAATACTTCATCAAGAGATTTGGCGACGAGGAGCAGGCACTCCCAGTCATCTCCCATGTCAAGAGATCCAAAAGCCTCCACATCATGTGTCACATCCCAGTCTTCTGTTGGATCACCGCCACAGTTCTGGAGGACCTGTTGAAGACAGACGTGAAAGGATCACTGCCAAAGTACCTGACTGAGATGTACCTCCACTTCCTGCTGGTTCTGTTCAGACAGAAGAGTGTGAAATATCATGATAGAGCTCAGCCTCAGACATACACCGACATGACTCCAGAGAACACAAAGGTCATTCTGGCTTTGGGAAAACTGGCATTCAAACAGCTCGAGAAAGGCAACCTGATTTTCTATGAAAAAGACCTGAGAGAGTGTGGCATTGATGTCCGAGAGGCCTCTGTGTACTCTGGAATGTTTACACAGATCTTTAGACGGGAGAGAGGGCTGCATGAAGAGACTGTGTTCTGTTTCGTCCATCTGAGTATCCAGGAGTTTCTAGCTGCTCTTCATGTCTTTGTGTCCTTCGTCCAGGATGGTGTCAACCTGCTTTCAGGACCACAAACTACCCCCATCTTTTCCAATGTATTTACAAAACCCAAAGCTAAGATTCATCACCTCTACCAAAGTGCTGTAGACAAGGCCTTACAGAGTCGAAATGGACACCTGGACTTGTTCCTGCGTTTCCTGCTGGGCCTCTCTTTGGACACCAATCAGAAACTCCTACAAAGGCTGCTGATAGAGACAGGAAACACCTTCCAGACCAATCATGAAACCATCAAATACATCAAGAAGATGATTAAAGAGAATCCATCTCCAGAGAGAAGCATCAATCTGTTCCACTGTCTGAATGAGCTGAATGATCATTCTCTAGAGAAGGACATCCAACAGTACCTGACGTCAGGACGTCTCTCCACAGACAAGCTCTCTCCTGCTCAGTGGTCAGCTCTGGTCTTCATGTTGCTGTCTTCAGAAAAGGAACTGGACGTGTTTGATCTGAAGGAATACTCTGCTTCAGAAGAGGCTTTTCTGAGGCTGATGCCTGTGCTCAAAACCTCCAAAACAGCTCTGTAGGTTCACTGATAATTAAAATTACATGTATGATATGATCTTTAACAGAAAACGAATGAATGCTTTACCTCTGTTTCAGGCTGGGTGGATGTAACCTGTCAGCAAGATGCTGTCAGGAGTTATCATCAGCTCTCAGATTCAGCTCTAGTCTGAGAGAAGTTGACTTGAGCAATAATGACCTTCAGGACACTGGAATCCACCTTCTGTCGGATTCCAGTCCACACTGCATGTTGGAGATTCTGACTGTGGGACTGAGGAGTCCACACTGCAGGTTGGAAACTCTCAAGTCAGTATAACTGCTGTTTACACACACACACACACACACACACACACACACACACACACACACACACACACACACACACACATATATATATATATATATATATATATATATATATATATATATATATATATATATATATATATATATATATATATATATATATATATATATATATATATATATATATATATAACTGTGTGTGCGTACATGTGCATGCTTGCATTGTCTCTTTATTTCACAGACATCTAATGAATAAATATTTATCACTGTTTCATCAGGCTGAGTAGCTGTAACCTGTCAGCAAGATGCTGTCAGGAGTTATCATCAGCACTCAGATCCAGCTCTAGTCTGAGACAAGTTGACTTGAGCAATAATGACCTTCAGGACTCTGGAATCCACCTTCTGGCTGTGGGACTGAGGAGTCCACACTGCATGTTGGAGAGACTCAAGTCAGTATAACTGTCTCAGCTAAGATTAAATGAAACAAATGTTTCTGAAAACAAGAGTAACTAGATCAGCACTTGCAGTTGCACACAAGTAGGCTGTGGCCTACCGGTGCGTGAGCAGAGCGAGCTAATATTTATGACTTCACCCAATTACAAGCACTGTAATCGGTTTGTGGTTGTCGACTGTCAACCATCACTTGGTGGAATGGTTGGTTTAGGTGATGTCTGATGACTTAATGGTTACTTAATTAAAAGGTATGTAATTATTTTCACGAGTATTATCTCTTGAAGGTGTTGAGGTACTTGCATTCTGGTCCCCTAGCTCTGCTTGTGAGGAGGGCTACTTGTGTGCAACGTGCAAGTTACCACTCTACTAATTGCAGTTCTAGTTGTTGTATGTAATATTGTGAAACGTGTGTGTGTGTGTGTGTGTGTGTGTGTGTGTGTGTGTGTGTGTGTGTGTGTGTGTGTGTGTGTGTGTGTGTGTGTGTGTGTGTGTGTGTGTGTGTAGTTTGTCAGGATGTCTAGTCTCAGAGAAAGGCTGTTCTTCTCTGACCTCAGCTCTGCGCTCCAACCCTTCCCATTTGAGAGAGTTGAACTTGAGCTTCAATCATCCAGGAGTATTAGGAGAAGCGATGCTCTCTGCTGTTGTGAAGGATCCACACTACAGACTGGACACTCTGAGGTATGAGAGACTTCTGATTGCCAGAGATGGGAAAGATATGATATTTTGTACTTACGTAGAATGTAGGACAATTACTTGCATGAAATAAGACTTAAGTAAAAGCAAAAGTACTTGATCAAGTAATTACTCAAGTAAAAGTAAAAAGTACAAGTTCTGAAAATTACTTCTAGACTAAAAGTAAAAAGTATTTTCCACCAGTTTCTTCATATTATCATAGAAAATATTCAGGTGTGACTTTGTCTCTCCTTTAACTCCAGTGTGGACCACGGTGGAGAGTGTTGGCTGAAACCAGGACTGAAGAAGTGTAAGTTTATATTATATTTCCTTTTGGTGCTTCATTCATGGAATTTCAAAACATTGTGAGTTGTCCTCAGGTCTGGATTAAATTTATTCAACTAAAAGTACAAAGACACACACACACACACACACACACACACACACACACACACACACACACACACACACACACACACACACACACACACACACACACACACACACACACACACACTATTATTATGTGTGATTGTAAACTGGTGCTGTGTTCTTCTCATCAGATGTGTGTGAACTCACACTGGATCCAAACACAGCAAACAGCTGGCTGTCTCTGTCTGAGAACAACATGAAGGTTGTCCCACGGGTGGGAGTCCAGGATCAGAACTATCCTCCTCATCCACACAGATGTAAGGCTGTGGGTCAGGTGATGTCCAGAGAGACACTGAGTGGACGCTGTTACTATGAGGTACAGTGTAGTGGAACAGTTTGTGTAGCAGTGGCACACAGACAGGGTGGTGACAGTGAGTTTGGATCCAATGATAAGTCCTGGAGTCTGGAATGTGATGGTACTAATTACACTGTGAGGCACAATAGGAAGGACTCTGTCCTCCGCGAAAGACTCCCCCCATCCTCCTCCTACAGAGTATCAGTGTATGTAGACCATGCTGCTGGCACTGTGTCCTTCTACACAGTGTCCTCCTCTGACACACTGAGACACCTCCACACCTTCCACACCACCTTCACTGAACCTCTCTATGCTGGGTTCAGGGTGCAGTGGTATGGCTGCTCAGTGTCTCTGTGAGTCACATAGGGGAGGAGGAACTATGAGGATGTGGCTGTGCTTCATATATGATTCATTACGCACACACGCGCACTCCTCAGTGTATATTTATGTAAATTATAAATTATTGTATCATAATTCATGAATATTTCTGTATAGAAGAACACGTTGTATTGTAACAAGTTGTAAATCCCTTTTCACACCAAAGGGTCACCTTGGAACTCCTTGGGTCCAAATGGATGCAAGTGTTAACACTAAAATGGTCTTGAGCCTTTAGTGTGATCAGGTCTATTGTCCCAATGTGTTGAATCGCTTGGGACAACGTGCATCAACATGCAACAAGACATATCACACCACATTGTGACTGTTTGGACCCAAGGAGTTGCAAGGTGACCCTTTGTGTGAAAAGAGCATTTGGTTTACTATCATTTTGCTCAGGGACCCCACAGGCGTTCCCGGATCCCATGTTGAGAACCCCTGCTGTAAAATACACTACTGTTTGGAGTAATGTGCCTGAAATACAGAGGAAAATGTTTAATTAAAATAAAAATGTATAATTTTCCATTCATTTTGCTTTGTCTTTGTTGTTAGTGGTGCAAGTCATTTTAGTATCAACGGCCAGTACACAAGCTCACAAGGTGTCAATGTAAACTGGCTAGTTGACCTAATCAAAATTGTTTTCCAAAATAAAAAAGAAAAGAAGTTAAGGGGTTCAGTAACAAAAATTGAGTCCAAAGTCCACCACCATTGTAAGCAACCTGGTTTATGAAAGAGACCTTAGTTTAACCCTACTGTCAGTTGTGGACATTAGACCATTTACTTAACTACTGTGCTTAAGTACAGATTTTGACGATTTGTACTTTAATTCAGTATTCTATTTCGTTGATACTATTACTCTTACTAGAATGCATTTCCAAGGCAAGGATTTGTATTTATACTTAAGTAAAAGTACATTTAGTGTGTCTGTGTGTCCCCGTTCTACATGTTCTGTTTGGAAAAAAATGGTAACGGATCCCAGTCTGTCTGGATCCAAGTCTGCCTGGATCAAAGTCTGCCTGGATCCAAGTTGCCGCAATCGCAAAGAATGGTCAGCTCATCATGCAGAAAACTCGGCCCGACCTATGGAGCAGTCACCCTAAGTTTATTGTTTTACAATTTCTGACATTTTAGAACATGTTGTATACCAAAAAAAATCATTTCATTTCGTTGCTTTAACACATACCGGTACATGTCAGATACAAGGTCCAGGGGCCAAATCCGTCCTATGAATGAATTATCTTTGGCCTGCGGGATGGTAATTATTTGATTAACTTTCCCATTTTACTATGAAAAGCAATGCTTGGTGAAGGTTCACAGGAAAATGAACTTTAATAGACATTTGCAGTTTTTAATGCATGCACTTTCATGTTTACATTCATCCTGCTATTTGGATTAATCCTGCTATCCTGCTATTATCCTGACATTTGGAGGACAATTACTTTTTTGCTGTGTGCCTGGGACGTCCTGGTATCATGTGTCTATGCGTTGAAACACAGTCCAGTCCTCAGCTTGGACCAGTCTTTCTATTTTGTCTGTTTGAGTGACAAACTGCTTTAGGAAATTTAAAGAATTTTAAAGATACTTAGTAGTTTGGGTCTGACCGTTCCACAGCTTTGGACTGAGCATTTTTCAATTTTTTGGACCAACCATTCTTTACTTTCCTTGGGGCCGACTTCAATCGGGCCGAACCTTCTGGTAATAAAAAAAAACAACCTATCACAATACCAATTCCTGCGCAAAGTGCAGCAGAACGGTTGGCCCCAAATTTCAAAAAGTGAAGGCGGCTCAGGCCAACCCTGTGGAACGGTCGGCCCCAAAATACTAAACATTCTTTCCGATCAAAGCCAACTTGGATCAGGGCTGAGCCTTCCTGTTACAGTAGGTAGTGTAACAGTTACTTCTCTGAAACAGAGTTACAAGGTGCTACAAATTAAATATTTTTTTACTCTCATTCAAGTAACATTCTCACTGAATAGGCTACTTCTTACTTAAAACTGAGTAAGTAAGTTGACCAGATTATACTTTTACTCTTACTAAATAAGTCGAGTACTCTGTCCAACTCTGCCTACTGTATACATTATTAAACTTTATTATTGTTGAAATGCCAATCTACAAGCTTTTACACATCTCATCACAGCAACATTCGCAGCAAAATATGTAATGCATTCATTGCACTAAACCATAGCACTAAAGATTCTAAATGTATGAAAGCGTTCACCGGTGTCCATGTGTAACTTGAACATATTAACTGTTATGACTCTCGGTGTTTTTTTTTTAGGCTCTAGTTTCTGTGCTGATATGTTGTTTGATGTTTGTAACTATGTTGACTGTTTTTACTGTATGTCTTGTATATTTCTTAGCTGCAAACCAATTTCCCATAAGGGACAATAAAGATAACCTTAGTTGAACCCTTAGCTATTCTCGGACGACGGACAGTTCGGGACCAATCACAGTGTGAAGTATATATAGATATATTACACTGTTATGTTGGTATCTTACGTATGATTCGTGCTAACTAGTCTATGTATATGATGTGACACCATGCCTGCCTGCCTGCGAAGAAAGAAACTTCACCTCGCACTTCTCAAAACAGCCTCACAGTGGCAGTATAACTACAAGACACTTCTAGATTAGAGCATAACTACAGTGACCAAAAGACTATTTGTGTTACATTTTCATCATTGGTCAGATTTCATCTGACAAAAAAATAAATAAAAAGTGTGGTGTAAGGTAAGGTAACTTGTAAGGTAGAATATGAACAGAAACTACAACTTTAAGGTTCTTTATTAATAAGGAAACAAATCACAGTCAGTCAGTACTCTCCTAACTTGAACATTCAAAATGGATTCCAAACCAGAGCCTTAGAAATAGACAGAGTTGTGATACTGAGGGAGCAGAAAATAGACTTCAACTTCTGGTTGTCACTATTCATAGAAGTCTATGCAGAGGAGCGGCCATTGGACTGGACCCATGAAGTGAACAGAGTTGGCACAGGCTCTGCAGCCAGGGGTGGGCAATTATTTTTCCTAAGGGGCCACATGAGATATATAAAATATTGTGGAGGGCCAAGACTAAAGGCTGAACTAAAGTCTGCGTAATATTAATTTAATTTCAAGATAAAAGTAAGAGCCATTTTGACACCAGGGCCCTTCATTTATTCAGAATGTGAGTCACAGAGCACCATTTGATGACATTTTAGCCCCACAGACCCCAAAACTAAAGATTTATTTCGCTTTTGTCCACATTTCCAGGCTGGATTTTGGACATTCTTTAGCTGCGTAGACTTTGGGCTAATTCACATGATGAATATTTTAACTCTTGAGAGTGTATAAATGAAACCAAATGGACCCGCAAGGGTCCATTTGGTTTCATTTTTACGCTCTCAAAGAGTTACATCTGCTTTCCATACTTTCCATATTTAACTGGAACTCTCTCAAGGACCACTAGTGGTCCCCGGGCCGGTCAGAGTCAGCCAAAGGGCCGCATTTGGCCCCCGGGCCGCATAATGCCCAGGTATGCTCTGGGCCAAAACAACCCCCAAAACAACAGGCTGAAATCAAGGCCCGGACAATAATCAGTATAATCACTACTGATAGGACACAGACCTGCTTTTTGGCAGGTGAGTGTCAACCTGAGGTTCACATTAAGGGATCATCATTCACCCTTGGACTGTTTGCTTTGTTTAAAACAAATCATGGTCTGTGTGAAAGTACAACCTCTGGTACTTATCAAAGAGAACCATATCAGATTTTCAAGCTATCCACATCTCCACAGCTTGGTAAGTATGTACACCATGTAAGCTTGTAGATCTGTATATTTTTAGCATGCACCACCCACTACACCGTTATGACAAATGAAACAGAAACACATAAAAAGAAACACAAACTCAATTACCATGAATCTGCAGAATGTGAACATCAATGATAAGTCAGAGGAGAACAAGATTAATCCTCACGATAAGCACTGAAAGTTACTAAATGACCAACTAGGCTGTAATCAGAACTTAAAACCAATAGTCCATAGGCTAGACAGGATCTCGGTAGGCCCTACCACTTGATGGGGCAAAACCTTACCTACACTAAAATGTTCATAGGGTCAATATAAGTAAATTAAAATATGATAGACCTTCCAGAGGAGTAGCTTTTTATATTTTTTGGCATTTTGTTATTTTTCTCTATAGGCGGATTTTCATTCATTCCAAAAAGAACTCTGTCACTCAATAGCACAATCAAATGTCATAACACATTTTTGGACATTCCTTATTATAGATTAAACAAACCTGTGTCCAATTAAATTGGTTGATTAAGTGGGTGTGGCCTATAATTCCTGAAATAACTGCTATTATTTGGTGGTGGAGCAGTTATTTCAGGAATTTAAACTGAACGGGACACTGCCATCATGTGATATCATACAAGCAAGCCAAGTTAACTTTAGATTTAAAAATGCACTGTGCAGTGTGCTTAAGGAAGGAAGGAAGGAAGGAAGGAAGGAAGGAAGGAAAGAAGGAAGGAAGGAAGGATAAGAAAGTGAGGAAGACACTAGCATGGAGGGCCCTAAACGGCATGGCCAGTGTATGGAACTCCAACCTCCCCGTCAGATCAAACTCAGCTTCTTCTGTACAATGGTAGTCTGTTCTTTTAGTGACTTGCCTCCACCCTTTTCCACAGCAATTTGTCACGCGTGAAGTCCACTGTAAACTTAATTGTGGCTCGTACAGAAGATACAGACATAGATTGTATAATACATTCACCCACTCACACATTCATACACTGATCAGAGATGAAAAAATGCAAGGCACCAACCCACACATCGGGGGTTCAGTCAGTGTCTTGCTCCAGGACAGTTCACCCTATATGTCTCAGATAGAGAGATTAGATGAGCTACCTGAGACTTATAGCTACTTATAGCTTACTAACTAAGTAGCTGCTTCATATAGTGTAGCACAGAGGTTCTAAAATGTTTTAATTTCAAGGAACAATGCTTTCATTTAGTTCCATTTTGTATACACTCTCAGAATTGCATACCCGTAAGGGGCACTGCATCCTCAACCGCTCAGTTGGTGTCTGTTCTAAGACTGGAAGGTTGGGGGTTTGATCTCTGAAAGGTTCGATTAGGGCCCCTGTGGCATACTAGTCATGTCCAGGTAGTGTACTGGTATATCAAGTTGCCTCACACGGCAACAGGAGATATAGCTCCTGCCGTTTGGGTCACAGCATCAGCTTGTTGCAAACCAGCTTTTGGAAACAAGCTGATGAAGCTATTGTGGGAAAAAAACTGTGATGAAGGACAGGGATGAGTGAAAACCATTAGGGATATGAATACAGGGTGGTCCTGCAGTACAGTTCTACCAACCTCACTGTTTGATGTTTTTTGTTGTTTGCAATTTTATTATACACTCAAAAATACTAAAAATATAAACACAACACTTTTGTTTTTGCTCCCATTTTTCAGGGGATGGACTTAAAGACCTACAGTTCATTCCAGATATAAAATATTACCATTTCTCTCAAACGCTGTTCACAAAATCACAAATCTACCTAAATGTGGGATATTGAGCACTTCTGCTTTGTTAAGATAATCCATCCCACCTCACAGGTGTGCCACATCAAGATACAGATGTGATATCATGGTTAGTGCACATGTGTACCTTAGAATGTCCACAATAAAAGGCCACCCTGAAATGTGCAATTTTTTGTGCCGTGTTGGGCGTATGGGACTCAGAACCTGTCAGTATCTGGTGTGACCACTATTTGGTCACACCAAAGATTGTCAATTGTGGACTGTGGAATGTTGGTCCACTCCTCTTCAATGGCTGTGTGAAGTTGCTGAATATTAGTGGGAAGAACTGGTACACACTGTCAAAATGGTAATAACACATTATTACCACATTATTGCCATTTCGACAGCGAGTACCAGTTCCCACTAATATCCAGCAACTTCACACACCGGATACTGGTCACACCGGATACTGACTGGTTCGGAGGCCCATACACCAAATAAGGCAAAACAAAATTGCACATTTCAGGGTGGCCTTTTATTGTGGACAGTCTAAGGTGTGGCACACCTGTGAGGTGGGATGGATTATCTTAACAAAGCAGAAGTGCTCAATATCACACATTTAGGCAGATTTGTGAACAGTGTTTGAGAGAAATGGCAAAAACAAAAGTGTTGCGTTTATATTTTTGTTGCATGTGTACAGTATATGCTATAAAGCAGTGGTTTTCAAACAGTGGACTGGAGACCTTCAGTGGTCCTTGAGTGGGTTCCAGTTGGTCTCCCAAGCGAAAAAGAGGCTTTTTTGGTCAGAGCGGATAATTCTAGGCAAAGGTGGTAATGGCTCAAATGCCAAATAAATAATGGTCAAACTCAAGGCCCGGGGGCCAACTCTGGCCCCTGAAAGAATTATCTTCAGCCCGTGGGATATTTCATTCAATATTATAACTGGTCATATTGCACACATCATGATAAAAAATGAATGCACCTAAATGTTTTACTTTTTTACTTACAGATTGACTTACTTTCTCATTTTACTATGAAAGCAGTGCTTGGTGAGGATTATGGAACAGGAAACGGGACATGGGAAGTGTTTTTGTTTTCCTGGGTCATCCTCGTAACCTGGTGCCCCTGTGTTGAAACTCCATCCCTCGACTTGTTCCAATTCTTCTATTCTACCCCACTGTGTATTTGAGTTTGATATCCCTGCATTAGAACTATGACTAGGTTAATGCATTAGAACTATGACTAGGTTATAAAATATGGGTTTCAAAAGTGGAGAGTAACTTTTTAAAGGTGTTTTTGGGGGTCTTTTTGTCTTGATTGATAGGAGGGCATGCAACAATGGGCTCAGGAGTTGAACCCATGGCATACAATCAGCAGTCTAAGTAACCAGACAGTTGTGCTTACGACATTGCCAGGAATAAGATTTTCATGGACAAAACTAGGGAAAACTGCTATACAGCTTGCTTAAAATGCAGCATAATGTCTAGTGTTATTTGTAAAGTTACTGTATAGTATATGCAATATTGTTATTGGCACTTGGTAGAATACAAGCATGCCACAGACACATGTCATCATTTTAGGAATAGTTGCACTGAGATCTTTGAACCTTAAAACATACACAGACAACCTATTTATTTCATTTAATTATAGAATTGCAACACTCATTTTCATTTCAAAATGATAGGTGGGACATTTTTTACTTTTTATCATGGCTCATTTAAGTAAGAAATATTCCACAATGTGGAGTTCATACCGTGTCATTGATTTGTTTATTCCATATGTATAGCTGATATTGACTGAATATACAATTTCACAGATTTGAGGTATAGTGCAGAATTCTGGCTACAGAAAGCATAATTTTCAAGATAGAAAGGTAATCTTGGAGTCAAATTGAAGCTTAGGGGCAGGGGATGTTTTTTATATACAAGTGAGGCTGTGATAGTCACCATAATGTGCTGGTAAATAACCATCTTTGTTGTTATTTTTTAGGCGGACAGTATATTTTCTTGTGTTTCCTGGAATGATCCAGGTCATATTTAACAATACAGTGGTAGTAATCCCCAAAATCCTATTCTACCAGTTACCCCTATGTGTCAGGATACTCCATGACAAATTTTAGACTACCAAGTTGATTTATGTAATTTTAGCAAATTAATATATGCCTTTATACAATTTCACCAAAGCCATACACACCAAGGGGGGGTTTGAGGTGATAACCACTATAAAGCTACCAGTCAGAAATGTCTATCATATCAAAACCTAATCTAGGGATGTATAGGAACAAAAAAATCATGACTAGAATTTGCCCCCTCAGGTGGTACCGATATGTCCTATCTGGGGCCTTGGCCCATGTACTACAGGTAGTCCAACATAAACATCTTTTACTGAAACCCTCAACACAGACAAGCTTGATGTAGCGACATAATCAGCAGTGTAGTGGAGGGGACACATATTTTGGGGCAAAAATATGTTTTTTGACTTGTCAATTACTTTTATGGATTGTAAACCCTGTTTCCAAATATGTTTTAATAGTGTGTAGCCTAGGGGTGCGTCTTGCACATGCATGCAAATGTGCGTGCATGTGTCTTAAGAGGCGTCCCCCACTTCTAAAAGGCCCACTGGGGGTCTGGTGAGAGAGAGAGAGCTGCTTAGACCACCCGCTTCGACCTCTATCCATCGATTGAATAGACACTTATCAACAGAAATGTTACGATCCAATCGTGCCGGTATAGCAGATATTCAGATACCCGCCGGGCAAGTAGATATTTTGTATTCATTGCATCGGTGGATCACGGATACTACTAGTAGGGCGGGGCGAAGGAAGTTTTACTGAAGTTATGGTTAGGGTTAGGTTAGGTTTAGGCATAAGTTTACTGAGGTTAAGTTTAGGGTTGGGGTTAGGTGTAGGCATAGCCTAGTTTTACTGAGGTTATGTTTAGGGTTTAGGATTAGGCTAGGGTTAGGGTTAGACGGTGCTTTATGCGGTTACTAACCCTAAACAGAACTTCAGTAAAACTATGCTTCGCCCCGCCCTACTAGTAGTATCCGTGATCCACCGATGCAATGAATACAAAATATCTACTTGCCCGGCGGGTATCTGAATATCTGCTATACCGGCACGATTGGATTGTAACATTTCTGTTGATAAGTGTCTATTCAATCGATGGATAGAGGTCGAAGCGGCTCCTTAGACACAACAACAATGTTCAGAATGTGGAAGGGTAACAAATCTGCTCTCTGTCATCACAACATGGAAAACCACAGCATGACAAACAGAGCAAGTTGAAAAACTGGAATGCAGATGATGCAGGTTGTGGAGGCGTGTCCTCCATCCTGTCTTAGCAGGAGATGACGATGGATGATTAGATGGACAGACAATGTTTCCTGAACTCAGAGTGACTGAGTGGCAAAACAATTTGCCCTCCATAGAAATACACTGTTGTGGCAACGGTTTGGTTTACATTCAGTCTAAACACTCAAAAAATTATTATAACGACTTTTTTTCATGGATCTATAGTAAGACTATGGTAAGTAATGAAAATACTGTATAGAATACATATTTTGCCCCATGTTGGAATGCCCCGCCCCCAATACAGGTAGAATCCCTAAAACTAATAAAGTAGCAAATAATATTAATAAAATAACACTCTAGTCTCTTTATTTCTCTAATAACTAAAACGTGGTTTAAACCTTGGTTGGGGGAAAAAAGTAAAGTTGTCATTTGGAAGCAAAAACCAGAGCCATAACAGTGTATTTCTATGGAGAGTAAGTTGTTTTGCCACTCAGTGGGCGTTCCCTCTGAACCATGATGTCACACTCCATAACCAGTGAACCGTGTGTGTGTGTGTGTGTGTGTGTGTGTGTGTGTGTGTGTGTGTGTGTGTGTGTGTGTGTGTGTGTGTGTGTGTGTGTGTGTGTGTGTGTGTGTGTGTGTGTGTGTGTGTGTGTGTGTGTAATCTATAAGTAATAAACAGGTTTTACCTAAACTCAATCTCTCCATCTGGTTTCCAGTCAACCCCACTAGTCACAGCCATCAACACATCGCTGAATCTGTCATACATCTTTACACAGGCCTTTGCATATGTGACACTAGTACGGTGGTAAAAGCTCCATGCCAGATGGCTCGAATTACGGCATTTTCTGCTTTTTTCCCCCTCCTGGTTCTATGGATTTCAGATTCCTACCTGAACTCACCCTGGATTTTACACCAGGAGCAGATGGAACGATACCAACGATACGGCGACACAAAGGAGGAATTCCACAGCGACTTTTTCCTTCTGAACGGCTCTGAACGGAAACACATCTCCTTTGGATCAGCGGCGATCCACAGCTTACTGACATCTAACCCGGATCGGAAGAATAAACCCCCGGGTGGCAAAATCGATCGCAGAGCCGTGATTGTTCTTTGTTTATTAATGGCAGGAGATGTAGAACTAAATCCAGGGCCTAATCCCCGTCTACAGGTAGAACAGCAGCAGCAGCTTTCCAGCCAGGAGGTCTTGGACACTACAGTGGATCAACAGTGCAGTGACCAGGCTGACCCCCTCCATGCACCTACCTCCAGACCTTACCACCCATCTCCCCTCCCTCCACCTGTCACCTGCCCGACCTCACCACCACCACAGCCAACCAGCCTGGATAAAGAACCCCTCCCCACAGCTGCAATCACACAGATGGTTCATACCGGTAAGACAAACATCCTAAGTTTCTCTGAAACAGTGTTGTTTTGTCGACTAAGACTAAAGACTAAGTCGACTCAGGTTTTTGATATTTAGTTGACTAAGACTAGACTAAAAAAATGAATTTCAGAAGACTAAATGGGACTAAAAGACTATATGTCTTATTGCAAAAGACTAAGACTAAATCAAATATTCTTAAAAAAAAAAAAAAAAAAAAAAAAAAAAAAAAAAACACTGCTCTGAATCCAACCTTGATCATTCTAAGCAAAGACCCTGAGATTGAGAACTACACCATCATTAGAAATGACAGAAACAGGAGAGCCTGCTAGGCTAGTGGTAAATGGTGCATTTATATAGCGCCTTTATCCAAGGCGCTTTACATACATTATTGTGCATCACATTCACCCATTCACACACACATTCATACACTGATGGCAGTGGAAACCATGCAAGGTACCTACTAGCACATCAGGAGCAATTATAGCAGTGGAAACCATGCAAGGTACCTACAGGTACTAGCACATCAGGAGCAATTATAGCAGTGGAAACCATGCAAGGTACCTACTATTACATCAGGAGCAATTAGGGGTTCAGTGTCTTGCTCAAGGAAACTTCGACAGTGACTCTGTGGGAGCCCGGGATCGAACCGGCAACCTTGTGGTTACCATCCGGTGACTCTACCCCTGACCACTAGCCGCCATGTCACATGTTTGAATCCTATTCATGCTGACCTTTGCTGCATGTCTCTTAGAGCTTAAAATCTTGGCCCGAGAACCCGCCGACCCGACGGGCCGGGCCGGGCTCGGTCGGGCCGAGTCCAAATGGTTATGTATTTGTCGGGCTTAGGGCCGGGCCGGGCCCGTCAAATTATATAAGATATTTCTCATAAAATGATACATTTTGCGACGCCGCGCGGTGCGCGCAGCGGCGAGCTGCGCTGCACCACGTGAGAGAGAGAGAGAGAGTGTGTGTGTGTGTGTGTGTGTGTGTGTGTGTGTGTGTGTGTGTGTGTGTGTGTGTGTGTGTGTGTGTGTGAAGCTCGCATCTGGAGATTATATGGCTTGGTTCTGCACGAAAGCAAAAGACAAAAGTTTGAGGTATGGAAGTAGCCGAATTTTACAAGGCTGCATGACGAGAACAATGACGCTGTGGATTTTGTACAGTGCAAGCGCTCTAATGCCGTCATTTCATCCTATTCCTGCACAATAACTTGTGATTTGGTGAGTAGGATAGGGCTACACCCAGTCCATAGCGTTTTATTATATAGGCTACTCACGTTAAAATGTAGGGCCGGTCTCTGTGTGATTTTATCATCATTTGGCTCTCTCTCTCTCTCTCTCTCTCTCGTAATCGCCGCGTGATTTTGTTTATTTAGGAACTGATGTGCACACTAATAAGTCTTCATTTGTTAATGGTTTAGCACAGTGAAGTTCTTAAATAGCTGCGCTGCTGCGGTAATTAATATAGACAGTTGGACATGGGCAGAATGACTGCTTTTCTTATAACAAATTAACGATTTATGAGAAAAAACGTCTGCCTGCAGCAATTAGCTCGTTTAGAAAAAGTGTCGGGCCGCGGGCTCATGCTGTCAATCATGTATCGGGCTTCGGACCGCACCGGGCTTAATTTCTTAACGGGCCGGGCCGAGCCGGGCTCAATATTTTAGACAATTTTTAAGCTCTAATGTCTCTCCCCTACACTGTCCCCCTGTTTTGAGCATCATTACTATCAATAAGGCAAAAAACAATCACACAAACAAGAAATGACAGAAACATTGCTCATACCAGTTTGCAGCATGATGAACTTGAAACTGTGTGAGTTGTCAGTACAGTATTAGTGGGCACTGCATGCAGACCACTAGATCAGCAGGTTTTAACAACATTCTTGATAGTAGAGCAGATTAGTGAAACGATACTTCACTTTGGTATAGAAGCATGAAAATTGGCACAGATACTCTCCAAGGTCTACTCTTTAGGAAAAAGGCGCGTGCCACTCAAAATTCCAAGATGGCGCCCCCAAAATCCAAAATGTCCGCCCAAAAATGTGGTTTTTCCTTCATAACTTGAAATGCATTGATTTTACACCCCATAAATGTATTGAACATTAATACAAAGTTGGCCATTACGGACGGCTCTTGAGATACAGCATATAGGTACTTTCACAGATTGAGGAGAGCAAGACATTTGTAACATTGATTCTTAAGTGAATCAAATGGTGATACAGGCATGAAAATTGGTACACACACTCTTCAAACCCCACTATTTCTAAAAGTACTGCGTGCCCTGCAAAATTCCAAGATGGCAGCCCCCAAAATCCAAGATGTCCGTCCAAAAATGTGGTTTTTCCTTCATAACTCGAAATACAAAGCTTTTAAGCCCCATAAATGTATTGAGCGTTAATATAAAGTCAGGCATTACGGACATTTTGATACCAAGTACATGTCTGTATGTAGTACGGTTCTTGAGTTACAACATATACGTAGTGATGTGGCACCATAAGTGTAACATTTTGGCATGTTTCACTCTTTAACTCAAAGATTCCTTTATCAGCATTTCTTCTATTTTCAGGAAATGGACCTACATGTATCTGCTATCATAAACCACTTCAAGTTTTTCAATTGATGAAACGGGTCGGGAGTTATTAAGCCAATTGTGAAGGGCTGTTTCAGTGCTAAAATTGCTGCGTACATTTTGCGAATATAAGCTACCCAGAAATGTCTGTCTGTGCATCTGTCCTTCACAATAAGTGTATATGTGAAGCGGACGCACCAAGTGTAGCATGTGTCATAGTATAATGGTATATTGTGCTAAAAGGCGTAATAGTGTAATATATGCAATAGTTTAATAGTGTAATAGAGCTAATAGTGTAAGATATGCAGTATATAGCGGTATACTGTAATAGGGTAATATATGTAATAGTGTCATAGTGTAACGTGTAATACTGTAATAGGGTAAAATGTGTAATAGTGTAATAGGGTAATATGTGTCATAGTGTAACATGTGTAATAGGGTAATAGGGTAATATGTGTAATAGTGTAATAGGGTAATATGTGTAATAGTGTCATAGTGTAACATGTGTAATAGGGTAATAGGGTAATATGTGTAATAGTGTCATAGTGTAACATGTGTAATAGGGTAATATGTGTAATAGTGTCATAGTGTAACATGTGTAATAGGGTAATAGGGTAATATGTGTAATAGTGTCATAGTGTAACATGTGTAATAGGGTAATATGTGTAATAGTGTCGTAGTGTAACGTGTAATACTGTAATAGGGTAATATGTGTAATAGTGTAATAGGGTAATATGTGTAATAGTGTCATAGTGTAACATGTGTAATAGGGTAATAGGGTAATATGTGTAATAGTGTCATAGTGTAACATGTGTAATAGGGTAATATGTGTAATAGTGTCATAGTGTAACATGTGTAATAGGATAATAGGGTAATATGTGTAATAGTGTCGTAGTGTAACGTGTAATACTGTAATAGGGTAATATGTGTAATAGTGTAATAGGCTAATACGTGCAATAGCATAATGTACAATAGGCTACTAGTGTAATAGTGTAATAGGCTAATATGTGTAATAGTGTAATCTGTGTACATTAGGGTAATAGTGTAATATATGGAATAGTGGTCTAGTGTAATTGTCCTATTACACCATTACACATGATACACATATTTGCCTATTACACATGTCACAATTACACATATTACGCTATTATGCTATACCAATATTACAGTAATATATTACACTATTACCATAATGCACAAACATTACACTATTAGCCCTATTACACTATTGCATATATTACACTATTACCATATTACACATGTTACACTATGACACTATTACACATATTACCCTATTATGCTATTACACATGTTACACTATGCCACTATTACACATATCAACCTATTACACTATTACACATGTTACACTATTACACACATTACCCTATTATGCTATTACACATGTTACACTATGCCAGTATTACACATGTTACACTATGCCACTATTACACATATCAACCTATTACACTATTACACATGTTACACTATGCCACTATTACACATATAAACCTATTACACTATTACACATGTTACACTATGACACTATTACATACATTACCCTATTATGCTATTACACATGTTACACTATGCCATTACACATGACACCCTATTACACACATTACACTTTGACACTATTACACATATTTCCTATTACACTATTACCCTAATGCAAAATATTACACTATTACACTTATTACCCTATTACACATGTTACACTATGACACTATTGAACATATTACCCTATTACACATGTTACATTATGACACTATTACACATATTACCCTATTACACTATTACACATGTTACACTATGACACTATTACACATATTACCCTATTACACTATTACACATATTACACTGACACTATTACACATATTAACCTATTACACTATTACACATGTTACACTGTGACACTTATTACATACATTACCCTATTACAGTATACCGCTATACAGTATACTGCATATATTACACTATTAGCTCTATTACACTATTGCATATATTACACTATTACGCATTTTAGCACATTATACAATTATAGTATGACACATGGTGCACTTGGTGCGTCCACTTCACATATACACTTATTGTGAAGGACAGATGCACAGACAGACATTTCTGGGTGGCTTATATTCGCAGAATGTACGCAGCAAATTTAGCACTGAAACAGCCCTTCGCGATCGGCTTAATAACTCCCGACCTGTTTCATCAATTGAAAAACCTGAAGTGGTTTATGATAGCAGATACATGTAGGTCCATTTCCTGAAAATAGAAGATATGGTGATAAAGGGATCTTTGAGTTAAAGAGGGAAATGTGCCAAAATGTTACACTTATGGTGCCTCATCACTACGTATATGTTGTAACTCAAGAACCGTAGCTCATAGAGACATGTACTTGGTATCAAAATGTCCGTAATGCCTAACTTTATATTAACGCTCAATACATTTATGGGGCTTAAAAGCTTTGTATTTCGACTTATGAAGGAAAAAACACATTTTTGGACGGACATCTTGGATTTTGGGGGCTGCCATCTTGGAATTTTGCAGGGCATGCAGTACTTTTAGAAATAGTGGGGTTTGAAGAGTGTGTGTACCAATTTTCATGCCTGTATCACCATTTGATTCACTTAAGAATCAATGTTACAAATGTCTTGCTCTCCTCAATCTGTGAAAGTACCTATATGCTGTATCTCAAGAGCCGTAAGTGATACAGACATGTTCTTGGTGCCAAACCGTCCGTAATGGCCAACTTTGTATTAATGTTCAATACATTTATGGGGTGTAAAATCAATGCATTTCAAGTTATGAAGGAAAAAAACACATTTTTGGGCGGACATTTTGGATTTTGGGGGCGCCATCTTGGAATTTTGAGTGGCACGTGCCTTTTTCCTAAAGAGTAGACCTTGGAGAGTATCTGTGCCAATTTTCACGCTTCTATACCAAAGTGAAGTATCGTATGAAAAAAATGAGTTAATCTGCTGTACTATGAGGGATGCTCAGCTGAGGTTGAAGAGGCTAAGGTTGCAGAAAAAGTCCTGCTTGTTGATGTGAATACAGATGTTCTATACAAGGAAGCACCTGTATTTAAGCCATTCAGTAGATTTGTGTTCTATTTGGTCTCAGTCGGCTAATTACTAAAGCCACGAGAGTTTGTTATTATTCTACTCAAACTGTCATTGATCTCATTCTGACTTTGGACGACTCCAGAAACTCAAAGAAAGGTCTTATTGTATGCAGGCTTAGCAACCATTTTCTGATTTACTGTGGACTGGTTTCTGAACTCGGCAACAGAGTCCTCCTATGAGACACCAGTGTTGGGAATATTACTTTACCTTGTTAATATATTACTTACTGTTACTTAATTAATTATTACCTTCATTTTAAAGCAACATATTATATTACAATATTACTGTCTGAGCAAATGTAATATAATATTACTATTACATATTACTTAAAAAAAACTTTTACAAAATACCTTTTTACAAAATATATAATGAAATATTTAGTATATTGCGTAGACCAGTGGCATATACCTACAATAAAGCAAGCGCACTTGGCTATTTGACCAAATCCATATGAAATCAACTTGAAAAATTGTCACTCCTGAATAAATAATTTGATGACAAATGATAAATGAAAATGTTAAGTAATGAATGAAATGATAAGTAATTATTTAATTTCTGCAGTTGTCAAGATAATTTCACAGGAACATTTCCAATGAGACAGATTGACAGAAAGTAATATTGAAAGTAATGCAGTAATGCAGAAAGAAAAGTATAATATATTAGATTGTTTTAGTTAGGTAATATATTTATATTACCAGTTACTGCATTTTGGTAATATATTATGTAATATATTAAGTTACGTAGTGCACATGTCCCAACACTGTGAGACACAGACTGGTTTCTGAACTGTCTGCCCTCATATGAGACACAGGCTAGATCATTAGAAGAAAATGTGGAATTTTATCATGAACATTGGTTGAAATGTGGTGAAGTGATCCTTTAAACTCTGTGTATTCTATCAATAGCAGGATTAATTAACATTTATTAACAACCAAACAGGCTGCAAATTCTTGCTTTTGTTTTACAGGTACTGTATGTCCTGGATGCACTGTGGATGCCTGTTCAGTGCCGTCTAAACTAACCAAAAACCACAAAGTCTTCACATTAAACTACTTTAGAAACAATTAACTACATTAACATTTGACCACATATGGATGGAATATGGATGGAACATTGCTTCCATTGGTTCGCATTCTCCCATAGTCTGAATAATACATATGATACACACTATAGCAAACATGTAAATGCACCAGCTGTAACAATAGTGTTTTCTCTCGGTCAGTTGATCCTTTACATTTAACCAAAGAGACCCGCAAGGGTATGCAGCCTACTATAAATAAACTTGTATACAAAGAATTAAGGCCTTTGCCGGAATGGTTATACACGTCAGCTTGTTGTTGGTTGCCACGGTAACCAGAGCAGATAGTGCGGTGAGCTTGAGTGCCCACGTGATGGCTAAGAGGCTCAAGCTCAGGGCCCCTGCAAAAAAACACTTTAGATTGCGTTGTTGAATTTGGGCCAAATTGAGATGGTCATTGGGCCGGGTGTGGCCCACTGGCCGTATGTTGACCATGTGTGATCTACAGTCTATTGTTACAAGTTATTGATTTGTTGTTGTTTATCAGATGCTGTCGTCCACAGTGAGTTAAAATGTTGTTGTTGTTTATCAGATGCTGTCGTCCACAGTGAGTTAAAATGTTGTTGTTGTTTATCAGATGCTGTCGTCCACAGTGAGTTAAAATGTTGTTGTTTATCAGATGCTGTCGTCCACAGTGAGTTAAAATGTTGTTGTTTATCAGATGCTGTCGTCCACAGTGAGTTAAAATGTTGTTGTTTATCAGATGCTGTCGTCCACAGTGAGTTAAAATGTTGTTGTTTATCAGATGCTGTCGTCCACAGTGAGTTACCAAGAAGAAACATGGATCCTGATCAACCAACATCAGGGTTAGTGTTAAATGTTTAATATTTATCAGTTGTAATGTGAAGAAACAAAGCGTTACATTGTGTGCATGTGCGGGTGTTGGTCTCCACCTGGAACCTCCTTGAGGTGCCAGGTCTTCACTAAAATGAGGAACACATTAAATAGTTCAAGCCCAGTTTATTCTGTGGTTAAAATGGCTGGATGTAGGCGTAGGGGTCATTTTAGTGACTAAGGAACTCTGTGGATTGAAGTTGGAAAAGTTGATGAGGGAGCTGTATTTGTATTACTGACTGACAGATTAATATATGCTGCAAATTCTGTATTGGTTGTCACAAGGATGTATAAATGTAAATGTTTATGATGTTTGTCATGGTGATGTATAAATGTAATGTTTATGATGGTTGTCACAATGTAGTATAAATGTAATGTTTATGATGGTTTCAGGGTTGATCATCACAGATCAGGGTCTCCTGTACCCAGCTGTGTCTCCATGAAGAGTGACAAGTCCAGGGATGGATTAATTGACTTCAAAGCTGAACCTCCCTTTACTGATAAGAGGTCAGAATGTTTCTCAATTATGTACATGTGAAATTATATGAAATGGGTCTATTTTGACTTGACTGTCACCATTTAATTACAACTTAGTGAAATAATTAATTCTGTTCATGATGGTTGTCATGGTGATGTGTAAATGTAATGTTAATTATGGTTTTCATGGTGACATTTAAATGTAAAATTCTATGATGTCATGGTTTCAGGGTTGATCACAGATCAGAGTCTCCTGTACCCAGCTGTGTCTCCATGAAGAGTGACACGTCCAAGGATGGATTCATTGACTTCAAAGATGGATACCATCAGAGGTCAGAATGTAAACTAGTGTTGACTGCTATGGTGAAACATCTCTTCAGCTCCCAGAGCTTCCGCCCTAGTGATGCTTGGGCCGATGGTGACGGGTGCTACTGTATGTGTTGTCCCGATGGCAGGCTGCAGGCGGGTTGTAACCTGACACCGCCAGATGAGGCAGCAGAGAGGAGGTTCCCTCCTCACTGCAGACAGGGAATACTCCTCTCTCTGCTGACTCTGGCGGAGTCCGGTTAGGCAGGGCGGGCCGCCTCCCAAAAAGGATGAGAAAAAAAAATATCTTGTTCATCAATGTGTATGGTCATGAAAGGAGGCTATTTTAGCTTGTAGAGTAGGCTATTTTATTCATTCCTGTGGAGTGGAGAGCTATGTGGCTGCAGCATGTCATGTCAAGATTAAAGTAAAAATACTGTAACTTAAGCTACGACATCGATGTCACCTCACTCTCTCTCATTCGCTCACTGTCTCGCTCGCTGCCTCTCTCTCTCTCTCGCTGCCTCTCTATCTTTCTCTCTCGATGATACTATCATCCTTCCAGCTGCTCATTTTACCTTAATTACCAGCTAATTTGTGCCGCAGGGTTTGGGCAAGTTTTGGGTCATTTCCTTGTGTTTAAACTGAGATATTCTTGATGTTTTGCTTTTGTGTGCTGCGGGCTGGGGCAGGCCGTTGATTAAAATGTTGCAGGACAGGTTGCTACAGACGGGCAGGTGAGTAGGGCGGGTTGTGAAAAAAAAAGGTGTCCTGCGCATCACTATTCCTCACCATTCCTCTGCGTGTGTTGTCTTCTGGTTCTTTAATCATCCTCTTTGTCCATTATTTTTAACAGACTCTTTCCTACTATGGATACTTATACTTCATAGCTTGATCATAGACAGTAATGTTGGTCTGTAATATCTTAAATCAAGTCAACTTTATTTGTATCTCCGATTTGAGAATGACTCATGGTACCAAAGGGCTTTGCAGGTCACAGAAAGTAACGCATGCTATAGGCCAAAATATGTCGAGGGTAATAAAGGGATATTTTAATTTAAAAATAATTGTCATTTTATTCTCTACTCAGTCTTATGTGTAACCGGACTCCACCAGAGTCAGCAGAGAGAGGAGTATTCCCTGTCTGCAGTGAGGACGGAACCTCCTCTCTGCTGCCCCATCTGGTGGAGTCAGGTTATCTTATGTGAACATCCCAGACAGATTGTAAGTTACTTGATTCACTGGTTTGATACACTGCTGTTTGTTATGACAATGGAGATCCCCACTGGTGGAATAAAGGACTGTAAAACAAACAGGAATGAACTATAGCTTTTTGATCCATAGTCAGGGCAGGGTTCAATAATGTAAATTTGATGTTTTTGGCTTGTGTCTTGTATTTGTTCTTACTCATTGTTGACATTGTGTGTGTGTGTGTGTGTGTGTGTGTGTGTGTGTGTGTGTGTGTGTGTGTGTGTGTGTGTGTGTGTGTGTGTGTGTGTGTGTGTGTGTGTGTGTGTGTGTGTGTGTGTGTGTGTGTGTGTGTGTGTGTGTGTGTGTGTGTGTGTGTCCTCCACAGTGACCAGCAGCAGATATCTCAGCAGGGTTCCAGTGGTCAGTCAGCTCAGGAACATCAAACAGATCTGGACTCCATATTTAAAGTATGTCAATGTACATTATAGAACAACAGCTTTACTACATTAACACACAACCTGAATGCATCATGACTTGAAAAAAAAAAAAAAAAAAAACACTGCTCCCATTGCCATCATATCACTGTGCCCCTGTCACACAGATAACTATGCTAAGCTCAGTAAAAATGTCTTGGTGGACATGGCCATTATACAACCCAAATTCCAATGAAGTTGGGACATTATGCAAAATGTAAGTAAAAACAGGATACAGGGATTTACAAACCATCTTCAGCCTATAATCAATTGAATGCACTATAACGAACATTACATTAGTTTCCTCACGTACATTACTAGTTATGTGAGTGTACTGTAATTGTTGTGCAGCAGCTCATTGATGCAGGTAAAAAAAAATAGAGAGGAGAGCATAAAGTGTGTATGATACAAAAGTGAATGCATGATAAAAATAAATAAATAAAGGGGCATGAATGTGATCTGCGTTGTAAGTGTAGCTCTATTGAACCAGCAGACACATTCAGTTCAGTCTGATCAGTGTCACCAGATCTACAGTATTTGTTGTTCAACAGGGCTGAATAACACATTGTCCAGCTGCTGTGCTCTGAATGAAAAACGATTTGCCATTGTTCCTTGGTCTTCAATCAATCAATCAATCAATCAATCAATCAATCAATCAATCAATCAATCAATCAATCAATCAATCAATCAATCAGTCATATCCATTCCAATCCACTCAAATCAATATTGTTGAGTTTGAACATTATATGTTGCAGCTGCTTGAAGAGAAACTCGTAACACTCGTGAAGAAAGAGATGAAGAGGTTCCAGAAGGTTCTGACAACAGATTACCCAGAATGCTTAGAGAGTCAGGGGGAGGAGGGGGAGGAGGAGAGGAGAAGCATCACAGAGGGAGCTCTGATGATCACACTGCACCTCCTGAGGAGTCTGAAGATGGAGGAGCTGGCTGACCTCCTGATGATGAGTAAGAAAGAAGACAGTCTTTATTTATACATCCATTATATTACACTCAACAAAAATATAAACGCAACACTTTTGTTTTTGCTCCCATTTTTCAGGGGATGGACTTAAAGCCCTAAAATTCATTCCAGATATACAATATAACCATTTCTCTCAAACGCTGTTCACAAATCTGCCTAAATGTGTGATATTGAGCACTTATGCTTTGTTAAGATAATCCATCCCACCTCACAGGTGTGCCACATTAAGATGCAGATGTGACATCATGATTAGTGCACAGGTGTACCTCAGACTCTCCACAATAAAAAGACACCCTGAAATGTGCAATTTTCTTTTGCCTTATTGGGTGTATGGGCCTCCGAACCAGTCAGTATCTGGTGTGACCACCATTTGCCTCATGCAGTGCAACACATGGATGCGAACACACTTCGCATAGAGTTTATCAGATTGTCAATTGTGGCCTGTGGAATGTTGCTCCACTCCTCTTCAATGGCTATGTGAAGTTGCTGGATATTAGTGGGAACTGGTATGCACTGTCAAAATGGTAATAATGTGGTAATATTGTGTTATTACCATTTTTACAGTGTAAACACAAATGGTACACCTGTGTAATTTTTACACAGGTGTACCATTTGTACACCTGTGCACTAATCATGATGTCACACCTGCATCTTAATGTGGCACACCTGTGAGGTGGGATGGATTATCTTAACAAAGCAGAAGTGCTCAATATCACACACTTAGGCAGATTTGTGAACAGTGTTTGAGAGAAATGGTTATATTGTATATCTGGAATGAATTTTAGGGCTTTAAGTCCATCCCCTGAAAAATGGGAGCAAAAACAAAAGTGTTGCGTTTATATTTTTGTTGAGTGTATAATGGAGCTCAGTGAGACATTTTGGTAACTATTAATGAAGGCTTTAGTCTTTAAAATCATATTGTAATGGCATTTTTACTATCTGGGAGGTCACATTGTCATTAAGATATACTTTATAATGACTGGTGTCTTCCGTTCTTTGGTCATGTAGAAACTCTTGCTCCTGTCAGTCAAAGACAACTCAAGTCTTATCTGAAGGAGAAGTGTCAGAATGTGTCTGAGTGGATCTCTAAAGAGGGAAACCGAACCCTTCTGAAGCAGATCTTCACAGAGCTCTACATCACAGAGGGAGGCAGTGGAGACGTCAATAAAGAACATGAAGTCAGACTCATTGAAGCAGCTTCCAGGAAACCAGCCAGTGAGACACCAATCAGCTGTGAAGACATGTACGAACCCTTACCTGGACAAGATGGACCAATCAAAACGGTGATGACAAAGGGAGTGGCCGGCATCGGTAAAACGGTGTTATCTCAGAAGTACGCTCTGGACTGGGCAGAAGACAAATCCAAACAGAAGGTCCACTTCTTGTTTCCACTCACTTTCCGAGAGCTCAACCTCATGAAGAAGAAGTACAGCTTGGTGGAACTCCTTCAGCATTTCTTTGGAAGGATCATGAAACATCATGAAACCAAACTTATCTGCAGCTTGAAGGAGTTCAATGTCATGTTCATCCTCGATGGATTAGATGAAATGAGGATTCCTCTGGACTTCCAGAACACTGAGATTGTAGCCGATGTCACCAAGCCAGCCTTGGTTGATGTGTTGTTGACAAACCTCATCAGAGGTGACCTGCTTCCCTCTTCTCGCATCTGGATAACCACAAGACCAGCTGCAGCCAATCAGATCCCAGCTGCCTATGTTGACAGGGTGACAGAGGTGAGAGGTTTCACCGATCTGCAGAAGGAGGAGTACTTCATCAAAAGATTTGGGGTTGAGAAGAAGGCAGTCATCTCCCATGTCAAAAGAATCAAAAGTCTCCACATCATGTGTCACATCCCAGTCTTCTGTTGGATCACCGCCACAGTTCTGGAGGACCTGTTGAAGACGGATGTGAAAGGGGCACTGCCAAAGTACCTGACTGAGATGTACCTCCACTTCCTACTGGTTCTGTCTAGACAGAAGAGTGTTAAATATCATGATGGAGCTCAGCCTCAGACACACTCCAACATGACAGAGAATACCAAGAACATTCGGGCTTTGGGAAAACTGGCATTCAAACAGCTAGAGAAAGGCAACCTGATTTTCTATGAAGCAGACCTGAGAGAGTGTGGTATTGATGTCCGAGAGGCCTCTGTGTATTCTGGAATGTTTACACAGATCTTTAAATGTGAGAGAGGGCTGCATAAGGACACAGTGTTCTGCTTCGTCCATCTGAGTGTCCAGGAGTTTCTGGCTGCTCTTCATGTCTTTGTGTCCTTCGTCCAGGATGGTGTCAACCTACTGTCAGAAGAACCACAAACAACCTCCATCTGGACCAATGTATTTACACCCAAAGCTAAGATTCATGAACTCTACCAAAGTGCTGTAGACAAGGCCTTAAGGAGTCCAAATGGACACCTGGACTTGTTCCTGCGTTTCCTGCTGGGCCTCTCTTTAAGCACCAATCAGAAACTCCTACAAAGGCTGCTGATACAGACACTAAACACCTTCCAGACCAATCATAAAACCATCAAATACATCAAGAAGAAGATTAAAGAGAATCCATCTCCAGAGAAAAGCATCAATCTGTTCCACTGTCTGAATGAGCTGAAGGATCATTCTCTAGAGGAGGACATCCAACAGTACCTGAGGTCAGGACATATCTCCACAGACAAGCTCTCTCCTGCTCAGTGGTCAGCTCTGGTCTTCATGTTGATGTCATCAGAAAAGGAACTGGACGTGTTTGATCTGAAGAAATACTCTGCTTCAGAGGAGGCCTTTTTGAGTCTGCTACCTGTGCTCAAAGCCTCCAAGAAAGCTTGGTTCGTAGGTTCACTGAACTGATATTACACATATGATATGATCTTTAACAGAAAACAAATTAATGATTTCCCTCTGTTTCAGGCTGGGTGGATGTAACCTGTCAGAGAGATGCTGTCAGGAGTTATCATCAGCTCTCAGCTCCAGCTCTAGTCTGAGAG
Organism: Benthosema pterotum; assembly: GCA_039105355.1. Classification (NCBI taxonomy): domain Eukaryota; kingdom Metazoa; phylum Chordata; class Actinopteri; order Myctophiformes; family Myctophidae; genus Benthosema; species Benthosema pterotum. The sequence continues at coordinate 48,512,554 of CM076978.1, read as the reverse complement.
AAGTTGACTTGAGCAATAATGACCTTCAGGACTCTGGAATCCACCTTCTGGCTGTGGGACTGAGGAGTCCACACTGCATGTTGGAGACTCTCAAGTCAGTATAACTGTTTCAGCAGATTAAATAAGAAACGCTTCTAAAATCAAGAGTATCTAGATTAAACTTGTAGGCCGTGGCCTACTCGTGCGTGAGCAGAGTGGGCTAATACTCATAACTTTTGTTATAAAGGTGTCTTATTTAGGCTAGCTCACAATTACGTTACTATTGGATCACCCAATTACACCCCCCCCAACCAGCCAATCGCATACCCTGGGGGATCACTAACCTCCAAACACGACCAACGAACACCCCACACTGATCGCTGATTCCCCGCTCCATTCACGCAATTACATGTACTGTGATCGGTTCGTGTCGACTGTCAGTCATCTCTTGGTGCACTTGGAATGGCTGGCTTAGATGATGACATAAAGGTGACTTACTGTAAATTAAGAGATACAGTATGTAATTATTGTCATGAGTATTATCTCTTGAAGGTGTTGGGGCACTTACAATCTGGTCCCCTAGCTCTGCTCGTGCCCAAGTAGTCCATGGCCTGCTTGTGTGCAACGTACAAGTTAGCACTCTACTGACTGCAGTTCTAGTTTATGTATGTAATATTGTGAAACGTGTGTGTGTGTGTGTGTGTGTGTGTGTGTGTGTGTGTGTGTGTGTGTGTGTGTGTGTGTGTGTGTGTGTGTGTGTGTGTGTGTGTGTGTGTGTGTGTGTGTGTGTGTGTGTGTGTGTGTGTGTGTGTGTGCGCAGTTTGTCAGGATGTCTGGTCACAGAGAAAGGCTGTTCTTCTCTGACCTCAGCTCTGCGCTCCAACCCTTCCCATTTGAGAGAGTTGAACTTGAGCTTCAATCATCCAGGAGAATCAGGAGAAGCGATGCTCTCTGCTGTTGTGAAGGATCCACACTACAGACTGGACACTCTGAGGTATGAGAGACTTCTGATTGCATCTGACTGCCAGAGATGGGGAAAAATATAATATTCTTTACTCACGTAGAATGTAGTAGAATTACTTGCATAAAATAAGACTTCAGTAAAAGCAAAACTACTTGTTCAAGTAATTATTCAAGTAAACGTAAAAAGTACAAGTTCTGAAATTTACTTCTAGAGTAAAAGTAAAGTATTTTCCACCAGATGTTTCATGTTATCATAGAGAATATTTAGGTGTGACTTTGTCTCTCCTCCAACTCCAGTGTGGACCACAGTGGAGAGTGTTGGCTGAAACCAGGAGTTAAGAAGTGTAAGTTTATATTCTATTTCCTTTTGGTGCTTCATTCATGGAATTCACAACATTCTCATACACATTGTTTGAGAGATACTTTTAATAAAGTAGAATTAAAAGAATAAATGAGCTGCTCATATGAACCACTATGTGACATTATTAACACAATTTGTAGCGTTGTCCTCAGGTCTGGATTAAGTTTACTCAACTAAAAGCACAAGAGTACACACACGGACGCATGCACGCACGCAAGCACACACACACACACACACACACACACACACACACACACACACACACACACACACACACACACACACACACACACACACACACACACACACACACACACACACACACACTATTATTATGTGTGATTGTAAACTTGTGCTGTATTGTGTATTCTTCTCATCAGATGTGTGTGAACTCACACTGGATCCAAACACAGCAAACAACTGGCTCTCTCTGTCCGAGAACAACAGGAAGGTTGTCCCACGTGTGGGAGTCAGAACTATCAGAACTGATAGTTCTGATAGTTCTGATCAGGATCAGAACTATCCTCCTCATCCACACAGATGTAAGGCTGTGGGTCAGGTGATGTCCAGAGAGACACTGAGTGGACGCTGTTACTATGAGGTACAGTGTAGTGGAACAGTTTGTGTAGCAGTGGCACACAGAGAGGCTGGTGACAGTGAGTTTGGATCCAATGATAAGTCCTGGAGTCTGGAATGTGATGGTACTAATTACACTGTGAGGCACAATAGGAAGCACTCTGTCCTCCCTGAAAGTCTGCCCTCGTCCATCTCCTACAGAGTATCAGTGTATGTAGACCATGCTGCTGGCACTGTGTCCTTCTACACAGTGTCCTCTGACACACTGACACACCTGCACACCTTCCACACCTCCTTCACTCAGCCTCTCTATGCTGGGTTCAGGGTGCAGTGGTATGGCTGCTCAGTGTCTCTGTGAGTCACATAGGGGAGGAGGAACTATGAGGATGTGGCTGTGCTTCATATATGATTCATTACGCACACACTCGCACTCCTCAGTGTATATTTATGTAAATTATAAATTATTGTATCATAATTCATGAATATTTCTGTATAGAAGAACATGTTGTATTGTAACAAGTTGTAAATCCCTTTTCACACCAAAGGGTCACCTTGGAACTCCTTGGGTCCAAATGGATGCAAGTGTTAACACTAAAATGGTCTTGGGCCTTTAGTGTGATCAGGTCTATTGTCCCAATGTGTTGAATCGCTTGGGACAACGTGCATCAACATGCAACAAGACATATCACACCACATTGTGACTGTTTGGACCCAAGGAGTTGCAAGGTGACCCTTTGTGTGAAAAGAGCATTTGGTTTACTATCATTTTGCTCAGGGACCCCATAGGCGTTCCCCTGCTGTAAAATACACTACTGTTTGGAGTAATGTGCCCGAAATACAGAGGAAAATGTTTAATTAAAATAAAAATGTATAATTCTCCATTCATTTTGCTTTGTCTTTATTGTTAGTGGTGCAAGTCATTTTAGTATCTACACAAGCTCACAAGGTGTCAATGTAAACTGGCTAGTTGACCTAATCAAAATTGTTTTCCAAAATAAAAAAGAAAAGAAGTTAAGGGGTTCAGTAACAAAAATTGAGTCCAAAGTCCACCACCGTTGTAAGCAACCTGGTTTATGAAAGAGACCTTAGTTCAACCCTACTGTCAGTTGTGGACATTAGACCATTTACTTAACTACTGCGCTTAAGTACAGATTTTGAGGATTTGTACTTTAATTCAGTATACTTTTACTAGAATGCATTTCCAAGACAAGGATTTGTATTTATACTTAAGTAAAAGTACATTTAGTGTGTCTGTGTGTCCCCGTTCCACATGTTGTGTTTGGAAAAAAATGGTAACGGATCCAAGTCTGCCTGGATCCAAGTCTGCCTGGATCAAAGTCTGCCTGGATCCAAGTTGCCCCAATCGCAAAGAATGGTCAGCCCAATCATGCAGAAAACTCGGCCCGACCTGTGGAGCAGTCACCCCATTTTCGAACATGTTAAAAATATCATTTCATTTCAGGTTGCTTTAACACATACCGGTACATGTCAGATACAAGGTCCAGGGACCAAATCCGTCCTATGAATGAATTATCTTTTGCCTGCGGGATGGTAATTATTTGATTAAAGGTAGGGGAAGTGATTTGAAATTCATGGTGTAGTACCAGCCTGGTGCACTAGGGGCCCCCAAAAGTAGCTACACTATGTGAACCTGCTGCTCTCTCCTGATTGGAGGAGAATTGTGGTGACCTGGGGAACTTTTATTAGCTCCTCTGCTAACGTGGGGGAGGGGGAAACTCCATATGTGGTTTCCACACCTTATAATAGAGCATTTTAACAGATTTTTTTTTTTTTTTTTGGGTGATATCTGACAAAAGTGAAATCACTTCCCCTACCTTTAACTTTGCCATTTTACTATGAAAAGCCATGCTTGGTGAAGTTCACAGGAAAATGAACTTTAATAGACATTTGCAGTTTTTAATGCATGCAGTTTCATGTTTACATTCATCCTGCTATTTGGATTAATCCTGCTATCCTGCTATTATCCTGACATTTGGAGGACAATTACTTTTTTGCTGTGTGCCTGGGACGTCCTGGTATCATGTGTCTATGTGTTGAAACACAGTCCAGTCCTTAGCTTGGAACAGTCTTTCTATTTTGTCTGTTTGAGTGACAAACTGCTTTAGGAAATTTTAGGAAAAGATACTTAGTACTTACTTAGTAGTTTGGGTCTGACCGTTCCACAGCTTTGGACTGAGCATTTTTCAATTTTTGGACCAACCATTCTTTACTTTCCTTGGGGCCGACTTCAATCGGGCCGAACCTTCTGGTAATTAAAAAAAAAAAAAAAAAAAAACTATCACAATACCAATTCCTGCGCAAAGTGCAGCAGAACGGTTGGCCCCAAATTTCAAAAAGTGAAGGCGGCTCAGGCCAAACCTGTGGAACGGTCGGCCCCAAAATACTAAGCATTCTTTCCTATCAAAGCCGACTTGGATCAGGGCTGAACCTTCCTGTTACAGTTGGTGGTGTAACAGTTACTTCCCTGAAACAGAGTTGTAAGGTGCTACAAATTAAATATTTTTTTACTCTCATTCAAGTAACATTCTCACTGAGTAGGCTACTTCTTACTTAAAACTGAGTAAAGTTGACCAGATTATACTTTTACTCTTACTAAATAAGTCGAGTGCTCTGTCCACCTCTGCCTATACATTATTAAACTCTATTATTGTTGAAATGCCAATCTACAAGCTTTTACACATCTCATCACAGCAACATTCACTGCAAAATATGTAATGCATTCATTGCACTAAACCATAGCACTAAAGATTCTAAATGTATGAAAGCGTTCGCCCGTGTCCATGTGTAACTTGAACATATTAACTGTTATGACTCTAGGTGTTTTTTAGGCTCTAGTTTCTGTGTTGATATGTTGTTAGATGTTTGTAACTATATTAACTGTTTTTACTGTATGTCTTGTATATTTCCTAGCTGCAAACCCATTTTCCGTAAGAGACAATAAAGATAACCTTAGTTGAACCCTTAGCTATTCTCGGACGACGGACAGTTCTGGACCAATCACGGTGTGAAGTGTGTGTGTATATATATATATATATATATATATATATATATATATATATATATATATATATATATATATATATATATATATATATATATATATATATATATATATATATATTCCACTGTTATGTTGGTAACTTACGTATGATTCGTGCTAACTAATCTTTATGCATATAATGTGACACCATGCCTGCCTTGCTGGTCTGCCTGCAAAGGAAGAAACTTCACCTCGCACTTCTCAAAACAGCCTCACCGTGGCAATATGACTACAACAAGACACTTCTAGATTAGAGCATAACTACAGTGACCAAAACACTATTTGTGTTACATTTTCATCATTGGTCAGATTTCATCTGACAAAAAAATAAATAAAAAGTGTGGTGTAAGTTAAGGTAACTTGTAAGGTAGAATATGAACAGAAACTACAACTTTAAGGTTCTTTATTAATAAGGAAACAAATCACAGTCAGTCAGTGCTCTCCTAACTTGAACATTCAAAATGGATTCCAAACCAGAGCCTTAGAAATAGACAGAGTTGTGATACTGAGGGAGCAGAAAATAGACTTCAACTTCTGGTTGTCACTATTCATAGAAGTCTATGCAGAGGAGCGGCCATTGGACTGGACCCATGAAGTGAACAGAGTTGGCACAGGCTCTGCAGAGTCTGGGCCAAAACAACCCCCAAAACAACAGGCTGGAATCAAGGCCCGGACAATAATCAGTATAATCACTACTGATAGGACACAGACCTGCTTTTGGCAGGTGAGTGTCAACCTGAGGATCACATTAAGGGATCATCATTCACCCTTGGACTGTTTGCTTGGTCTGTGTGAAAGTACAACCTCTGGTACTTATCAAAGAGAACCATATCAGATTTTCAAGCTATCCACATCTCCACAGCTTGGTAAGTATGTACACCATGTAAGCTTGTAGATCTGTATATTTTTAGCATGCACCACCCACTACACCGTTATGACAAATGAAACAGAAACACACAAAAAGAAACACAAACTCAATTACCATGAATCTGCAGAATGTGAACATCAATGATAAGTCAGAGGAGAACAAGATTAATCCTCACGATAAGCACTGAAAGTTACTAAATGACCAACTAGGCTGTAATCAGAACTTAAAACCAACTATTCTAACATAAACATCTTTTACTGAAACCCTCATCAGAGACAAGCTTGATGTAGCGACATAATCAGCAGTGTAGTGGAGGGGACACATATTTTGGGGCAAAAATATGTTTTTTGACTTGTCAATTACTTTTATGGATTGTAAACCCTGTTTCCAAATATGTTTTAATAGTGTGTACTAGCCTGGGGGTGCGTCTTGCACATGCATGCAAATGTGCGTGAATGTGTCTTAAGCAGTGTTGGTCAGTATTACTTAGGAAAGTAACTTCTTTACTTTACTCGTTACCCCTTAGACAAAGTAATATCATTACTTTACTTATTACTGGAATCGAAGAGTAATATATTACATATTACATAATTACTTTCCCAAGTTCTCAACTCCCACCTTTGAAAAAATAGAGATGTACAACATAATCTGTTTAGAGAGCTCTTTTTAGAACTAAATCCAATTTATTGGAATCATAATAGTTTTAATAGTAAACTTTTTCACAATTGTTTTCAAAGACAGTTGAGGTCTGTATTTAAAAATAATATACAAAATAAAGCAGCAAGCGATTTGTAGTGTACATAACTGTGCGCAGGATGCAGCGTGTGGACTGGATCTACAGTAGAATCTAGTGCACTCTCTGTTGTTACAGTACTTGTCGATAGCTTGTAAATCTGTTCTATTTTTGCATGCAACAACAAGCTCATTTTAAAAAAGTAACTTGGCGTTACTTGCAAAGTAATGCGTTACTTATTACCCATTTTTGCAGAGTAATCTCGTTACTTTACTTTTTGGAGCAAAAGTAATAAGATTACAGTAATATGTAATCTAAAATTAGTTACTGCCCAACACTGGTCATAAGAGGCGTCCCCCACTTCTAAAAGGCCCACTGGGGGGCTGGTTAGAGAGAGAGAGCTGCTTAGACACAACAACAATGTTCAGAATGTGGAAGGGTAACAAATCTACTCTCTGTCGTCACAACACAGAAAACCACAGCATGACAAACAGAGCAAGTTGGAAAACCGGAATGCAGATGATGCAGGTTGTGGATGCGTGTCCTCCATCATGTTTTAACAGGAGATGACCATGGATGATTAGATGGACAGACAATGTTTCCTGAACTCAGAGTGACTGAGTGGCAAAACAAGTTGCCCTCCATTGAAATACACTGTTGTGGCAACGGTTTGGTTTACATTCACTCTAAACATTGAAAAAATATAAATATATATATTTTAACGACTTTTTTCATGGATCTATAGTAAGACTATGGTAAGTAATGAAAATACTGTATATAATACATATTTTGCCCCATGTTGGAATGCCCCGCCCCCAAAACAGCTAAAATCCCTGAATCTAATAAAGCAGCAAATAATACTAATATTAATAAAATAACACTCTAGTCTCTTTATTTCTCTAATAATAACTAAAACATGGTTTGAACCTTGGTTGGAGGAAAAAAACGTAAAGTTGTCATTTAAAATCATTAGAGTGAATGTAAACCTGGAGCCACAACAGTGTATTTCTATGGAGAGTAAGTTGTTTTGCCACTCAGTGGGCGTTCCCTCTGAACCATGATGTCACACTCCATAACCAGTGAACCGCGCGTGTGTGTGTGTGTGTGTGTGTGTGTGTGTGTGTGTGTGTGTGTGTGTGTGTGTGTGTGTGTGTGTGTGTGTGTGTGTGTGTGTGTGTGTGTGTGTGTGTGTGTGTGTGTGTGTGTGTGTGTGTGTGTGATCTATAAGTAATAAACAGGTTTTACCTAAACTCAATCTCTCCATCTGGTTTCCAGTCAACCCCACTAGTCACAGCCATCAACACATCGCTGAATCTATCATACATCTTTACACAGGCCTTTGCATAAGTATGTGACACTAGTACGGTGGTAAAAGCTCCATGCCAGATGGCTCGAATTACAGCATTTTCTGCTTTTTTCCCCCTCCTGGTTCTATGGATTTCAGATTCCTACCTGAACTCACCCTGGATTTTACACCAGGAGCAGATGGAACGATACCAACGATACGGCGACACAAAGGAGGAATTCCACAGCGACTTTTTCCTTCTGAACGGCTCTGAACGGAAACACATCTCCTTTGGCTCAGCGGCGATCCACAGCTTACTGACATCTAACCCGGATCGGAAGAATAAACCCCCGGGTGGCAAAATCGATCGCAGAGCCCTGATTGTTCTTTGTTTATTAATGGCAGGAGATGTAGAACTAAATCCAGGGCCTAATCCCCGTCTACAGGCAGAACAGCAGCAGCAGCTTTCCAGCCAGGAGGACTTGGACACTACAGTGGATCAACAGTGCGGTGACCAGGATGCTCCCCTCCACACCCCTACCTCCAGACCTGACCACCCATCTCCCCTCCCTCCACCTGTCACCTGCCCGACCCCACCACCACCACAGCCAACCAGCCTGGATAAAGAACCCCTCCCCACAGCTGCAATCACACAGATGGTTCATACCGGTAAGACAAACATCCTACGTTTCTCTGAAACAGTGTTGTTTTGTCGACTAAGACTAAAGACTAAGTCGACTCAGGTTTTTGATATTTAGTTGACTAAGACTAGACTAAAAAAATGAATTTCAGAAGACTAAATGGGACTAAAAGACTATATGTCTTATTGCAAAAGACTAAGACTAAAAAAAAAAAAAAACACTGCTCTGAATCCAACCTTGATCATTCTAAGCAAAGACCCTGAGATTGAGAACTACACCATCATTAGAAATGACAGAAACAGGAGAGCCTGCTAGGCTAGTGGTAAATGGTGCATTTATATAGCGCCTTTATCCAAGGCGCTTTACATACATTATTGTGCATCACATTCACCCATTCACACACACATTCATACACTGATGGCAGTGGAAACCATGCAAGGTACCTACTAGCACATCAGGAGCAATTATAGCAGTGGAAACCATGCAAGGTACCTACAGGTACTAGCACATCAGGAGCAATTATAGCAGTGGAAACCATGCAAGGTACCTACAGGTACTAGCACATCAGGAGCAATTATAGCAGTGGAAACCATGCAAGGTACCTACTATTACATCAGGAGCAATTAGGGGTTCAGTGTCTTGCTCAAGGAAACTTCGACAGTGACTCTGTGGGAGCCCGGGATCGAACCGGCAACCTTGTGGTTACCATCCGGTGACTCTACCCCTGACCACTAGCCGCCATGTCACATGTTTGAATCCTATTCATGCTGACCTTTGCTGCATGTCTCTCCCTACTCTGTCCCCCTGTTTTGAGCATCATTACTATCAATAAGGCAAAAAACAATCACACAAACAAGAAATGACAGAAACATTGCTCATACCAATTTGCAGCATGATGAACTTGAAACTGTGTGAGTTGTCAGTACAGTATTAGTGGGCACTGCATGCAGACCACTAGATCAGCAGGTTTTAACAACATTCTTGATAGTAGAGCAGATTAGTGAAACGATACTTCACTTTGGTATAGAAGCATGAAAATTGGCACAGATACTCTCCAAGGTCTACTCTTTAGGAAAAAGGCGCGTGCCACTCAAAATTCCAAGATGGCGCCCCCAAAATCCAAAATGTCCGCCCAAAAATGTGGTTTTTCCTTCATAACTTGAAATGCATTGATTTTACACCCCATAAATGTATTGAACATTAATACAAAGTTGGCCATTACGGACGGCTCTTGAGATACAGCATATAGGTACTTTCACAGATTGAGGAGAGCAAGACATTTGTAACATTGATTCTTAAGTGAATCAAATGGTGATACAGGCATGAAAATTGGTACACACACTCTTCAAACCCCACTATTTCTAAAAGTACTGCGTGCCCTGCAAAATTCCAAGATGGCAGCCCCCAAAATCCAAGATGTCTGTCCAAAAATGTGGTTTTTCCTTCATAACTCGAAATACAAAGCTTTTAAGCCCCATAAATGTATTGAGCGTTAATATAAGTCAGGCAGTCTACATACCAAGTACATGTCTGTATGTAGTACGGTTCTTGAGTTACAACATATACGTAGTGATGTGGCACCATAAGTGTAACATTTTGGCATGTTTCACTCTTTAACTCAAAGATTCCTTTATCAGCATTTCTTCTATTTTCAGGAAATGGACCTACATGTATCTGCTATCATAAACCACTTCAAGTTTTTCAATTGATGAAACGGGTCGGGAGTTATTAAGCCAATTGTGAAGGGCTGTTTCAGTGCTAAAATCGCTGCGTACATTTTGCGAATATAAGCTACCCTGAAATGTCTGTCTGTGCATCTGTCCTTCACAATAAGTGTATATGTGAAGCGGACGCACCAAGTGTAGCATGTGTCATAGTATAATGGTATATTGTGCTAAAAGGCGTAATAGTGTAATATATGCAATAGTTTAATAGTGTAATAGAGCTAATAGTGTAAGATATGCAGTATATAGCGGTATACTGTAATAGGGTAATATATGTAATAGTGTCATAGTGTAACGTGTAATACTGTAATAGGGTAAAATGTTTAATAGTGTAATAGGGTAATATGTGTCATAGTGTAACATGTGTAATAGGGTAATATGTGTAATAGTGTAATAGGGTAATATGTGTAATAGTGTCATAGTGTAACATGTGTAATAGGGTAATAGGGTAATATGTGTAATAGTGTCATAGTGTAACATGTGTAATAGGGTAATATGTGTAATAGTGTCATAGTGTAACGTGTAATACTGTAATAGGGTAATATGTGTAATAGTGTAATAGGGTAATATGTGTAATAGTGTCATAGTGTAACATGTGTAATAGGGTAATAGGGTAATATGTGTAATAGTGTCATAGTGTAACATGTGTAATAGGGTAATATGTGTAATAGTGTCATAGTGTAACATGTGTAATAGGATAATAGGGTAATATGTGTAATAGTGTCGTAGTGTAACGTGTAATACTGTAATAGGGTAATTCGTGTAATAGGGTAATAGGCTAATACGTGCAATAGCATAATCTATGTACAATAGGCTACTAGTGTAATAGTGTAATAGGCTAATATGTGTAATAGTGTAATCTGTGTACATTAGGGTAATAGTGTAATATATGGAATAGTGGTCTAGTGTAATTGTCCTATTACACCATTACACATGATACACATATTTGCCTATTACACATGTCACAATCACACATATTACGCTATTATGCTATACCAATATTACAGTAATATATTACACTATTACCATAATGCACAAACATTACACTATTAGCCCTATTACACTATTGCATATATTACACTATTACCATATTACACATGTTACACTATGACACTATTACACATATTACCCTATTATGCTATTACACATGTTACACTATGCCACTATTACACATATCAACCTATTACACTATTACACATGTTACACTATTACACACATTACCCTATTATGCTATTACACATGTTACACTATGCCAGTATTACACATGTTACACTATGCCACTATTACACATATCAACCTATTACACTATTACACATGTTACACTATGCCACTATTACACATATAAACCTATTACACTATTACACATGTTACACTATGACACTATTACATACATTACCCTATTATGCTATTACACATGTTACACTATGCCACTATTACACATGACACCCTATTACACACATTACACTTTGACACTATTACACATATTTCCTATTACACTATTACCCTAATGCAAAATATTACACTATTACACTTATTACCCTATTACACATGTTACACTATGACACTATTGAACATATTACCCTATTACACATGTTACATTATGACACTATTACACATATTACCCTATTACACTATTACACATGTTACACTATGACACTATTACACATATTACCCTATTACACTATTACACATATTACACTGACACTATTACACATATTAACCTATTACACTATTACACATGTTATACTGTGACACTTATTACATACATTACCCTATTACAGTATACCGCTATATACTGCATATATTACACTATTAGCTCTATTACACTATTGCATATATTACACTATTACGCATTTTAGCACATTATACAATTATAGTATGACACATGGTGCACTTGGTGCGTCCACTTCACATATACACTTATTGTGAAGGACAGATGCACAGACAGACATTTCTGGGTGGCTTATATTCGCAGAATGTACGCAGCAAATTTAGCACTGAAACAGCCCTTCGCGATCGGCTTAATAACTCCCGACCTGTTTCATCAATTGAAAAACCTGAAGTGGTTTATGATAGCAGATACATGTAGGTCCATTTCCTGAAAATAGAAGATATGGTGATAAAGGGATCTTTGAGTTAAAGAGGGAAATGTGCCAAAATGTTACACTTATAGTGCCTCATCACTACGTATATGTTGTAACTCAAGAACCGTAGCTCATAGAGACATGTACTTGGTATCAAAATGTCCGTAATGCCTAACTTTATATTAACGCTCAATACATTTATGGGGCTTAAAAGCTTTGTATTTCGACTTATGAAGGAAAAACCACATTTTTGGACGGACATCTTGGATTTTGGGGGCTGCCATCTTGGAATTTTGCAGGGCATGCAGTACTTTTAGAAATAGTGGGGTTTGAAGAGTGTGTGTACCAATTTTCATGCCTGTATCACCATTTGATTCACTTAAGAATCAATGTTACAAATGTCTTGCTCTCCTCAATCTGTGAAAGTACCTATATGCTGTATCTCAAGAGCCGTAAGTGATACAGACATGTTCTTGGTGCCAAACCGTCCGTAATGGCCAACTTTGTATTAATGTTCAATACATTTATGGGGTGTAAAATCAATGCATTTCAAGTTATGAAGGAAAAAACACATTTTTGGGCGGACATTTTGGATTTTGGGGGCGCCATCTTGGAATTTTGAGTGGCACGTGCCTTTTTCCTAAAGAGTAGACCTTGGAGAGTATCTGTGCCAATTTTCACGCTTCTATACCAAAGTGAAGTATCGTATGAAAAAAATGAGTTAATCTGCTGTACTATGAGGGATGCTCAGCTGAGGTTGAAGAGGCTAAGGTTGCAGAAAAAGTCCTGCTTGGTGATGTGAATACAGATGTTCTATACAAGGAAGCACCTGTATTTAAGCCATTCAGTAGATTTGTGTTCTATTTGGTCTCAGTCGGCTAATTACTAAAGCCACGAGAGTTTGTTATTATTCTACTCAAACTGTCATTGATCTCATTCTGACTTTGGACGACTCCAGAAACTCAAAGAAAGGTCTTATTGTATGCAGGCTTAGCAACCATTTTCTGATTTACTGTGGACTGGTTTCTGAACTCGGCAACAGAGTCCTCCTATGAGACACCAGTGTTGGGAATATTACTTTACCTTGTTAATATATTACTTATTAATTATTACCTTCATTTTAAAGCAACATATTATATTACAATATTACTGTCTGAGCAAATGTAATATAATATTACTATTACATATTACTTAAAAAAAACTTTTACAAAATACCTTTTTACAAAATATATAATGAAATATTTAGTATATTGCGTAGACCAGTGGCATATACCTACAATAAAGCAAGCGCACTTGGCTATTTGGCCAAATCCATATGAAATCAACTTGAAAAATTGTCACTCCTGAATAAATAATTTGATGACAAATGATAAATGAAAATGTTAAGTAATGAATGAAATGATAAGTAATTATTTAATTTCTGCAGTTGTCAAGATAATTTCACAGGAACATTTCCAATGAGACAGATTGACAGAAAGTAATATTGAAAGTAATGCAGTAATGCAGAAAGAAAAGTATAATATATTAGATTGTTTTAGTTAGGTAATATATTTATATTACCAGTTACTGCATTTTGGTAATATATTATGTAATATATTAAGTTACGTAGTGCACATGTCCCAACACTGTGAGACACAGACTGGTTTCTGAACTGTCTGCCCTCATATGAGACACAGGCTAGATCATTAGAAGAAAATGTGGAATTTTATCATGAACATTGGTTGAAATGTGGTGAAGTGATCCTTTAAACTCTGTGTATTCTATCAATAGCAGGATTAATTAACATTTATTAACAACCAAACAGGCTGCAAATTCTTGCTTTTGTTTTACAGGTATGTCCTGGATGCACTGTGAATGCCTGTTCAGTGCTGTCTAAACTAACCAAAAACCACAAAGTCTTCACATAAAACTACTTTAGAAACAATTAACTACATTAACATTTGACCACATATGGATGGAATATGGATGGAACATTGCTTCCATTGGTTCGCATTCTCCCATAGTCTGAATAATACATATGATACACACTATAGCAAACATGTAAATGCACCAGCTGTAACAATAGTGTTTTCTCTCGGTCAGTTGATACTTTACATTTAACCAAAGAGACCCGCAAGGGTATGTAGCCAACTATAAATAAACTTGTATACATGAATTAAGGCCTTTGCCGGAATGGTTATACACGTCAGCTTGTTGTTGGTTGCCACGGTAACCAGAGCAGATAGTGTGGTTTCGAGGTGATTTGTAAAACCCTGAGCTTGAGTGCCCACGTGATGGCTAAGAGGCTCAAGCTCAGGGCCCCTGCAAAAAAAAACACTTTAGATTGCGATGTTGAATTTGGGCCAAATTGAGATGGTCATTGGGCCGGGTGTGACCCTCTGACCATATGTTGACCATGTGTGATCTACAGTCTATTGTTACAAGATATTGATTTGTTGTTGTTTATCAGATGCTGTCGCCCACAGTGAGTTAAAATGTTGTTGTTGTTTATCAGATACTGTCGTCCACAGTGAGTTAAAATGTTGTTGTTGTTTATCAGATGCTGTCGTCCACAGTGAGTTAAAATGTTGTTGTTTATCAGATGCTGTCGTCCACAGTGAGTTAAAATGTTGTTGTTTATCAGATGCTGTCGTCCACAGTGAGTTAAAATGTTGTTGTTGTTTATCAGATACTGTCGTCCACAGTGAGTTAAAATGTTGTTGTTTATCAGATGCTGTCGTCCACAGTGAGTTAAAATGTTGTTGTTGTTTATCAGATGCTGTCGTCCACAGTGAGTTAAAATGTTGTTGTTTATCAGATTCTGTCGTCCACAGTGAGTTACCAAGAAGAAACATGGATCCTGATCAACCAACTACAGGGTTAGTATTAAATGTTTATTACTTATCAGTTGTAATGTGAAGAAACAAAGCGTTACATTGTGTGCATGTGCGGGTGTTGGTCTCCACCTGGAACCTCCTTGAGGTGCCAGGTCTTCACTAAAATGAGGAACACATTAAATAGTTCAAGCCCAGTTTATTCTGTGGTTAAAATGGCTGGATGTAGGCGTAGGGGTCATTTTAGTGACTAAGGAACTCTGTGGATTGAAGTTGGAAAAGTTGATGAGGGAGCTGTATTTGTATTACTGACTGACAGATTAATATATGCTCCAAATTCTGTACTGGTTGTCACGAGGATGTATAAATGTAATGTTTATGATGGTTGTCATGGTGATGTATAAATGTAATGTTTATGATGGTTGTCATGGTGATGTATAAATGTAATGTTTATGATGGTTGTCATGGTTTCAGGGTTGATCATCACAGATCAGGGTCTCCTGTACCCAGCTGTGTCTCCATGAAGAGTGACAAGTCCAGGGATGGATTAATTGACTTCAAAGCTGAACCTCCCTTTACTGATAAGAGGTCAGGATGTTTCTCAATTATGTACATGTGAAATTATATGAAATGGGTCTATTTTGACTTGACTGTCACCATTTAATTACAACTTAGTGAAATAATTAATTCTGTTCATGATGGTTGTCATGGTGATGTGTAAATGTAATGTTAATTATGGTTTTCATGGTGACATTTAAATGTAAAATT